>CM074279.1:4540205-4975205 GCA_037194245.1 Opsariichthys bidens
TATGAAGGATCATGTGACACTGAAGACTGGATTAATGATGCAGAAAATTCAGCTTGGAACCACAGGAATAAATTCCATTTCAAAATATATTCAAATAGAAAACAGTTCTTTTAATTTGTAATAATATTTCGGGCTCCGGATGAACTTTTTTACCGGGAGCACTGTAGCCCTTACGAAAAATGTTAGGAGCACAAGCACAAAATTTAGGGGCACACCATGAATTGACCCAAAGTGCAGTTATTCACATTTCCCCCATTTTGACTGAATTACTGACAAATGCCTTGGTAATAAACAGACACAAAATAAAACTGCACATTGTAATTTCTGTAAATTAAGTTTGCAGGGCTCCAGATTAACATTCGAGGGCAGCATTATCATTCATATTGTCTAAATATTAATTCAAAAGCAAAACGATTGAAAATATATGTTAGGGAGTGGAAATGGCAGCCACCTACGGGTTACAATGATAATTTAATGTCTTTTTTATTTTTTAAATAATTGTGAGTTTTCCTGCATGTTGAAACTTTTAGTTGCATGAATGGGGATGATCTATTAAGGATGAACAAATAATGTTTTGGTCATCACATTAAAAATAATATTTTGAAGTGCTGGAAAAAGATGTGCAAAGTACTTGAAAGCATTTTACTATTCCGTCAAAATTCTACGGTTACACTTAGTGTAACTCCATTAAATCCATGGCGAATATTGTTCATTTGGGGACTAACCCTCAACAACTTGTTCATTCATGGCACAATGTTACCCCTGGTTTCCACGTCAGCGCTGTTTAATCTTATATCCACGGTTAGTAATGGAGAACTCTGCGCTGAATTTGAACGCTTCTCACTAGTGTTAGATCCCGCAGAGATGTTATCAATTCTGTGGCGATTTCAAATGCTTGCGATTAAGATCGGCTCACGCTGAACTGACATTGGTCCAAACTAATAAAAGGTCCGTGAAGCACAAATGAGTTGCGCAGTTTCTTTCTGCTTTCATTACGTTTGCCATTTAACGTTATGGTGGTCACTACTAACAAATTTTGATCGCAATCTGGAGCTGTAAGTTCCCTGTACTGTAAAATTTACCTTCTGTCCCGACCAAGTAATTTATGCTAACTAACATTATACCACAAATTCTGTCGAAGAAGAGCTTACTGTATCTAATTGTGAACCCAGAACATTCCTATAAATAGAACAACTCTTCCTGTCTTGCATTTATCCCCCTTGTGACTACATTCAGTCCATTTTGAGAGACTAGATTACTTGAGAAGGTGTCAAAGACTAAAAAAAGCACTGTGCGAAAAATGCTGTAAAGACAGATATACTCAGAAGATTTAGCACTTGTACAAAGTACATTCTGCTTTAGAGTTAAAAAAAGAACATACCACAAAAAAGAAAAAAAAAAAACTGATGAAGAGCTTTTTTCTAGTCCTCTGCTCATTGATAGAATGTTTCTCCTCTCCGTTTAATATTTCAGGCGATTTTCATTGGAGAACTCCCAAAGGCACCCATTGAGATTTGCATCCTGATTTATTTGTCATATATCCTTTATATCTTTAAATTCTTTATAGATCTCCAGTGGCACCATGCATCTTTCATGAGTTCCTCCACCGTGTTCGCGGTCGGATCCAAACACATTTTACACGTCCGGGCGCTGCTGTACTTCACTTATTTCACCTTGCATGTGTTGGATGGATGAAAAATGTAACGGGAGTTGTTAATTTCTCTTTTCACAGCTCGGGAATCATGCAGGTCAAATTCCATTTTACATCCCTGCTGTCTTAAGCCAAGCACTGCAAGGCCGTGGTAAATGCTGTTAGAACGTTATCTACGCCTCGTATGGGGAAAAAAAAAAACATGGTTAAAATGACAAATAAAATACTACTCATGTTGAGGAAGCTACTGTGAAGCTTATGCAACCTACTCACATTTTAAAGAAGTTCACATATACGATCAACCTATATTTTTGACAAAGTAGTTATGCTGAAAGCTGCTAACAGATGAGACTATGAGACAATATACACTACTGGTCTAAAGTTTGGAATAATTGTGATTTTTTGAAGCTGAATTTTCAGCATCATTACTCCAGTCTTCAGTGTCACGTGGCCCTTCAAAAATCATTCTAATATGCTGATTTGTTTATTAGTGCTCAGTTATTAATAATGGTTCATAGTATTATCAATGTTGAAAACTTGCTGCTTAATATTAATGTGGAAACAATTTTTTTTTCAGGATTATTTGATGAATTTAACGTTCAAAAGAACAGCATGTGGTAACATTTTATTTTGATAGTCCGCTTTAGACATTCTACAATAAAAGTAACTACATGTCAACTTTCCATTAAGATCAATTGGCTTCCACTATTTTTTTGGACAGTCACAAGAAATGTTTCACTAAAATATTATTACAATTAGCAATCGGTCTGCCTGACATCTGCTAACACTTTATTTTGATGCTCGTCAACAGGAATTCTACTGACTATAATTAACTTTGCAAGTACAACTCGACTTATTTTACTACCCTCACACCTAACCCTAACCTAACAGTCTACTAGAGTTTACTTATACTCTAATGAGAGTTAGTTGACATGTAGTTGGAAAGTTCCTCATGGTTAGCTGAATGTGGACTATCAAAGTACTGTAAAGTGTAACCCAGCATGTATAGTAATGCGCTATTTCACTCACTGTGCAATTTTTTTAAAACGTACAATACCGTTAGCATAATTTTTCCACCCACTTATGTATAGTCGACTTCAATTTAGATTTGGTTTTCGTTTTTTTTATCTTAATGTGCATGATACTGCGGATGCAAAATACAATTTCCCCACTGTGGGACAAATAAAGGCTTAACTTACTTATTTGAAATAGAAATCTTTTGTAACATAAATGTCTTTACTGTTACATTTGATCAATTTAATGCGTCCTTGCTGAATAAAGGTATTTCTGTCATATACATTCTGTGACAACTCTCGGAGAGATTGGCATGTTAATGGAAATGGAAATGTTAATGTATTTGGTCTTGACGGAATAGATCTGTTACGCTGCTGCTGCTGCTGTAGAGGGACTTGCTACTGCCAATACATTCAAAGACATTGCTGTGAGCCATGATTTAACCCACAGCAGATCTATACAGGTGGAGCTGGGGAAGAGGGAGGGTTTCAGAAAGTGTGTTACAGACTGCTAACAGCAAACAACGCCAAGTATTTGAATGTTGAGCAGTAAACTCATTGGCTCCTGATACCACAGCAACCAATCAGTTGTGCTATGTAGACAATGATGTGATCGAAAACCAAATGAGTTAAGGACCTATCAGCCCGCGCCATCCAGAGTTTCGTGCCATAACTTTGTCTCAATTGCAATCGTACTGACCCCCAACTTTTGAATGGTAGTTTACAGTTTGCACAAAAATATTAAGCAGAACAACCGTTTTCAACATTGATAATAATAAATGTTTCTTGATCAGCAAATCAGCATATTGAGATGATTTCTGAAGGATCATGTGACACTGAAGACTGGAGTAATGATGTAATGGAGTACTAACTTTCAAAAGCATTAAAAAAAAAACAGAAGTATTGCAAACTCTCAGACAACAGGATCAAACTTGAAAACCACAAAGTGTAAAAGCTGCGCAACGCCAATTCGTAAACTGCTAAGTTACTCTTGCACTTAGAACAGTGTTGGTGCTTTTTAGTTAGTCTCTCCCCTACACGGTCTTAACTTTTAGGCCTTCAAATTTGAATAGAGAAAATTGTTGAGTATGAAATGGGTCATTGAAAAAAAAAAAAAAAAAAAATCAACAAATAAGAATAAAAAAAAAAAAAGAGGAAGTAAAATGTTTTCAATTCCCGCTCTTACTTTACTCAAAAAGACTTTTCTTCCAGTTAAATTTGGAATTGTGACAGACAATGAAAAGAAATCCTTTGGGATAAGGTTGTTACATGGTGAAGGCTACAATGCTTTGAACTTACGTCACACAGCATTAACCCACAGACGGAGGGCATGAGGGATTGAGATAAACATGTTTGTAATGGTATATAATAATATCCACTTTGGCCAAGGCTTTTTTCCCCCCACTGTTTATTTCCATGCATGTACTGCAAGAAGTTCTCCTTAGCAAGCTGCGATTATTTCAGCTCCCCCCCCTCCCCTTCCGTCTTTTCTCTTTGTTGTCATGCCGTCAGTATTTAAAACGTTCCAGTGATTTTAATTTCACTGACATAGGCACAAGCTAAGGCGGTACATATGTGCCGCAATGTGCGCGAGACGTAGCTTTTCTTCTGATTTGATCACGGACTCGCGGAAACAGATTGCGGTGCCGGAATGTGCCATTGAGCCTTACAAAGCCCATCTGTTTGGGCGACCCAGTGGAAAGACGAACATAGCGGGCAGCAGGCAGAATGATGGAGTACCCATTAAAGATAAGGGAGGCTGGGGTGGCCCACCTCACCAGACTGTTGTTTGGGACACGAAATGGGCCTGCAATTCCTCTCCCCCCCACGTCACCTTCTCAGTTTCAACATGGCAGCAGTTTCTGAGGGACTGACATACTTTCACATACGCCGATATTTGTTCATTTCTTTTCTCTGCGTTGGATTACCTATTGAGGTTTGTGATGGGGGAGTCATATCACAGCTTTAAATAAGCATGTGTGTGTCTGCACACGTTTCGCTGGAATTTTACCCCCCACACACGTTGTATTCGAATGGTGTGTCATCCTGATGCTAATTCCACCTCTTCTCCAGTAAAGCGTGGGGTTTTGCGGTTCAATGACAGCTCGATAACTAGAGCCGGTTGAGGTGTCTCTGCTACATTTCCCATTTGCCGTCTAATTCACACGTCAGACACATGTACTCACAAAAGTGCAGCCGAAACAGGGTAAAGACACCGGTAATGCTGTCCGCCGGGAAACGGATAGAGTGACTATATCATGTGCACGATTTGTGCGACGGGTCGGGTCAGTGGAAGCGTACACTAGACCATTGCTCCTGTAGGATGGCTCAGAGAAGGAAAGATAGCGAGAGCGAGGCAACAACAGTCACGGCGTGGAATAGCGCAGCGGGCAGGAACAGGGTCTGACTGCAAAGCCGTGTGGGGTTATTTTTAATTCATGCGCTGCCACCTGGTTAATGGAGTTTTTGGATCTAGCCAGTCTTCCAGGCTGAAACATGGCTTGTTTTAGATGATCAGCTCTGAACCAAAAGCACTGGAATTATTTATGCTTCCTACTTTATACGTCCTTGGTAGTATAATATAATGTTAAAATAGGCAAATGTCAGAAAACATCAGAGGAAGGCAACCGAAATATATAATGCATTTGTGTGTGTGTGTGTGAGTGTATTCTCCTTTACGGTCAGTTCTATTCAAAAGAAAATTATTGCTCTTATGGTTGTTTATTTAACAATTTCTCTCTCAAATTTGCTTTCTGTTTAGAAGAACATTTAACAAATATTTTAGTGATGGTAATTTGGTGTATTTGCTAAGTATGTTCATACTTAGAGTTAGGATTTGGTGCTAAAATGTTGTGCGGGAGAGATCCTAATTCATATTGTAAAAATGGTCATAAAATAAAAATTCATAACACCATTGCAAACATGACGAATGGTTTCTTTTTAAGAGAAAGCACTAAAAATACCAAATATCCATTCTAACTCTGTCATCAAAAGGTTTTAGTTTTGGTCTGCTATTGTGTTCTTTTTTTGTGAGTGCATGGATTATGCATTTATTTTTTCCGGTTTTCCTTTGTGAAGCAGCCTTGGAATCCTGAAAGGAATATAAAATTAATTAAGAATTTATCAATTAACAACAATTATTATTATTAATTTTATTATGTGCTTTGCCCCCCCCCCCCAAACTCATGATTTTTGGTTAAAAAAAATATAAGTGAAAATGTTGATTTATCATTTCAATCACATTTTAGCTGTTACAGTTCATTTAAATTTGGTGTGACAAGTGAATTATTAAATAAACATTGTTGTTTCTCAATTAATACGAGGCCGTAGAAACTGCATATATATGAATCAGACAAGAAATATAGGCATGTTGAGGAGAGGTGAGCTATTACTTTGGCGGAGGATAAAAAGAGTGAAATAAATATGCATTGAAAAAATTACATTAAAGAACCGAGCCCAGCATATCATATCAACCATCCATCTTTTTTTTTTTCTTTTTTTTAAGCAAAACATTAACTTAAATGCTGCTGTTAATTAAAGTTTTTTTTTAAGCTGTAATTAATATAAACACCCATAGTTTTAATGGCAGCCTTCACACTTTCTTCAGAACATGTAAAAATGTAGTTTTTATCATTGCACTTCCAGGCACAAATCATATACTTACTTGGTTTTTCCTTTATTAAGGCTTTTATGTGTTCTGGGATTATATGACCTGGCAAAGAAAGCTTGAATCATTTTATTAGACAAAATGGAGTGTGTATTGCCTTTTTTCTTCATGGGAAATGGTTCTCACATGTAATACTCTAGATATGTAAAAAAGCCTAAATCCAGGAACAAAGAGCATCCTAGGTAAAAGAGTTTCTAATTGCAGCAAAGCCAATTACTGCCATATTCCCTGTCTCACTGGCGTGTGCACATGGGGACATGATCCGCTAGCAGTTTGCTTGTAGAATTAATCACTTTGATGCCAGTTTGAGTGATCCTATCAAATTAAGCTTTGGGTCAAGCATATTAAACAAAAGAGCTCGGATCTATCTTTAATATATCTACAGTGTGGTCCGCATCAAATTGAAATAAATCAAACATCACGTTAATAGGTGCTGTCCGACATCACTCGGCGGCTCGCGGATGACTCGCCGTGATCGGAGATGCCAGGGAATCTAATCATCGCCTGCAAATTAAAAAGATTTTAATAGCGATAGCGCACGCAGGCACACCGCTCACTGTCCCGGAGTGACTCTCCTCTGACAGCCGCTGGTTACACCGCATTACTCGTGGATGAATGGAACCGTTTTCGGGGGCGAATCGATAGACTTAAGCAAGACGTGCGGTTATCTTGATAAAGGCTGAAAATGAGAACAATATCTCAGCCCCGCGAGATAAAGTTATCCATCCACGCGATTTAAAAGCAATCTCTGTTTGATCGGAGTCCAACGTGCCTCTGCCTCTAATGAGAAACTTTGATGTTATAAAATGATGTTTGTTCTTACGCCCAAAAGTGAATAAAGCTTTCATAAACAGCTTTTGAAGAAAAGCGGCCTTGTTCTTTTCAAGAAATACACATGTAGATGTGACACAAGTCTGTGTCTAATGAGAAAAACTTCTACAAATTTATCCTTGTTCCTTTGGCCAAAACTGTAAGTAGAGATTTTTTTGGGGGGGGGGGGGGGGGGGGGGGGGGGGGGGTGAGCGGCCTCGTTCTCCTCGGCAAACAGTCACGTGCAGATGCTCGCTCAGATCCTCAGACACCAAAAGCCTTTTTAACAAGCACTTGTCATCAGATTTGTTTGTTGAAGGGTATAAAAGCGGGTATTAAGCACCCACGCGCGTTTCTGGAATCCTCCTTGTCTGATGATAAGATTGAAGTGTTGTTTATTCAAATGAGAAAAAGTGAGCTTTCAACTTTCTCAGTCATATGGAAGACAGGTTTAGTGCTACAATAAAATGAGAATCAACAAAGTTGATATGGGTATTTACCAATAAAGCTGCAGTTTTAGTGCTGAAAAGATGTAAGAGGATTATGGTAGTTTAGACTTTGCACTGACCGGGTTCAGGGCCCTTGGCTTTGAATCTAATTGTCATTGTTCCTTCCTCACGGGCTGAAAATCCTTCCGCTTGTTTCCTGAAGCAGGTCAGCAGTGGATGGGTTGAAAAGGTGACTGACTGCGCAGATGGTGCTACACGTCTGGCTTCCTGTGCACGAGGGCGCCAATTTACGCCATGTGAGGGTTATACATAAAACATTTTATTTATAAAACAGATATTAATATTAAATTGAATGCATTGCTATTGACATCAGAAACACCTCACATTTCCAACAACAGCATTCTGATGGCCTGAAAAAGCAATCTTAACTCACCCGTTATCGCCAACTACTGGCCGAACACCACAATACAGTTTATTTTTTTTTTGTCGTTTTCATGGATCCGTCGTTTTTACACAAACCTTATCAAATTGAATTTTTAGTACATGGTTGTTGTGTAAACGTACTCTTATATGCTGTATACAGCTCTAGAAACGAGTCTTCTTATCAACGTTTAAAAGTTTCTTGCTGCTGCAGTCCGTAGTTTTGCCTCTTTGTCGCCACATCTGTTTGAGATCTACAATTGCAGTGATATTATCGTTACGTGGGTTGTGCCTCGGCACGCCTCCTCAGCGCGGATGAATCTAACGTTTGCTATCAGTCAACGCGTCGGTGCGAATACTGTACTTCAAAGTAAGAAAATAAGAATTTTCACCGGAAAAAATAATCTGAACGAGTAAGTAACTGTCACTTTTAATCTGACCAACTGAGTAAAAAAGGATACGCTGCCAATGATGATTAAATGCCAAACCGTGCAAATTATTATTACTGTTATACTTCGTTGTCAAATTGTTAATGTTACATCAGCATCACGTGACTATGTGTATTTAGACACGCTACACGATCAGCGTTACCTGTAGATTTTGTAGCCACTCCTTAGTCTTTTGCTTTTGATACGGGTGAATCTCCCGTTGTCACTGATGATTGTCTTTCGGACCTTTCTGGATTACAATCCGCCCTCAAATTGATGAATTTAATTATTCCAGCTGTTGCGAAAAAAGGGTATAAATGATCCGCTGCAAGCTGCATCCCCACGTGATATAGCTACTATTTGGGACTCCTTCCTTTCTGTTTGCAGACGTGACGTAATGACGCACGGACGAACGGCTGCATGATCGAATTTCCCGCGGAAACCCACCAGTACCACTCTTATAATAAAACATTAATACAAGCTTACCGTTGTGAATCGGGCTAAGGTAAGGAGATAGTTTTGAACACTGGCTGGTTATGTGCTTGCTCAAAAATTGATTTTGGATCATTTTTAACCAAAAAAGGTTACGGTCTGGAGCTTTAATTTTTTTTTTTTGGAAACCATGATACACCATTCAAAAGTTTGGGGTAAAGATAGAAAGAGAAAATCACTGTTTCCACAAAAATATGAAGCAGCACAACTGTTTTCATCATTGATACTACTACTACTAATAATAATGTTTCTTGAGCAGCAAATCATCATATTAGAATGATTTCTGAAGGATCATGTGATGCTAAAGATTGCTGAAAATTCAACTTTGATCACAGGAATAAATGACATTTAAAAAAAAAATCAAATAGAAAACAGTTATTTGTATTTAAAAAAATAAATCGAACATTGTAAAAGTTAACAGCATACAAACCAATATAATCAACATTTTCTCACACTGAAATGTTTTGCAAAAAGAACAACATGGATCTTACTCAGAGTAGTTTCTCAGTTGATCGATCAGCAAGAAGAGCACATCAGCTACAATTTAACTCGCTGTACTGTATCCCTCACAGCTTCAAATGTGATTGTTCATTTTCCACTTTATTACTATATTGGGAACTCGTGCACAAGGTACTATTTCTAGATTATTTTTGAGTTACAGGCCTGTGTTTTGTCTCGGCCAAGATGGCTGCAGCTCCCGTTAGTCTCGACAGCGGCAGTCGAGGAGGGGGAGGGGGAGGAGGAGGAGGAGGGGGCGGGGGAGATGGCAGATTTTTCACCTGGAGGCAAATGCAGGGAGAGGAAGCTGTGGGCTTCATCAGGGAGCTGCTCGGCTCGGCTCACCGCAGTTCCAGGAAGCACATCTCCTCCGTTATTCATTATTCATCCAGCCTCACAATTAGTTCCCATAATGCTCATGCTACAAGCACACCCTGATATTCCTGCTCTCTATATAGTGATACACACATTTTCACTGTGTTTGGTTATTTCTATCTATTCCTGGCTAAATGTTTCCATTTAGCATCACACAGGGTTTACTTTCCGTTAGTTAAGGAATAGCAATTTTGTCGTCATGTTTTATTAACCTCCATGTTGTTAAAAAAAAAAAATCCTTTAAAGAAGCTCCAAAAAGAACAAAATGCATCATAAAAGTAGTCCTTAGAACTTGCACAGTGGTCAGTGTTTACTGGCACAATGTGTTTAAATGTGTCATTTATGAATTCTGCTGTAGTGGGAAATAGATTTGAAAGATTATTTATGCTTATTTATGAAATAAGTATAAGTAACTAATTGTTATAAACAACTATTTTTATTTTTACAGTATAATATTTTTATATATAAAACCATTATTGATGCTTATTATTTAGTTGCAGATGAATGCTGGCACACTGCGTAACATCTAACTTCCAAATAGAAACTGTGACTATGTTTACATACACATTATTGTCAATATTCTGATTAAGCCTAAATTCTCACATAGAGACTTGGATGCTTCACGACATTTGGAATATTTATGTGTTCATGACAATTGTGTAAAATAAAACAATTAGATTAATACTAGTGCTGTCAAGCAATTAATCGCATCCAAATATATGTGTGTGTACTGTGTGTATTATATATATTTAAATATTTTTTTAAAAATCCAGAAAATCACATTGTATGACTTTTAAATAATTAATTTGCACTTTATTACATGACATAAGTATTTCCTTCTTGAAGAAGCCCTCCTGTTCTCCACTCTTTACCTGTATTGACTGCACCTGTTTGAGCTCGTTACCTGTATAAAAGACACCTGTCTACACACACTCAATCAAACAGACTCCAACCTCTCCACAGTGGCCAAGACCAGAGAGCTGTGTGAGGACATCAGGGATAAAATTGTAGACCTGCACAAGGCTGGGATGGGCTACAGGACAATAGGCAAGCAGCTTGGTGAGAAGTCAACAACTGTTGATGCAATTATTAGAAAATAGAAGAAGTTCAAGATGACGTCAATCGCCCTCAGTCTGGGGCACCTCGTGGGGCACCAGTAATCATGAGGAAGGTGAGAGATCAGCCCAGAACTACACAGCAGGACCTGGTCAATGACCTGAAGAGAGTTGGGACCACAGTCTCAAAGAAAACCGTTAGTAACACACTACGTCGTCATGGATTAAAATCCTGCAGAACATGCAAGGTCCCCCTGCTCAAGCCAGCGCATGTCCAGGGCCGTCTGAAGTTTGCCAGTGACCATCTGGATGATCCAGAGGAGGAATGGGAGAAGGTCATGTGGTCTGATGAGACAAAAATAGATCTTTTTGGTCTAAACTCCACTTGCCGTGTTTGGAGGAAGAAGGAGGATGAGTACAACCCCAAGAACACCATCCCAACCCTGAAGCATGGAGGTGGAAACATCATTCTTTGGGGATGCTTTTCTGCAAAGGGGGCAGGACAACTGGACCGTATTGAGGGGAGGATGGATGGGGCCATTTATCGTGAGATTTTGGCCAACAACCTCCTTCCCTCAGTAAGAGCATTGAAGATGGGTCGTGGCTGGGTCTTTCAGCATGACAACAACCCGAAACACATAGTCAGGGCAACTAAGGAGTGGCTCCGTAAGAAGCATCTCAAGGTCCTGGAGTGGCCTAGCCAGTTTCCAGACCTGAACCCAATAGAAAATCTTTGGAGGGAGCTGAAAGTCTGTATTGCCCAGCGACAGCCCGAAACCTGAAGGATCTGGAGAAGGTCTGTATGGAAGAATGGGCCAAAATCCAGCAGTGTGTGCAAACCTGGCCAAGAACTACAGGAAACGAATGATCTCTGTAATTGCAAACAAAGGTTTCTGTACCAAATATTAAGTTCAGCTTTTCTGATGTATCAAATACTTATGTCATGCAATAAAATGGAAATTAATTACTTAAAAATCATACAATACGTTTTTCTGGATTTTTGTATTAGATTCCGTCACTCACAGTTGAAGAGTACCTATGATAATAAATATACACAGTACACACACATATATTATGTAAACATAAACTCTTATTATGGATGCGATTAATCATTTGACAGCACTAATTAAATCATAAATACAATATGCCAGCTTTAATATCCAGATTTTAAGTAACTAGAATATTGACTTAATCTGGTTATAACAATTGGTTTAACACATCGGAATATGACCATATTCCAGTATTTTTCTTGTCTATGAAAACCCTGTCTCTGGCCTCAACCCTCAACATACTGTATGTATTTTCATGGAAGTCATTTTACAATATGTTTCTTTCCTTCTTGAAGACATGCACACATGCTCACACACAAACTTACAGTCTCTGTCCATCTCTTTCATTTGACTCTAGACTTTTCATTCTCGAGTGGTGGTGACGTAGTTCCCCATTTTCCTTGGTGTTTATGAAATTGCTTGTAATCGTAATGACCTATGAAATAGCTTGGGACATTTTCCGAATGTTTTGAGGAGTAATACATGGCCTAAAAATTGCATATTGCTTTCAGAGACATTCATTTCCTTGTTAGTTTCCTCACAGCCAGGATAAATGTACTTTTAGTAAGTGGAGACGGATGAGAAACAAACCTTCTTCCAACTGCTATCATATGTCGCCTCTTTACGTGCGAATCCCAAAGTTATGACAGTGACATAATTAACTGTAAATTGGTGAAGTTGTCATCTTCAGAAGGCCAGAACCCTTTACTCTGGTGTCTTTATTTCCCTGCCAGATGACTGCTGTACTCCCTTCTGATGTGTGTGTGTGTGTGTGTGTGTTACATCCTTCAAGATCAATATTGTACTTTCTTTGAGAACTTATTCTGTGTTTGAATAGCTCCAGGCATTTTACAATATGTTGTTGGTTTTTTTTGTTTGTTTTTTTAAAGGAGGGAAGATTGCCTTTTTGCTCTTGTCTCACACTTCCTGATATTCAGGCTTATCAAAGCATCGTTTTATCTTAATAAACCTTAATTTGATGAAATAGCAATTTAGTTCCTGTATCTGCAATCTGCTTTGATATCCAGGATGTCTGGCAGCTGGAAAGATTTCGTAGATAAAGTAAATGCAAAATATCCTTTACTAAGAGTCATGCATTTCGATTAAATCAGAGGGCAAGGAAAAGCATGTCACTCATGTCAAAATCTGGGTCTGTTTAATCGTAATACAAGTAATTTAATAAATGAGCGATTCTTCTGAGGGAAGAATTGCGCCCAACGAGCAAACAAAGTCTTTTATACCAATAAAACTCTTCTGAACTTCTCAGTTAATGAACTATATTGTCTTATGTTATACTTTTACAATACTAAACTATTCTTAGACAAGTTATACAATTAATTTGATTAAATAAGAAGTAAAATGTGAGATCCTAACATGAAGCACTGGAGCTTATCAATATGAAAGGGAAACCTGCTGACATATTGTCCAATTCAATTCACATTCATTTCTTTAGCACTTTTCACAATACATATCGTTTCAAAGCAGCTTAACAGAAAATGCATGTAATCTGTTATCAGGTGACTTTTAAAGTACTGTCTAGATATGTACAGTTCAAAGATAATACAAATTATGCAAGTAACTAACATCATGTATTCGAAGTTTATTAAACGGTTCACTCCCAAGACGTTCCTAGTTAACAGTAGCCCAAAGGCTCATACAAGGTAAATATTTTGAATGAGGAAGGTTCATTTGGGGCATATTCAAAGCAACTGAGTTGCCTTCCCTATGTTGAATTTTAACTTTACAGAGCAATTCATCCAACTTTTCTCATCACTTTCTCACCTTCCTGTTGAGATTTGGCAGAATGTCCCTGGTGCTCTGTTCCATACAAGGACAGTGGCTGGAAATACTGTTATAAAAAGTAGTGCATATGATTCTTGCGCTGTATTCCGTGGTATTTGAAATCAGCTTTGTGTGATGAGCAGAACAAAATTTAAGTTGTTATTCGTTAATTCAAGCTTTTGGTGTTTTGACACCAATATACATTTTTGGTTCCCTGACTCCCAGGTGACCAGTTGTGACATGGCAAGTGTGAAGAACGTGGCTGAGAATGAGATTTGAGAACTACGGCAAAGTGGAGGGTTATAACAGTGACATAAATCTAACAACATATTGCTAACTTTACATACATTATATGCATGTTTAAATACACCATTCATTATTTTTCATTATTATTTTTTATAGTTGCGGATTCTTGTATACTTTGTACCATTCAAAGGTTTGGGGTTGGTAGGATTTTTTGAAAGAAGTTTCATGCTCATCAAGGTTGCATTTATTCGATCAAAAATATAGTAATATTGTGAACTATTATTACAGTTCAAAAGAAATGCCTTGTATTTTAATATATTTCAAAATGTAATGTATTCCTGTGATCAAAGCTGACTCCAGTCTTCAGTGTCACATGATCCTTCATAAATCATTCTGATATGCTGATTTGTACTTCTACATTTCTACTATCAAGGCTGAAAACCGGTTTTGCTGTTTGATATTTTGTGGAAACCGTGGTACATTTTTTTTCACGATTCCTTGATGAGTGGAAAGTGAAAAGAACAGCATTTATTTGAAATTGATTTTCTAACATACTAAATGTCTTTAATGTCACTTTTGATCAATTTAACATATCCTTGCTGATTATAAATGTTAAATTCTTTGCAGACTTGGATAAAGAATAAAATATTTGTGGATAGCTTCCTAACTAAATAAGTCAAGCATTAAGAACAATTGGTGTGAAGGGGTGGATTCTGGGATCCACTGCCGCTTCAACATATATATATATATATATATATATATATATATTTTGAGTGATTTATCATAAAAATTATCTTTCTGAATATGTTATTATTTAGAATGAGTAACTTTAACTTACGTTAAAGCCTTTAATTTCCTTTTCATTTTCAAACACTAGAAAATAGTGATGTATATTGTCTGTACCTCTGACTGAGAGAAAAGTACAACTTATCAGTATGTTTTGGGAAAGTTTCCTGTTCAGAGCAGAGCTCAGATCAACTTCAGCCTTGAAGAAGCTGTGAATCATGTGTATCTATGTATGTGCGCTCAGTGTTCTGTACAGGTCTGTTATGGGTACTGGTGGACTACTGTCATCTGGACTGGAGACCTGAAGGCGCCTAGGCCTGACCTAGAAGGACATTCTGTCCCTAACTTCAGGGTCCAATCGTCAGCATCATGATGGAAGGAGATATGATTCTGACTATCTGTCCATGTGTGGAAAATTACCAGTTTTGTCTAGTTTTCTAAACCAATCAGTATCTTAGTAATGACGTAGTTAGTGGACTCTTTTAGAGTATAATTGTTCTGGAAATGTGAATGTAGAGGAGAGGAGGAGACAGAGAGCGGCCTACGAACTCCTATGTGAGACTTGAAGCTGGCTTCTGCTGATGAAACTGCAAATTATTCTTCAGTAAATTTTCTTCCATTTATTTTTTTAAACTCTGACTCCGGGTCTTCATTTATCATATCTGGTCTTTTGGGTCTTTAACTGTAAAAATCCCCTACAGTTAATGGTGGAGGATGCGGGCAATCATTCTTTGGTGACATTCCTGGCCAAACAACAAACAAAGGTAGGAAGAATTTTATTATTTTTGCTAGGACTGTCTGGAGTGGAAGTGGTGGAGAAAAAGGCGAGCGGTAGGGTTTGACTCAGACGTGAGTACCCCGACATCTGACAATGGGTCGATGTCATGACGCTGTAAAAGCGTGTCTCCTGGGGTTAAAACTCTGGTGTGGACACTGAGTTGACGTGCACTAAATTGTATGTTAGGTGCGGGAGGCACCCCCACCAGAGTATAACGACACTTTGTGTGCCCTGGGAGCGCACTCCGGTGTGGACATTGGGTTGACGTGCACTAAGTTGTGCGTTAGGTGCGGGAGCACCCTCACCGGAGTGAAGAGACACTACGTGTGTAAAATCGTGAGCCTGACGCTTCGCCTCGTCCACTCCAGATAGGGGTACCCCGAGCTTAGAGGTTCAGATAGGTAGGGGAAAAGTTTTTAATTAGATACAAAATATAAAAAGATGATAGGGTTGTTTGTTTGCCAGGGATGCATCTGGAATGATTCCGATTTTTATAAGAAATTTTGTGACCCTGATTGGAGTGTACCAGTATATGTGACGAGTGTCTCGTAGTATACTTTGCAGTTTCATCAAAGCAGAAGCCAAAGCTGTGTTTTTCAAAGGTTGCCGTCTCCATCTCTCTCAGGTGAGTATTAACCGTGACTAAGATATGGCTGACAAATTTAGTAACTTGATCAGTAACTTGATCAGTCCTGATACAGATAATGAGACCGAAGAGAGCAAACGCTGTAAACAGCTCCGCTCTGAAGCTCTCACTTCAAAGAAATTTTCTGAACAATTTAAGAAAATGGTTAGCCAGGGTTTTGATTCTGATTGGAACATCACACAACAACTTGACTGGCGGACTGTCAAAACAATACAGAGAACTGTTTATCAGGGGCTCTGTTGCCATTCCAAAATGGGACTCACTGTTATCATGGTGTGCTGTAAGTTGGAGCCATTTACAAGCTCACAATGATCAAAATATAGACAAAGAGTCGGATGGTGTGGTTAAAAGCTGAAACCCATCCACAAGATGACATAAAATGTTACCAGTGTGGTAAGAAAGGGCATATTGCTTGTGACTGCTATGAGAAGCTTTTTAAATGCCAAAAGTGTGGGAAACTTGGACATATTCGAAAATTTTGTAAACAAAAGAAAGGAAAGACACAAACAAAAAAAAAAGACTTCCACTCTGTCTGAGAATTAGCTTGTGAAACTGAGAAAGAACTAAACGTTTTATAGTGAATGAACAGGTTGATGTCAAATTTCAAACAATGACTCCAAAATCATGTGAGTTACAAAAATTTAAAAGTATAGAAGATGATAATTGATTATTGGATGTTATGAAAGAATTTTTCACTTAATGGGAAATATTGAACAGTCTGAAGCATGTTTTCAATGTGATGAGCACATCACGACCGTGGGGTAAATAACTAAACTGATGTAGGAACTCTAAGTTCTAAATGTTTGGTTTTTGATTGACATAGATAGTTTAAATGGCAAGTTAAACGACTTGACTGCCAGTGTCAAAAGGACTCAACTTGATGGGAAATTTGTAATTTCTAAATTCCTTGATATGTGGGTAAAAGTAAATTAAAAAAAATGATGTTTAACTCAAAAATGTACATCAATTATGGCAAAGTCATAAGCTGGGCCACAGTCAAAAGATATCAGACAAAAGTCTGATGTTACAAGTTTATGAAAATGTAGTGTACCAGTCCTGAATGCCACAGAATCTCTCTCTCTGTCTTATTCAAAGTCAGCTATAAATGCTGCTATCTTAGCCGGTGTTATAAGTGATAAGATATTTATAGTAAAAACACAGGGTGCCAGTGGAAAATCATTGACAAAGATGTTAAAGAAATGAGTGCCATGAAGAGGGCAATATGTTGTTAAATGTGACAAAGTAAAATGAAATGTCTTTAAAGAGGTCTTTAAATACAGACCTGGAATGATAGAAGTGACTATTTTGACAAATTTATTTTATGACCAGTAGCTTTTTGTCTCATCCTAGTCACCACCATGCACAGGGCCGATGGTTCCAGTTAAAGATATAGCAGAACATTACACTGAATGGATGGATGTGATAACTAAATTCACTGAGTATAATCTCAGCATTGATATGTTTCTGCTTTGAAGATGTCTAATGACTTTTAGTGATTAAATACTGCTGTAATGAACCTGTTTCCCTGTTGTAACACTATTAGGCAGTCCAATGGCTCTGCTGGCTCTTGAATGCATCTTCCTTAAGCTCAACAAAACACCTGATTCTGTTGAAGAAAACTGTCAAAGATTCTGGAATGGGAAAGAGCGGTTACCAGTGTGCACGAGGTGATTTCTCAATGACGGGTAAGATCCTCTTTGGCCAGACAGGGGACAACCTAAGGCAGGGGGTTACCGCCGACACTGGGCATCTACCCTGAAGGGAGGTGTTGTGTGTGAGATGGGTATGAGAGTGGAGCGGATGTCTGTGAGGCCAGCAGCATCATTAAGGGGGGATCTGTGAGAAGTACAGAAGTCTGACCCAAAAATGTTCCTCCATACCACTCACCAGAACCCGCATTCCTAGCATGGCTTGTTTTTCATTGTGACAAGTGTCCACAACTTGATGCAACTATGCCAGGGGACAACACCCTGAGGAAGAGGAGATTATTGATAAAGAGCTGATGGAAATGAGCTTTCAAGAGCCGACTGAGACCATGAGGTGACTGTCCGTAATTTCTGGGGAGACCAGGGCAAAATTTATTAACATGATGTTGGTTGCCCTATTGGCAAAAACTGTATAAGTTTTGGATTCAGTATTAATGTGAATCCCTGAATCTGTGAGACTGTGTTGATTTTGAACTAATAAGTCTGCATCATAGTTTTACTCCAGCAGGTCATTAGACATGGCATAGGAATGCAAAGACATGGTGGTGGCTAAAGATGAAGACCGCATTTGCAGATTCAAGAGGAAGTAGCGTAAAGTGAGCATTTAAACTAAAGATAACCTTAAAAAGGCTCCTAGGATAATATATAAGGATTGTGGTAATGTTTTTTTTTTTCTAATCTGAAAAATAAACATGTATTATAACATTGGTTAATGATTAACAGTTTTCTATGCAGTAATGAATTAAATATTTCATTCTGTCTAAGTTACAGTCTTGAGGCTGTTGAAAAGATTATTTGCACAGTAGGAAAGAGAGAGAGAGAGAGAGAGTGCTGGGGTGGAGGCAAGGATGGTGCTGTGTCTGTTATCGGCCTGCTAAAGTTTAAACAAAACATAACAATGATGTTAGAACTATAAGAACTCTGCTGACTTTTCTAAATAAAACAAATTATAGTGAAGAGGTATGCTTTGAGACTGGATTACAGATTATATAACACTAAGTAAAATTTACGTGAAAAGTGTGAAGTTTAAATATGTTTTTAGACATAGAAAATGAGCAGTTCATATACATGTCAATAAGTGTGTGTGATGTTGACTGTTTGTACGTGTTCATTTTGGGGAACTATCATGACCCTATTGTGTGTATGTCATTAACCCCTGGAATGAGTGTTTTTATCATTACAGTTGGTTAAGTGAAACCACAATAATTTTACAGAAGCCGATACTTCTGATCGAATCTGACGAAAAGACGATACAGAACATACAGGACGAGCTTTAAGTGGATTGGTTATCCAGCTCTGTCTGCTATTGGTAATTATGACTACTTTTGTCATTTATGTTGTGGATTTGAATTACACTCTGGAGTAGTATGTTTAAGAGTATTTATGTAAAAGGTAATGTGGAATTTAAGATTGCCGTCCATGGGTTAAAAACCCTTGTCTAAATCCAACTGAGGGTCTAAAGTTAAATACTGTCAGTTATTTGAGATCAGAATGATAAACGTATGTTATAAGATTTGACGGCAGAGACAAAGTGACACATTGGCTCAGTCACTATTAAACACTATCCAGAGAGCACCCTCATTTATGGAAGGCCGGTGGGCAAATAAAGGAGAGAATATAAATTTAAGATTTATTTATTTTTATTAAATTAAATGGATGTATGATAGTAGATGTCTAGAGAACTACATTTTATGCAATAACGGTTGAGGGAGAAAGCAGCTACAAGGCTGTCTGTGTAACCTATTGAGATTTGAGTAAAATAATATTTTGGTTTCTGCAAAATAGTACAGATAAGTGGGACTGAGACAATAATGATAATATTTTTTGAATCTGCAGACTAACCATTTGATAGAGAAATACTGTGACAAGTAGTTATAACAAAAAGTAAAGCAGTTAAAATTAATGTTATGAAAATAAAAATGCTGATAGTATTAGTGGATTGATTTATGAACATATTAAGTCAAATCAAGTTAATAATATTACAAACTATGGTAGTGCTCTTTAAAAGATGAGACTAAGTTTCAAAACAGATTTAAAGAAATTTATAATGGCCTATAGTACAAATTTATATAATTTATGAAGTAATATGGAAGATTATATACATAAAATTGTGTTTATGATAATTTTGGAGAAATTGCAAGACTGATGAGATGAGTATCAATGCCAAATGACCAAGGCTTAATATTTTGGTAATTTAGCCCAAGCTGTTCTAACTGACAAGATATTGAGAACAAAACTAACTTTAAAGGAAGTACTAATTATTTGATTTTGATATTGTACTGTTGACATGGTCTGAGTATTGTGAAATATTGTGAAAATTGAGTTTAAGATTAAGAATAATTAGGTATTGAGTATGATTAAGAATGATATCATGAAAAAGATATTTACAATTTAAGACAAACAATTTTTTGATATCATTGAATTTTTATATTTTGATGCTTATGTAATTTTGATGAAATGTCTTTAACATTAACACGTTTCTGTTTATTTTCATTTGTGTTCTATTTTATTTATGTGGGCTATAATGACTGTAAATGAATCTGGAGTGAAAAGAAAGCTTAAGAAAAAGGTTATTAAGGTTTAGGGAAGATAATGATTTATAGAGGATTCAGAAAAAGGAAATTGAAAAGATGTTCTGTAATTAAGATGGTACATGGTATGTCTGTAGACTGTAAGATGAAAGTGATTTTTAGAGAGTTGAAGTAAGTAGAAGAATGATCATGGGTGTTACTTATTTTTCATTGTTTATTTTGAGTTAAATAACAATTTTGTTTTTAATCTTAAGAAATGGAAAGGAGTGGATTTAGAATCCATCTTCTTGTATTATATAATGAATTGGAAATTATATTTTTCTAAAAACCAGTGTATATATCCTGGTATTTACTTAGGCAATGTCTGTATTTAGGATCTGAGGGGTGACTGAGGGTCTGGCCCATGCCAGGAATGCAGTAACAGTGATTACTCATTTAGCCCGGCTTCCAGAGAATAAATATGCACTTGTTTTGTAATCAATGAATTTGATGATATTCGTATTTGCCAAGATTGATGTAAAGACAACTATGTGTAAGGTCTGAAGGTCAATAATGCACTATGTGTTCTGTAGAATATTCTGTTCTAGCAAGTATTTAAAGGGAAAACATATTGTCTATTTGATCAAAATCGTAACCTGCCAGGGGAGCATGGGTCATAAATGTAAAATTTTGAAGCGACTTCTATTGTTAAGACCAGATGTGTTGTTTAGGACTCCACATTGGCCTTTAAGGGGGGACTGAAGGGGTGGATTCTGGGATCCACTGCCGCTTCAACATATATATATATATATATATATATATATATATTTTGAGTGATTTATCATAAAAATTATCTTTCTGAATATGTTATTATTTAGAATGAGTAACTTTAACTTACGTTAAAGCCTTTAATTTCCTTTTCATTTTCAAACACTAGAAAATAGTGATGTATATTGTCTGTACCTCTGACTGAGAGAAAAGTACAACTTATCAGTATGTTTTGGGAAAGTTTCCTGTTCAGAGCAGAGCTCAGATCAACTTCAGCCTTGAAGAAGCTGTGAATCATGTGTATCTATGTATGTGCGCTCAGTGTTCTGTACAGGTCTGTTATGGGTACTGGTGGACTACTGTCATCTGGACTGGAGACCTGAAGGCGCCTAGGCCTGACCTAGAAGGACATTCTGTCCCTAACTTCAGGGTCCAATCGTCAGCATCATGATGGAAGGAGATATGATTCTGACTATCTGTCCATGTGTGGAAAATTACCAGTTTTGTCTAGTTTTCTAAACCAATCAGTATCTTAGTAATGACGTAGTTAGTGGACTCTTTTAGAGTATAATTGTTCTGGAAATGTGAATGTAGAGGAGAGGAGGAGACAGAGAGCGGCCTACGAACTCCTATGTGAGACTTGAAGCTGGCTTCTGCTGATGAAACTGCAAATTATTCTTCAGTAAATTTTCTTCCATTTATTTTTTTAAACTCTGACTCCGGGTCTTCATTTATCATATCTGGTCTTTTGGGTCTTTAACTGTAAAATCCCCTACAGGTGCAACCAAATTTTGCACTTATTTAGTTACAAACTCGATTCAGATTTATTTGTATAGTGCTTTTCACAATATCATTTCAAAGCAGCTTTACAGAAAATGTGTCTACATGACAATTTAGAGTGATCTATTATCAGATTGTCCAAGTAATGTATTTCAGAAATGCACATATAAAAGTAACACAGTTGGCTAACATCGTCATCTGAAGTCCTTGCAGGAGTTGGGTCTTCTGAAGTCTCTGTTAGAGGCTGGATACAAACTGGAGATGGCGTAGTCTCTTTTTATAGTTACCCATTTAGTCTCTAGTAACCTTTAGTAACAGAAAAGCAAATGGAAAGTAATTAGTGTAGCTGCTGTTCATAGTGTCTCTGAGCCCCAAACATCATCAGGAGTTTGAAATGCGAAAATGCTCTCCCTCCTTTAGTGGACTTAGATATCCTAGGTACAAACAAAAGTCCCAAGTTTTGTGATCTTAAAGAGTGTGATGGGTTGCAGGGCGATAGAAGATTGGTTAAATACACAGGAGCGAAACCATGTAGTGCCTTTTAGGTCAGAGGCAATAATGTCATCAATATGAAACTTAATAGGTAACCATGCATGACCTTCGAGATGATAAAATGACTTTTACTAACTTTTCTTCATCTGAAACAACAGCTTAGCTATGTAACATATGAAATATGAATTTCGAAAGACAAGTTGCTGTCAAATATAAAACCCAGGTCTTTTACTGTATAGGATGAAGTAACTGTACATCTTTCTAAATGCAAAGAGATTATATGTGCAGGTTTTTGGTCCAGTAATATCTCAGTCAGTCTTGTGTGAATTTAATAGAACATTAAAAATTACAGGTCATCCAATATTTTATTTCATCTGGTCGTGATGAAATATATAATTGAATATCATCGGCATGACGGTGGAAACTAATTCCATCTTGTCTTATAATATTACCAATAGGCAGCATATTGAAAACAACAGCGGGCCTAACATAGATCCTTGTGGCACTCCGCAAATTACTGATGTTATCATAGATTTTTTCCACATTTAAATAGACATAATAGTCTGACAGGTACGATCAAAACCACCTAAATTGTATGTCCCTTAATACCAGTGTAATTTTGTAGTTAATATAAGAGTATGTTATGATCTGTAATCCCAAACACAGCACTAAGATCAAGTAAAACTAGTACTGAGATACACACTTGGTCAGAAGCTAAGTAAGCCATTTGTAATTTTAACGAACACAGTTTCTGTGATATGATGGGGCCTGAAACTAGACTGAAAGTTTTCATTTGCTGGAAGGAGTTTAGTGGATGCAACTTTTTCTAGTATTTCAGGCATAAATGGAAGATTTGAAATGAGCCTGTAATTTGCCAGTTCATTTGGATCTAATTGTGGATTCTTAATGAGAGGCTTAATAATTGCCAGCTTGAACGGTCTTGGAACATGACCTAGAGACAGTGACAGGTTAATAATATTGAGAACTTTTGCAACAGGTAACAACTCTTTCAGTAGTTTAATGGGTATTGGATCTAATAAACATGGTGTTTAGATGCATTGATATGTTTATTTTACTCGTCCTGACCTATAGTTGTAAAGCACTGCCAGTTTTCTTGATGATTGAGTCATAAAACGCTGTCAAAGGGTGAACACTTTCAATTGTATTTCAGATGCTTTCGATTAGAAGTTACTAAACACCTAGTGTGATCTTCACATCTCCATTTAAGTAAGACCTCACAACTGGTTAGCGTAGCCCAACACTGAGTGAGCCCTCGAGCTGGTCTGAGGCTCGATGCGAGTCTGGACAGAGGTGTGAGAGATAACAGTCAAGCTTGAGAACATGTTCCTCTACTGATGGCTGATGGAGGCTGACGGTGCCAGCGTCTGTCAGCGTAAGTGAGCAGCCAGGAGCAAATGAGATTCATTGAAGTTAAACGCTCAGGTTTGGCTAGCCGGCCACATAGCACACTGGTGTCATGTCACATTATGACCTAAAAGTGACGAGAAAAGGGAGTGAATGTGGAGCACACGGACGGTGGAAATGTGCGAGGTGTGTGTGTGCTCCCTTAGTCATCTCAGAGAACATCTTTACTGACAGAACACTCACTTCATTGCACTATTAGGACTTATTTATATTTATCGACAATTTGTCTCATGCATCCTCAGTCTCAGCCTCACGGCTCACACACAGATTTTCTGATGTATACTGCCCACAAAACTAACAAGTTCTAGCTGAAAATCAACAATTCCAATCAAATTGGGTGGCTTTATGCAATTTCCAGGAGTCAGCATACACTTGCAGGAGTTTTGCTGGCAACTATGTCGTTTTTGTCCCAGGCAGGAACAGTGAGTGCTTTTGAATAAGAAAGTTTGATGGGTTATTGGTTTCAAATCTTTGAAAGATACTCACAATTTATTTGTTGTATGTTAACTTGATATCCAAAAGTAGCATTGTATGTTCAGGGGTGCAAAACTCAGTTCCTGAAGATCCAGCCAATCAAGGATTATTTACTACATGCATGTGTGCTGCAGGGTTGGGACTGTGGCCCTCCAGGAGATGAGTGTGGCACCCTACTTTTTTTTTTTTTTTTTAAGTTCTAATAATACATAATATTAGTGTTTCCCACAGGTAGTAAGTACTCAACTGAACAAAATATATAACACTGGCCTAGTGGTTTTTGGATATTTTACTGCAAAAATATTACATATTGCACCTTTAAATGGAAATCAAATTAAATACAATTTATTGTGTAACCAAAATACGAATAAAAAAAAAAAAACTTTGAGTGTGACTTTTAATTAGAAACCAACCCGAAATACACCGGGACTCTTATTTTGAAATGTATATTCTGTTGCTGGCTGATTCTTCCGATGAGAGAGATAAAATATGATTTCATTCAACCGTCTCTAAAATATATTATATAAAGGCCTTAACCATTATGTTATGTTGCGGGTCAATTTGACCCTTTTAGATTTTCTAGTTGTTGGAAATACTGGTTAACCTATGTTTTGTTTCTTGATATTTTGTGACTTTTTCTCATTTATCATCATGAACATGCATGCAAAGTTTCAACTCGCTAGTGTTTTTTGACATATACTAACAAAATTACTGTTACGTTCGTGATGTTTGCCGGGTCAATTTGACCCGCATTTTGTAATGCTCTAAGGCAACTGTACTGACCCAAAATAATAACATTTCTTGGTTTAATTTTGTTATTTTATTTTTTAACTACCTTACGAAGCTTTCCACACTTATTTCAATATCGCACACAGAAATCGAACAGTGCATAAGGGTTAAAGTAGACACTGTAATAATTCTTCAACAAAAGTTCATTAGCAATCGCTTGGCATAAATGTACACTATTCATTGATTGGGAATTTACTTTTACGCTGTTGTATAATAGCTTATATAATATATAATATAATTGTATATAGCTTGTATAATATTCATCCACCGCATCTCTGCAGCACACGTGGAAATGTCAGGGGGAGTAAACAGTTCTTGTGCACATAGAACGAGCAGGTAAGAAACAAGCAGGGTGAGGGGAGATTTTCCACTAGTTATTTGATCGTGGATGGTTTTATTATCTCATACGGATAAAAAAGTATGAGAGGATAAAAATAATAAAAGGAAAAATGCATCTCCAAATATACTTGGGCGGCCGTTGTTATACATGGGCGGTCTATGTGTGGGAAGCAGTGAATATACATAAGTTACAATGTATAATTATGTATATGTTATTATTATTTAAAATTTTTACATATAAAATTTCTGCAGTGTGTTCCGTACAATCATGGACCAACATTGCTTTTTTATTACTTATTAGCTTATAATATTCCTTTTTAAAAATGTATTCAGATAACCTAAATGGCAAGTTAAAAACAAACATACAATAACAACAACAACAACAACAAAAAACCTGTTTGGGTACAGTTTTTTCCTGTCTGCATAACTGGGTAGTGCTTCTTGACCAGAATAAGCAACAAAGTGATTCAGACTCTATGCTGTTCATTTATAATATATAATATATTAAGTCTGTTAAAAATATCTTAAAATATCATTTGTAGTAGGGCTGAGATTATTTAATGCGCAGCTTGTCAGAGCTATACAGCTCTGCGATCAATAGTAAATGCTTCTTCATCTCCTCTTGCGCTGGAGCTCAAAATATGCCCTGCCACAAAAGAAAATAACATGTCATATCGCTGTAGCTGAGTAAACAGAAGCTTGAAACACTTTTACTGATTATATGTGACTAATAAACACAGTTATTTTGTGTAAGAAATCTTCTCGCAAAAGGATGCTCAACTGTTGTTATGAAGTGAGTTGGGAGTAAAAACGTGTAATTAAATATTGTCTTTTGTTGGACAAGATGTTAATGTATGCTTCTCATGTCTTGTCTCATTGACAAGCTGCACATAAAAAAAGTAATCGCAGCATTTGCGATTTTGCACTAAGAATTGTGTTTAAGTGATAAGCACGTTCAAGCTCAATGTTGTTTTTCGTATTGTGCGATTAAATCGTGCAACCCTAATTTGCAGCTAGTTCTTAAACTTTGAAATCTGTGCAAGCCATCCTTTGGAAACTGCATAAATCAGACTGAACCGTAAACTTCTGACTGTGTGCATCAAACAATCCATTTTGACTGTTGATGATACCACAATCAACTGAAAATTGCATTTTTTTTTTTCTTGCAAATATTTTAACCTTTTTTGCATGTCAGGTGATCTGTGAACGCTCTGTAGGCGCACTGAGGTTGATCCTAACTAACAGCTGTCAGACAGATAATCAAATTAGCAAATAAATAATTTTGTCACTGGATGACACTTTTTTTTATGTCACCCAAAAGTTGCATTAAATAGATCTCCATCATTAGAAAGTTCCATTTCTTAGGGTTGTAGAATTCGGTTCAAAGGAACAACATCAAACTCGGTCTTTCATTCCTTCCTTATTGACTTGTCACATATAGATATTAGGCCTTCAGACGTTCTTGGTTTAAAACAAAGAAAGCTCACTATTGTTCCTCAGAGCAAAATCAGTCACAGACTGAGAAAACAAAACAAAAAGCTTTTCTAAACGAAACAAACCTTACGAAGATAAAACGACAATCAGAGCTCAGTCAATTCATGCCAGCTAAAACAAAGGAGGCCTTTATTGGCCTCTGTTGAATACTGGTGCTTTGAATGTGCAGAAACACAGCTGTGCGTCTTTATAGAGACAAACTGATTGTCTGTCTATACCTTGACTGTGCTGTGAGGAATAAAGCCCCATTATCTACAGTCACCTTCATCTGTGTCAGACTCTTATAATGAAGATTTTATAAAGCTGGCACTGTAGACAAATGTTCTGTGGAGGCTGTCACACAGCCAATGCTGTACCATCACGAGGCAGCAGTGTGAATAATGCTTAGTAAATGGCAGATATACAGTGTAATTGTAAATGTAAAGTTGATTTTTCATTCATATTAGCCCTCATTTGTCTTCTGCTGTTGCGGTTTCAAGGGCTTCTGATTCTCAATCATTCAGTGCATGTTTTAAGGCTATTTTCATACTTAAACCCAAGTTTGATTCCAAGGTTTTTTTATAATTATTATTCAGAGACTAGCAGCTATAAGAAATGCATTATACAACAAAAAGTCAAAAAAAAGGCAAATTATATGTCAACAGCATCAGTAACTGAAGTAGTCAGTTACTCAGTCTCATTGGTAAAATGTGCTAGTGACATTTCTGCAAAATTATGCTACCTTGCTTCTTGCAAATTTTTGCTTTCAAAGTAAAATGTCAAATGAGTGGTGCTAAAAGCATGTTCAGTTTTATATGAAGCAAGTGAAGCTTGAATCTTGCAAAGTTTTATTATGTTGATTTGCTGTTTGTATAGTAGCAGTTTGGAAATCTATCACGTTTGAAAATAAGGCGTGTCTAGTATCTAAGCCCTACAAATCACTAGTGTAATGCTGTACCAGGTGAACTACCAAGCAAGTTTACTCTGTTACAAAAGCCATACATATTTGGAAGTGATTATGTGATGCAAACATCAAAATGCATTCATGAATGCATGTAAAAAATTGTAGGTCATAAAATATTGTGCAAGAAACCACATGATCTTTATTAATTGAAAATCTGCCCCTGTAATCATAATTTGTGTGAAAAGGAATAAAAGTGGTTGGTGGTGGTATATATATATATATATATTATATATATATATATATATATATATATATTTATTTATATATATATATATATATATATATATATATATATATATATATATATATATATATATATATATATATATATCGGTTATGGTATAACTATATAATTCTCAGTTCCCAATGTTAGGCCCACATCATTTGAATTCTTTACTGATGTGAAAGAAAGTTGCACAATGTATTTTGCCTAACACAATATATATATATATATATATATATATATATATATATATATATATATATATATATATATATATATATTATATATATATATATGCTTTGAAGTTTTACAGAAATGTAGGTAAAGGCAACCAATTTGTTTGTGTTGGCCAAAATGCAAACCATGCCAAAGTTCATATGAACCCAAAGAGACCAATAGACCTAGTCAGACGAGCCCAATATTTAATTTTTGACAGGAAGGAAAATGAGGCTGTGAGGGATAGAATACAGTGCATTCAGTGAATTATACTGTTGTTGAACTGCATACCGATTGTTCAGCTGACTAAACTTTTCTGAAAAAAAAAAAACCCTTCTATTATACAAAACCTCCATATACAGTTTTAAAAGTTGTGAGTTTTGAAAGTTACATGATCTAAGACCTTTATACAGTGAGTGCCATTGTAAAGACTGTACTTCTATCCCTCACACCCTCAATATGGCATCTAACCTGACTAAGGTCTATAGAGTCTGTTAAGCCACTTTTACACCAACACCATGTCTACACCAGACATGAGCTGCACGACTTGATAAAAGCAAATAGAACTAATATAGAACTAGTAATAAACATAATCAGTGATGCTATTATGTTTGTCTCGTATTTATACTCCCTGTTTCGTTCAGTCCCTTGTCGGTTCTCATTTCAGTTTATATAGTTTGCATTTCTCTACGTCTTCTAAGACATATCCTGTGTTTGTTATTATAAATAAAGACTTTATGAACTCTACCGTCGTGTGTGCTGCAGACTACCCTTACAGATGAGCTGACCGAAAAGTTTTTTTTATTTTTTTATTTATCATGGATTTACCAGTTTTGTGGAGGCGCATCACCTGTGAGAACAGGGTGCTGGTGGAGTATAGGTTGTGGAGGTTATAGCAACGCAACTCTCTGGTTAACATCAGTGAGGCAGAGAAGGAGCCCGAGGTGGAACCATCTGCCTGGGGCTTCCCCAGGCCGAAGCAAGCTGCTCAGTCCATCTAAGAGTCAGGAGCAGACTACTGCCTGATAGTCCACATATCAAGAGTCCCCACATTTGAGTCTTTACCTTCCATGCTGGTCCCATCCAACCATCTGGATGCTCTGGTGCCATCTGTAAATCTTCCACCTCCGATGTCCCCGTCTGACTTTCTGGTAACATATCCTCCGCTGGTTTCGTCTAGTACCCTGGATCCGTCGGTGCCACTAGTGTTGTCCTGCTCGTTGACTCTGCCCCCGCTGCTTACTCCATGCGGCTCTTTGGCTCTGCCTGGGGCTGCCCATCCACCAGCTCTGAAGTTTGAGTCCCCCGGCTTCACGTCAGGCCTCCAGGCCCATGTCTCCACCTCAGCCTGTCAGCCCGTCAACTCCGCCCCCGCTCTGCACTCCCTTGACTCCACATGGTCCACCAGCCCTGGGACTTCTCCGGGCTCTCTCATCCCTCCAGATCCCTCTGCCCTTTGACTCCACCGGGCTTCTCCTACCCTTCGGATTCCCTGTCGTCCTCACTCTCGCCATTCTCACTCCCCCCGTCATCGCCCCAGTCTGTCGAGCCCCCATATCCACCTCGGTCTTGTGAGTCCGCAGCTCCATCTTGGGCTTCCAGGTTGGGTATGTCTCCCTCGTCAGTTTGTCTCCCTGGTTCCACCTCTGTCGGCCAGTCCCAAGGTTTCGCCTTGCCCTTCAATCAAGGCTCCACCCTGGCCCCTCCCATCGTCGGCTCCACCATGGTGTTCACTGGCCCGCCGACTCCTTTTGGTCCATGTCCACCATCCCCAAGCCCACCTGTTTTTCCTACTCAGTTTTGTTTAGGTTTCATTGGTTACTGATTATCTCCTTGTTTGTTTCTGTAGTTAAGTATAATCATCACCTGTCAGCCATTATGTCTTGTATTTATACTGCCTGTTTAGTTCAGTCCCTTTTCAGCTCTAGTTTCAGTTTATATGGTTTGCATTTCCCTACGTCTTAGATATCTCTTGAGTGTTTGTATTCTAAATGAAGACTTTGTTTATGAACTCCTGCATCATGCGTGCTGCTACATCCTGCTGACACAAAGAACAAATGGATTTACTGAAGTCGCTTTGTTGCGTGTAGACAGCTGGTCGGGATTTTTTTTTTTTTGATCCTGGAACAACATTCTTGTTTGAAAATTTAGTCCTAATCCCACCTCCTAAACCTTCCCCTTTCCATAACTTATCAGTAAAATAAAAGGAAAAGGATCAGTGAATAACGCTGTTGTATAAGCACCTTACCCTGGTTGTAAGCCTAAACTTGACACAAACTGTAAGCTTGTTCATCACATCTGATTGCTTGGTTGGATTGTTGTTCCAGGACCAACAAAGATGTTGATCCAGGAACTGGTTGAACTTGGTGAAATCACGTTCACCGTAGACAGCCTCAAGTTTGCGGGTTGCATCCACTGTAGACATGGTGTAACCGAACAAGCCAACCTCCAATATCAAATAGACTTTGTTGGCATAAAGAGTAAATACATCCTAAAACATCCAAAATTCATAATCAGGCCAACCGTATTTAGCAAAACTGGAACGCTCATCATTTACACAGCTCTGTACATTCCCTCCAAAGATTGTCTTCCAGAATAGTGTAGTTTAGAACAATAGATCATGGCACTAGCAACACCAAGATCCAAAACAATATGTGAACTGATGCATAAGTAAGTTGATTTGGATAAAAGTAATAAAAAATAATCAATACAATTTATACTTTTAGAACATTGTGTACGTTCCATAATTTGGTACCAATGTGACCTTCAGCACATATAGTATGCCTCAAAACTGGATTTTTGTAATTCTGGTCTTTTTGTTTTGTTTCTTTCTTTTTTTACCTACAATCAGCAGTCCAGCAGTTTTGTCTTCTGCATCAGTCCTCCCTGCTGTTGCATACGTATGCATGTGTGCAGCGTTTGCCCAGTTTCCCGCACTAACACAGATGCACCAACATCTGTGCACTGCGGCTCTCGCGTGCGGCCCGCTCTCTCCTATCTCGGCACGGCCCTCTGACTGGCAGAGAGTGGATGAAAAGAACAATCTGGAACTTCTGTTGCATCACTCGCCCTCTGGGATTCTGGACTTATCAATTATGAATGTGCTGAGATGACACTCTCCTTCTCTTTTACCTTTTTCTCTCATTTCCCAATGCTTCCCAACGGTGTCTCACCCTTACATATAGCCTAAATCTAAGTAGGAAAGATGTGTACATTCCCAATATTTTGAAAACTACTCTGAAAATGTACTCGTAATTTAACTGCTAAATCTTAAAATGTACAGTCAAGTTAACAACAAGTTTCTAACCACATTGAAACTATTTAAAGGTGACAATATACTTTTTCATACACTACTGTTCAAAAGTTTGGGGTCATTATTTTTTTTTTTAAACAAATTAAACATTTTTATTTAAAAATTGTCAATTAAAAATCAAATAAACTTGATATTTTGAACATGTTTAACTTTTAATTTTTTTTTAATTTTTTTTTTTAATTTTGGGTGAGTTCATGATTTAAAAAAAAAAAAAAATCCTGAACCCACAAAGTTGTTAAGAAGCACAACTATTTTCAACATTGATAAGTGTTACCTGAGCAGCAAATAAGCATATTAGAATGATTTCTTAAGGATCATAAGACTATAAGACTGTAATAAGTTACAGTTTAACATATATTTAAATAGAAAATATTATATTAAATCGTCATAATATTTCACAATATTACTGTTTCGATAAATGAAAAAGGTTGAATTATCATAAGAAAATTATTTCAGTACTGTAGAACTGTCAGATGATATAAATTGTTATTTTGCAACTGTACCTGTCTAGGAGTTTTTGAGGACATTTATGGAGAACATTTGAATATTACATCAGTTTGCTCGATGTAAACCTATATATATATATATATATATATATATATATATATATACAGTACTGTGCAAAAGTTTTAGGCAGGTGTGAAAAAATGCTGTAAAGTAAGAATGCTTTCAAAAATAAACTTGGTAATAGATTATATTTATCAATTAACAAAATGCAAAGTGAGTGAACAGAAGAAAAATCTAAATCAAATCCATATTTGGTGTGACCACCCTTTGCCTTCAAAACAGCATCAATTCTTCAAGGTACACTTGCACAAAGTCAGGGATTTTGTAGGCATATAGTTAGGTGTATGATTAAACAATTATACCAAACAGGTGCTAATGATCATCAATTCAATATGTAGGTTGAAACACAATCATTAACTGAAACAGAAACAGCTGTGTAGGAGGAATAAAACTGGGTGAGGAACAGCCAAACTCAGCTAACAAGGTGAGGTTGCTGAAGACAGTTTACTGTCAAAAGTCATACACCATGGCAAGACTGAGCACAGCAACAAGACACAAGGTAGTTATACTGCATCAGCAAGGTCTCTCCCAGGCAGAAATTTCAAGGCAGACAGGGGTTTCCAGATGTGCTGTCCAAGCTCTTTTGAAGAAGCACAAAGAAACAGGCAACGTTGAGGACCGTAGACGCAGTGGTCGGCCAAGGAAACTTACTGCAGCAGATGAAAGACACATCATGCTTACTTCCCTTCGCAATCGGAAGATGTCGAGCAGTGCCATTAGCTCACAATTGGCAGAAAACAGTGGACCCTGGTACACCCATCTACTGTCCGGAGAAGTCTGGTCAGAAGTGGCCTTCATGGAAGACTTGCGGCCAAAAAGCCATACCTCCGACGTGGAAACAAGGCAAGCGACTCAACTATGCACGAAAACACAGGAACTGGGGTGCAGAAAAATGGCAGCAGGTGCTCTGGACTGATGAGTCAAAATTTGAAATATTTGGCTGTAGCAGAAGGCAGTTTGTTCGCCGAAGGGCTGGAGAGCGGTACACGAATGAGTGTCTGCAGGCAACAGTGAAGCATGGTGGAGGTTCCTTGCAAGTTTGGGGCTGCATTTCTGCAAATGGAGTTGGGGATTTGGTCAGAATTAATGGTATCCTCAATGCTGAGAAGTACAGGCAGATACTTATCCATCATGCAATACCATCAGGGAGGCATCTGATTGGCCCCAAATTTATTCTGCAGCATGACAACGACCCCAAACATACAGCGAAAGTCATTAAGAACTATCTTCAGTGTAAAGAAGAACAAGGAGTCCTGGAAGTGATGGTATGGCCCCCACAGAGCCCTGATCTCAACATCATCGAGTCTGTCTGGGATTACATGAAGAGAGAGAAGCAACTGAGGCTGCCTAAATCCACAGAGGAACTGTGGTTAGTTCTCCAAGATGTTTGGGCCAACCTACCTGCCGAGTTCCTTCAAAAACTGTGTGCAAGTGTACCTAGAAGAATTGATGCTGTTTTGAAGGCAAAGGGTGGTCACACCAAATATTGATTTGATGTAGATTTTTCTTCTGTTCACTCACTTTGCATTTTGTTAATTGATAAATATAAACTATTAACATGTCTATTTTTGAAAGCATTCTTACTTTACAGCATTTTTTCACACCTGCCTAAAACTTTTGCACAGTACTGTATATATATATAAAATGGAGGGCTCTTCTGGTGGAGGGATGCAGTGATGGGTGACTTTCTACAACTTTCTCCCATCTCCAGACTGCATCTCTGGAGCTCAGCCACAGTGATCTTTGAGTTCTTCTTTACCTCTCTCACCAAGGCTCTTCTCCCCCAATAGCTCAGTTTGGCCAGACGGCCAGCTCTAGGAAGGGTTCTGGTCGTCCCAAACGTCTTCCATTTAAGGATTATGGAGGCCACTGTGCTCATAGGAACCTTAAGTGCAGCAGAAATTTATTTGTAACCTTGGCCCGATCTGTGCCTTGCCACAGTTCTGTCTCTGAGCTCTTCAGGCAGTTCCTTTGACCTCATGATTCTCATTTGCTCTGACATGCACTGTGAGCTCTTATATGACAGTACTGTGTGTGTGTGTAATTAAAGTCCAATCAGTAAATCATTAACACGCAGGACTCGAACTCGAATGTGTGTGTAGAAACCTCTCAAATGATCAGAAAGAAATGGACAGCACCTGAGTTAAATATATGAGTGTCACAGCAAAGGGTCTGAATACTTAGGACCATGTGATATTTCAGTTTTTCTTTTTTTTAATAAATCTGCAAAAATGTCAAGAATTCTGTGTTTTTCTGTCAATATGAGGTGATGTGTGTACATTAATGAGGAACAAAAATGAGATTGAATGAATATATAATATAATATAATAGTGTATATACTAGCTAATAACCTGCTGCTTTGCTACTTAGGGCAGGGAAGCAGTTAGCAGAATTGCTCCATTTAGTTAGCGACTCCCCGACACTGTACATTATTACAGCCAAAGTTTGAATAGTTCCTGACTGGTGGGTTCAAGGTCGTGAAGTTTACTTTAGTGTGGTAGGTAGCTGCAAGTGAGCCTGTATTTAGTGAACAGCTCAGGGCTAATGACTAGTCTGACAGGGGTGATTATTATCAGCTATCTAACTTTAGTCCACAGTGTGGGCCAAATGAGCGGCTGCGTGTTAGCCAAGGCATGTTAATAAGGTGCCAAACCGATAATGACTTTATGATTGGATAATTAGACAAATGTGTGTAATTGCTTTCTCTCATGGCTTTCTAACTGCAGGAAGACTCCCCACTGACTCGGCAAGGTTGTTTATATGCTGCCGTGTGCGAACGTCACCTCCGCAGACCGGCTGTGTAAATCTTCAAACTTTAAAATTTAACAATGAGACTTTTTCTTACAGACCCCTGTACAATTCTGTGGCTAGTGGTGCAGAAATGACACACTTTAAAAGTTTTTCCCTCAGCCTTGAGTTCTGCTTTAAGACTATGTATATAAATGGTTACAGGTTTAGGGTCCAATTTTCACTATTAACTAGTTGATTATTAGCATGCATATTATTAGGATATTGGCTGTTTATTAGTACTTATAAAGCACATATTAATGCCTTATTTAGTATGACCAAATTCTACATCCTTTAATGCGACCCAATACCTAAACTTAACATAAAAGTCATAGATAATATTAATAGTGAGAATTGGACCCTAATATAAAGCATGGCTTATTAATTTTCATTTTTAAATGTCAAACAAATTAATTAAATTAAATCCATTTGAATTCACAGTACTTTTTTTAATGTTTGGGATCAGTAAGATTTTATTTATCTATTTTTTTTTTTTTGTTTATTATGGGTACATCTGACCAGTTGCCCAAAAGTGACAGTAAAGACATTTATAATGTTATAAAATATTTCTATTTCAAATAAATGCTGTTCTTTTGAACATTGTGTTCATACCAGAATTCTGAAAAGAAGAAAAAAGAAGAAATTGCTCGAGCAGCATGTCCGCATATGATTTCTGAAGGATCATGTGACACTGAAGACTGGAGTAATGATCATGAAAATTCAGTGTTGTCATCACAAATATTTTCAAATATATAACAGCTATTTTAAATTGTAATAATATTTATCAATATTAACATTTTCACTGTATTTTTGATCAAACAAATGCAGGCTTGGGGAGCAGAAGAGACTTTTTTCAAAAACATTCAAAAATCTTACCGACCCCAAACTTTTGATCGGTAGTGCACAGTGGACAGAGGTAAAAAGGTATCGTAACTATTTTTATATTTATATTTATATAGCACAGTTGGAATGTTATATTTGGTCAGTGTCCAACTCTGTTTTATTATATGCAATATCATATAATATATTTTACCTGAAGCAGAATGTACTTATTGTTTAAACAGTATTGGGTTCATAGCAAGTCGGTACTGAAATTTAAAAAATTGGATTTGTGGATTCGTAAACACCTCTGATTGGCTATTGTGATTGGCTACAGTGATCAACGCTTCAAAAACATGTAAGTAGACTCTTCACTCTTCGCTTACACAGATACTCACGGGAACATTGAAAGCAGGCGTCTATCAGCAGTGAAGTTAAAATTCATACACTCCCGTGCATTGATCATTGTAGCCGATCACAGACATATCTGATGAGTGCGCAAACACAATGGCCAATGATACGAATCCGCTCAACAGCACACAAAGCGTCCCATTTTTAAAATCGTGGTGGTACTTTTGACAACACTAAAAAGATGTATTTCAGTTATGTATATATTATTTATTTTATCGAACTGAAATTACCAATAAACACAGCCCACAAGACAGTGTGCTAAAAAGACTCTGTAATTGAATAAAGGCCTGCTAATTTAGTCTCTTACGCTTCATCAACAGTGTTCAGCCTGACAAGTCAATAAACTTCAATCATTATGTACCAATTACAGAAACTGACAAAACAGCCGGAAACTGACATATTCTGAGACTGTTGAATAACAATTTAACAGAGCAATTAAGGCGTCAATTCCAAAGACAATTATGTTAAACTAATAATTAACAAAATGATTAATTCACTGTAAGCTCAAAAAAGAAATTAATGTAACAAATCCTTCGCCTCACAAATGTGAAATGCTTTGGTTTTGAAGGGGTATTTCCCTGACGTTCCGGCAGCCCGGCCTGCTGCTTTAAAAGATGCTTTTTAATCCTTTGGAAAATTACTCTCCAGCTAACGAGTTCTCCTCAACCAACTCCAGACATCATTAAGGACTGGCTCTTGCCCAAGGCTGCGCATGAACCCCTTTTCCAGACTGTACACTTTATCCATAATTCAGCTCTCTTTCTTCAATTATTCAAGCAAATAGTGCAGGAAAATAATGGAGTTCACTGGATCTTACACGTAAAACAATTTTAATGTTAGTTTGAATTTTTGAGGCTTTGAATCTGTGCGTGTGCACGTGTGCGTACGAGCGAGAGAGAGAGAAAGTAGCGCACTACTTCCCTGCCCTGAACCGACCGGCCTGCCAGTGCCCATAAACACATTATCAAAGAGCCAGAGCAGTAAATATGTGAGCGGTGAAGCTGTGCGTCTGCGCATGTAGAACCTGGTGTCTCGCAGTAATCGCAAGATTTTTCTACAATTCCATCCTTTTGAATGTTCTGTATGCATTAAAACCTTTATTAAAGTTAAATGTGCATTTACACAGGATGTCAAAAATCATGATGATAATTTCAAGAAATCTGTAGTCTAAATTGTTTTTTTTTAAATGAATTGACATCATTATCCTCATTACTGACAGTTGTGCAAACCATGGATTGCTTTGATGCTTCACGACCCTGTGTGAATTAAGGGGTTGGCCTCACTAAACTGCTGGCATCATTAAAGATGACCTCTGGGGTTTAAGCTTATATGTGCACACACTGCTGCTTTTGATTTGGCACTTTGATTCTGGCTCCTAATGTGTTCGAATAAAAAGAAAGGCAGTGATACAAATAGAATGTGTTGGTTTAAACCCAATCATTTCATAAATGGCTTGATTTCCAAGAATTTCTGTTGGGAAAAACGGCTTAATCCAAGGATTTTTACGGCATCGCCATGCAACAGTTTGAAGCATCACACAGAACTTGACATGCATTGTAAAAAAAATAGCTTAGCTTTTCCAGTAACACTTTTGTCTTGTTTTTTCAAACAAGTAGATGCCACATTGTATTACACACTTAACTGTTTTGCTGAGTGAGCTGTGGTTTTTGTCAAATGTACTTTCCTAATAGAAAAATTCCAAAATTAAATCACCAATTTGAGTCCCGGTGGAGCATATTTATAGCTGCATATTTTAATTCATGATGGTTTTCTAGTAATATAAAGTCCTAGTTAAGTTATATTTTTGTAATCGCTAGTCGAAATTGACGGGTATTTTGGATTTTTTGAAAAACCTACTTTTGCGAACTAGCCCGAACTAGGTTTTTGGCCCAATTGGAAACCAAACTGGCGTCTGATTGTCAATAATTATCAAAAAAAGTTGAAATTAAAATTCACGGTCCCTGGTGGCCGCCGAAATGTTCAAAGTGGGTGGAGCCATTAAAATGGCTATAACTCGTGAACGGAATGAGATATTTACACCAAAGGCACAGCTTTGTAAGAGCTGCGGTCGTGTGAAAAATGTGTGGTGGCTGGCCACTTGGTGGCGCTATAACTTCAATAAACAGCTATAATTACTTCACCATTAGTCCGATCGACTTGAAAATTGGCATGAGGTGTCTTTGTCCGAGGTGCCATGACTGTCTATGAGGACATATTTCAAAACTCATGTCTGCCATCAGCCAATGAAATTTGAGCAGGTTAAGTGAGGCCGATTGGAAAGAAACTCACTGGGTCTGTGTGACTCACAGCCCTCAAGGCCGCTTTTGTGTTTTTCACATGCATAAAGGATTGTGTATCGCGTGTTTTTTCGCACACAAACCACGCTAAGTATTGGAGATTATTTCAAAAACCAACTTTGGCGAACTAGTCCTAGGTTTTTTACATTTTCAAAAATATTAAAATATGCTAAATTGTAATAATGTTTCACAATTCACATTTTTCTGTATTTTTCATCAAATAAATGCAGCTTTGATGAGCATAAAAGACTTGGAAAAAAACATTCAAATCTTAATTATCCCATTTCTGTTCAAGTTTGATTCATTTGGCACAATTTAAAATGATTTTGCCGCCTCAGCTTCAGTGTCGTGAGCTATTTTTTCTTGGTAGCTTGTACTCGTGTAGATTCAAGAAAAAAGTATATTTACTGCAGCTGAACTACTTTAAATTATCACTAGTTTTGTAGCTTGACAGGCTACAGTTGTTTCCTCCAACACTGATTTACTATCTTTCTGGTTTTGGACAGTTGATATAACTCCTGCTTGTTCCGAGAAAAAAAGAAAAAAAGAAAAAGTGAGTGAGTTCTTTAAGGAGAAAAGTTTGTTAATTGGGATGCAATCCATATTTTTTTTCAACTGCGCCTCATGTTTTGAGAGCGTTGTTGCGGCAGGCTGAATGTTTGAGAGCCCCTGTAGACGGCATGTGCAGTATTTCTCAGTAGGACAAAGACAGCCCGTGTCTGGCTGAGGTAGCGTCTAACTAATGGCCATCTGTGTGCGGCAATAATGAAAAATCTCAATCACGTATGGCCACGCGGCTCGTTAGGGAGCAAAATAAAACAGACAACGGGCTCCGACGTGTGAGAGCCATCTCGCTAATTTCTCCCTAAAGGACACCATTCAGATCTTCCAGACAGTGAAGCTTATTTCTTGGTAATATTCCCTATAATTTATACGAGCCTCTTTCTGATGTAGTTAGCGGGTAATCTGGCATGACTCCTGAAGGTCTTGTTCTTGTTGCCTAGAGTTAAACAAAACAGAAACAGGCAAAAGCTACTGTTTTGCCAACAATCTTTCATTTAGGCTGAGCGAGGGTTCGACGTTCCTCGCAAACCTGCTTCCATGCTGAAGGTGTGAACGACTGGGAGGAAAATAAAAACATACCACAGGCGTGTGCATTTCAAATGTGGCGCTGTAGTAGATGATGTGCCTTTTCATGCCCTTCTCGATATCGTAATGTCTCGCACATGATTCCAGCTGCATACGCTGTATGTGTGTGTGTGTGTGTGTGTATGTAAGGAATTCACAGCGCTCTCACCCTGCGAGTCCCAGGTTGGGGGGTGGGAGTGAGACTGTCCTGAGATAAAGCCACGCAAGCCCCTGAACGGCATGACTAATTTGACACATATCTCCGCGTCTCTTCTCTCACTGTCTGCCACCATCAACACTTCCCTCCTTGCCAGCCTGCCATGGAAATGATCCCAGCGCGGTCCGACGCGCCACTTAGAGCCATCCGTGCCGCTTTTCTCTTAATGGACGTGGAAATCTCAAACAGCCTTGCATTGCTTTTATTGTGGCAAAGGATCAGTCCTGGATTCGTTTAACCCCGCGTGAGAGATTGTTATGTGTTCGTAGGAAATTGGATGCATATGAGTGTCTCTCACTTTATGAGCGTCACGGTTCGGTTCCTTTCACTCATACACGTCTTTCAAAACAAGCTGTTGTGCCTAAAGTTCCCATCATGGTCCCGACCGCTTGTTGGTTAAGCAAACCAGCATGGTTACGATGAGGGGTGGGCGGTACAAGCAAAATTTTATATAATGATATGAGTCATTTAATACCATGCAACGCAGAAATGAATGTCGGCCTCAGTCTAAAAGAGGTTTCTCGCTATGTTACACTTGAGTTGACGACTAAAGATTCAAAACAGTGTAACTGATATTATTAAAAAAAATAGTTCAGATAGTTCTCTAAAATCTGATTGGATGAGCCACAAAAGCCAGGGTAAATGGTGTAAAACAATTGAATGATTTTGGTTCTCAATGATTTGTAACTCTTCCTTTAGCGAATATATTATTGTTTAAGCTCTTACTTGTAGATTCAGTACCGGTGTTGCAGAGCCAGAGACATTTATTAGTTTCCATCCAGACGAATGAACTTACAAGAACTGAGTGATGTTCAGTTCTGGAATTTTTTTTTAAATTGATACAAGTTCAGAATGTGTCATATGTTGTGGAAAAAAGAATATATTTTTTTTAATAAACACATTTTAAAATTTAAAAAATGTAATTTTGGCAAATATTAATTTTTAGTGACCCGTGAATCATACTTAAAATCTGATTTTATGGAGGTAGAAAGAGAGTTTATAACCATAACTGGTCAAAAACGTACAAAAACAGCTTTCTGTTGATCTGTATTTTCTGCAGACTGTCTAAAGTTGTTGTTACATTACTGAAATTTTGTGAAAAATGGTCAGTAGCAGGGGTGTCCCAAGCATGGCGCGAGGCCCAATGCAAGGTAGCGAAAGCAGGGTTCCCTCTCCATCCAAACCAAGCAGCTTTCTGTCGATCAACATGGCAAATTCTCATGACCAAATGAACCCAATGCGAAATCTGCACGGTGAAATGTTTCACTCTTCCCGTTCGTGTGGATTCCTATTAAAGTAAATGGATTTTGCCCATAATTCACTTCAGAATAAAAATTTCCCGATAATTTACTCACCCCAATGTCATCCAATGTTCATGTATTTCTTTCTTCAGTTGAATAGAAATAAAGGTTTTTGAGGAAAATATTCTAGGATTTTCTCCATATAGTGGACTTCAACAGCGTTCAACGGGTTGAAGGTCCAAATTGCAGTTTCAATGCCACTTCAAAGGCTCTACACAATCCCAGATGAGGAATAAACGGCTTGTCTAGCGAAACGATTGGTCATTTTCTAAAAAAAAAAAATTTTTTAACCGCAAAAGCTCGTCTTGTACTGGCTCTGGCTCTGCAATGCGCCACTCATTACGTAATCACGTTGGAAAGGTCACGACGTTAGTACTGTGGTAGGGCGAAAAACTCATCCAACATCGTTGTTTTACCTTTGAACACTTTTTTGGATACTGGCTGATTATATACTAATTGATTTTGGATCATCTTTAACCAAAAAAAGTTACGGACTGCAGCTTTAACACATCGTCGTTTTTACAGAATCTAAAACCGGTAATTTTATTCAGATATTGGTAGTGTCTCACTTTAGTCTATCTTCTCCTCCAACATGATTTTGTGTTGCTATTTTATGACGGGTGGTAACCAGCATGTCTACCTTTTTTTATTATGATATTATCGTAACTTTTGTATTAATACGATATTCATATGTTATTATTTTTATTTTTTTATGTATCGGTTATGGTATAACTATATAATTCTCAGTTCCCAATGTTAGGCCCACATCATTTGAATTCTATACTGATGTGACAGAAAGTTGCACAATGTATTTTCCTAACACAATATATATAATATAGTCCTGGCTGCGGCCTTCACTCAGCTGTGAAAAAGCAAGAGACAGAGAGAGATTCAGACAGTTCAAGTGAACACTAAACAAAGACTTTAACTCCTCTATTATGTCTCTATAGACGTCCAATTAAATCACTTGAAGGTTTACATTATTCTTTAATGATAGCAAGTCAGATTATAGCCTGGTGAAATCTTAATGCATCACACTCTTTTCGGTAAAAGTGGCCTTGTCTTCTGTAATGAGATATGCGCTGTGAAATGTTAATTACACGCAGGGCGAAAAGCAAGAACTGCTTCCAGTTCTGACCCCATTTCTATTCTTTTAATAACAATTACTCGAAGAGAAAGTGGGTTAGAAGAAAATGTAGAGACTTCACTCGGCCACACAACCGAGACAAAGAAAGCCCTATGCGAACACACCTTACACTTGCGTTGCACGCTGAACCACCGATATCAGATACTCTGTCTAATATTCTTTCCCACCTTTTCTCGAATTCTAACCAGACCCAGACGGAATCTTCTTTGGAATTCTGTGGAACGAATTTAAACAAGGTAGAATGTGTTAAATCGACCAGAGAGTTGCTGAAAGGATGATTGAATTAGCCAAAATATGTCATAAACTAACTCAGACAAGAGCTCTAATTCTGTGGAAATCAGCAGAGTTCTGCTCTCACAGATTCCATGCCTTTTTCATATTATGTATAATAATGAGCTGCACTTCCAGTGAGCGTTCACACCAGGCATGGACTGACAGATGATTTAAGAGTATTTCTACACTTTGGGTACATCTAACTCAAAATGAGAACGACGAGAATCGAGAATCTGGTCCTCTGCGCGTAGCGGCTGTTATGAATAACAGTAATTGTTCGGTCGCTCGCCGCCTTTGCCAACTGGCACCTGCTCCCCCACATGTCACATGACACTACAGCTGTGTCCACATGTTCCCCGGGTCACCACATCAGTGCGGATAATGCCTGCTTTTGATCAGTCCCCCTGACTTTTTCCAAATGATCTCATCATATTACCGCAGATTGCTACCTATTACGGAGCGATACTCGTTCGGCAATTTAGCTGCGAAAATTGCTCAGCTCTGAGGCTAATTTCGGCGCTGACATTTTACTGCGCCGCCGCTGGATAGACAGCAAATGACAAAGAGTAATTAACGCTAAATGAGTCCCTCGTTTTGTGTGTGTTTAAAGGTCTAGCCCATTCATTGAGTTCTCTTGTCTGACCCAGAAGGAATTAAACTTTGTGTTTGTCTATTAAAACAAAGGAGAACACAGCAGCGAGCTAAACAGCATAACTCAGGAGTCTAGGGTAATGCTACACTGCTTCAGGGACACTGTGAGATAATTGCTATGTGTTGTGTTGTCTTACACCCCATTTCCCTCGCACACAAAGAGCTTCACACACTCACAAAAAGAAACACATGGATTTATTGTGTCGCCTCACTTGCTGGTAATTTGTTTGTCGCCTTACAGAGGACATTATTGTGGTTAAAAAAAAAAAAAAAAAAAAAAAGACTGTGAGTGATTAGCTGTTTAGCATGATTGTGTTGCACGGCCAGTTAAATGAATGAGCCACTGGCTTTTTCCCAGGCATTGCATGACACCACTTCAGGAAGAAAAGCAATTCCAGTGTGGATTTACGCTGGCTCATTGACGCGAATTCAGTTGTACATGATAGATGTTACTTCGCTAGTTTTAACCATCTTGGCTTGTTTTTTGTCACTCCGAAGTAGCTTGACGAGTTGATTCCGTGGGTAACAGGGAGGGAGACCAACATAAAAATACGTCTTCATTCTCACGTCACCATCTTATCTAAGACGCATCATTCAAAAGAAGCTCGAAACCGAGTGCAAACAGAGCGACACGCGCAGAGAGTTATGAACTCATCTCCATTATGGACTGACCACTGGATTTATGGAAGAGGAAGTTCGGACGAGGTAGTAAAAATGAAATCATGATGACATTTAAATACGCTGCCTATTAAACGTACAAAAACAGAAGCTCCTCCTGCCAAAAATAACTCTGTGCGGCCCGCCGTCCAAGGCTAAAGCATGGTGCATCGATCAGACCGATAGATATTTCCCCATATGTCTCGCACGCTCTGGAAAAATCTCCACAGGCTTATATATCGGGAATATTATCTATTAGGAGAGATGAAAACTTTCTTTCGTGGAAGGCTAGAGATGAATAAGGCGGCCGTGGCTACAAGCTGCTTTGGGGTTTAGGGAAAAAAGCCACCAGAGATGCCGTTATTAGATATAACTCCACATTAGCGAATGAACGGCATTTGAATGATATACTAATGATGACCTATTGCGAGGGTCCTACAGGACTCAGCTGTGTTTAGGGCCAGAAGTATTGGCCTTTGATGAGGAAAAGCCAGACCACTTAATGGAGAGAGCGCTGCAGAGTGGCTCTGCCACCAAAACATATATGCATAATGGAAAAATAATGGAATTTATAATAATTTGTTTAGCTGGAGAGAGAAACAGAGGGAATTAGAGCTGCTTGGTGCCGCAGCCTGCAGACTACATGCACCTCTGCCATAACAAGATTAGAATTTAAACTATGGAGCGAAAGACTCTCTCTGGCTAGATGAAATATTAAAATAGGCCGTGCCTCGGCGCTAGGCTGGAAAGCCTTGCTCTGTCTCTTTCTCCATGTGACATTTTCCAATTCTGACATATGCCTGCCAATCAAAGTGATTGACACCGAACACATCAGGCCACCTGAGCCGTTTCACGTGAAGAATTGCAATGCGGCGCGTAAGCATCCCTGCATACGTTACGCTTGCAGTATATACACCTGTTGTTGTTCTTGTTTGGGAGCTGTAGCCCCCGAATGTCCCGTTCGTAACTATTTGAATGCCAATTGTCATGAATTATCCACGGTGTTCCGGCTCTGCCAGCGGAGACTGGATTGAGCATCCTGGTGTGTCTGTTTATTTCACAGGGAGATGGGTTAAAAGGTTGTCAGAGTCTTCCTCGGGGCTTTAGGCTGACGCGGACACGTGTTTCCCTCCTGTGATCTTGCTGGAGCTGTGTGTGTTGTGCGGGGTGCGTCAGGAGGCATTTGGATCTAGAAAATCTCTGAATGATGCAGGAGGAGTGACCCGGCCTCCAGGGAAAGAGACCTCCTCCAGACACTGCTATGTGAGTTTAAGCTCAATCGAAGCACTAAACAGACTTTTTAAGATGCCATATTGAATAAAGTTTGTATATATGAATGTGTATATCTAATGCCAGTACAAAGTGCAAAGGTTTGTGTATGTGTCTGATTTGACTAAGGATGTGATGTATCATCAAAGTTATGACCTCAGAATGAACACAAAAGACACTGAGCTGTAATGGGGAAGAGGAAGGTAAAGATTTTCACTCACTAATTTGTAATTGCCACCAGAGGGAGCTAGGATAGTAGCTTTGGGTTAGGATGAAATGAGAGCCACTTCTGAAATGCTCTTTTCCTGGCCAACCAGATGGAATATTGCAACACCAAAATGCCATTTATGAAACATTATGAAAACCTTGGGAATCACAAAAGGATTAAAACCAGGTTGTTGTTGTTGTTGTTGTTGTTTACTTAACTCTTCTTATGCATTATTTAAAAAATGTGAAAAATTTCATTCAGAATCGAAATAAAAATAGTAATCGGAAGAAAACCACCCATTTACTTTTTAAAACAATTAATATGCATCAATCATAATTAGAATTCTAAATTCTTACTTAAACTTACTTATTACGACTCATTGTTGTTTTCATTATACTAAAAATAATATTTAGCATTCCAATTCTTTTATTCATCGGGATTTGCTCAAAAAAATGAACAAACCTACTTATTAACTATTAGGCTTATTATTATTATTAGAAGTGAAAATATAAATATTAGTTATTATTGTTGCTTAATCTTCATCCTTATTTGCTTCATTGTTCTAATAATAAGCGTAATAGCATAGTTTATCAGTTTATATGTGTCAATAATGAAGAAAGGATACTGCCGAGTTTCTCTAAAATAGACTCGATAGTTTGAAAGAATTGTGTCTTTGCCTCTATTACATTCAAGCTAAATCAAAGTGCGGTCAAATTCAGATAGGCACTGCCAATCAAGTGTGTTTCACTTCTGTCTCAGCGCGTTGTAAATGGAGATATCTCCGCCACGTCTGCTGCAAGTCATGTCGTATTTCTCTCACGCAGCCAAAATTCAGCAAACGCGTGGTGAAAAGCAAATTCCTTTCTTTATCATCTGATTCTAATTTTGATTTTAATTGTTGCTTAATGTCACGCCATAGCTTCCTGTCCATGATTCATCACTGAAGCATCTGTAGTGGCTTTGCCAAAAAGCTGTTTAGCAAGTGCATAACAGAACAGCCCAATAGAGATGTCCCTTTATTGACACTGTTAGAGCAGACTCACCCTCACCCTGTGTGTTTACACACACAAATGAGCACACAAGCACCCCCCCCCCACACACACACACACACAGATGTCCTGAAATGTAAGTCTTACAGCTGCCAACTCTCTCCCCCCTCATACCTAGTGCATTCTCTGCTTGTTACCCAGAACTGTTGTTGTATCTGCGAATGATATGTTTATTTTCACTCTGTAGGTGTTCATACTGTAAAACATATTGATCAGAACCCCCTTCTAAGGGTGTTGATTCAATTCAGGTTGCTTTAAAACTTCACAAGAATTTTGTCTCATATGTGAATGCTCTGACCGAACGCAAAAGTACAATTAATTTATTAATTCATTTATTCAAAATTATTTTCATTATTTGTTACCACAGCATTTTTTCTTTTGATCAACTTGGATAATGAATGTAGTTCAGATAATGATATTTTGAGTTTCTGTGGCTTAAACCAATCTCTCAATTTTTTCAATGAACTCAAAATTGTAAGTTAGGTAACTTACTTTTTTAAGTTAAAACAACAATTCTTTTTTTTACAGTGTATGGAAATCTATCTTTTTTTTTTTACAATTTATGAGAAAAGTAAGCACAATCAGTAAGAAAAGCCTAGGTCAGTGTGTAAGTCTGCAGTGTAGAAGGTCTGGAAGATGTTTGTAGAGTTTGTACAGTGACGATATGCTGGGTTTGTCAAGTAATTTAATACAAATGAACAAGCCATTAAGAAAAAAATGTTAGATAGATAGATAGATAGATAGATAGATAGATAGATAGATAGATAGATAGATAGATAGATAGATAGATAGATAGATAGATAGATAGATAGATAGATAGACGGATGGATAGATAGATAGATAGATAGATAGATAGATAGATAGATAGATAGATAGATAGATAGATAGATAGATAGATAGATAGATAGAGATAGATAGATAGATAGATAGATAGACAGATAGATAGATAGATAGATAGATAGATAGATAGATAGATAGATAGATAGATAGATAGATAGATAGATAGATAGATAGATAGATAGATAGATAGACGGATAGATAGATAGACAGATAGATAGATAGATAGATAGATAGATAGATAGATAGATAGATAGATAGATAGATAGATAGATAGATAGATAGATAGATAGATAGATAGACGGATAGATAGATAGACAGATAGATAGATAGATAGATAGATAGATAGATAGATAGATAGATAGATAGATAGATAGATAGATAGATAGATAGATAGATAGATAGCAAGCATTGTGGATTGATAAATAAAACGTATAAGTTTCCATAAAATATATAACGGTTTCCTTAAAAACATGAAGCAGCAGCACAACTGATTTTAATATTGATAATGAGAAGATTTATTTCTTGAACAGCAAATCAGCATCTTCTGAAGGATCATGTGACACTGAAGACTGGAGTAATGATGCTGAAAATTCAACTTTGCATCACAAGAGTAATATTTTAAAATGTATAAAAATAGAAAACAGTTATTTTACGATTTAATATTTCACAGTATTACTGTTTTTACTTTACTTTTTTTTCTATTGTTAAATAGTGCGCAGCCTTGGTGAATATAAAAGACTTTCAAAAACATAAAAAAAAACTAACCCTAAACTTTTAAACAGGGCTCTCTCTCTCTCTCTCTCTCTCTCTCTCTCTCTCTATATATATATATATATATATGAAATTGTTAGCAATTATTTTGTCAACAGCTTAGCTCTCGTATGCAAAACAGGCTGCTGTCACAGTTCCTCACAGTCCTGTGTAATTCCATAGAGTGTGTATGTGTGTGTCTGTATGTGAGAAAAACTGAATGGGAGTGGAAGATATGGAGAGGCACGCTGAGATAATGAAAAAGAGACAATTCTTCCAGACACTGTCTCTTCTCATACTCTGCTTCTCCTTCTGTTGCACAGTTCTGTTTGGAGCCAAACAGTCAAGAATGTGGGGTATCATTTCCTGCAGAGAGATGACGTTCATGGAAAGGAGAAAAAAAAAAGAGAAAGTGGCGAAGGAAAAAAAGCCCTCGCCAAAGGGAGGCTTAGTGGTGTCAGACTCAGGAAACAGAGTTTTCAGATTTGAGGGGTTAGAGACTGAATGTGTGGGGAGAAAGCACTGGAGCTTCCACGGAGTGTGTGTGTGAGGCCGAGAGCTGGCAGCTGTTGTGGTAGGGCAAGACTGGGCAGGCTCCGGTGCTCGGCCCCAGGGAAGCACCAAGCTGCCAAAGTGCCCTGGCAGGGGCCCGGGATGGGTCCGCAGGAACAGAAGAGCCTCTTTGTGCTCACCTTGCCAGCAGAAACCCGGCCTGCCTCCTCTCCTCCGCACTCGGATCGGGTCTGCTCCGCTTTGCTGTGCTTAACACACAATACGGCGACTCGCTAACAGCGAAGCCACAAATCAGAGCCAGTGTCGTGAAAAGAGACTCTTCTCTAGAGACGCTCTTAATATAAATAAATACACGACGAAGTAAGACCAGATTGTCGGTCCCGTACGTTTGTTCGGGCCGGCTTCAGAGGTGAGAGACGTCTGCCCTCGTCTCCTTCAGTGGGCAACTCCGGAGTCAGCTGTCTAACAGCGCTTCTCAGCTCATTAAATGAAATCCCACAGCCCGCATAGAAGAATTTAAATGAGAACACGCGTTTGATGTGTGGGACTCCCCCCTCCTTACTGGCCCTCCGTATGTGGTATGGCCAGGAAGAGACTGGGTGGTAAACGCCTTGTTTAAGGCACTGACGGGTGAAGGTCTCGCAGGCCGACCTTGGGGAACTTAGCTGAAACTGTATATGTGTAAATCCATTGCAAATCCCCAGACCTTTTTTCTCCCTTACAGCCTGACTCCCTCAAGAAACTGGATCACTGCACTGTTTACAAGACCTCATGATTCATTTGGGATAAGGGGGCTTGACAAGGCAGGACCTGGGTCACTATTTGCAAAGATTGTAACCTAAAACCGAGGTGAAAAAAAAATGTCTTTAATGAGGACATGAGGTAACTAGGATGAAATAATTGGACTTTAACCCTGTTTTCTACCTTCGGGAGAGAAGAATTTAGAGAGTTGGATTGGGTTGGAGTGAAACACACTTGAAACTCTTTTTTTTTTTTAGTAACTTCAAGAAAGATGACATATAAGAGTGTCCACAATGAAGACGAGAAAAACTCTAGTTTCAAACACGTAAAAAGTACTCTGTGAATTCAAGTTGGTTCCATAGTTCCCAAAAACCTTTTATACCTTTTTTTCAAGAAATAATTGTATGACTGTCATGCGTCATGTGGTGTAACCAAGTAAAACACACTTGGTTACACCGTATGACGCAGGACAGTTATGTTTTTCAAGGTAAGATGTATTGAAAAATACATATTATTATTATTATATTATTATTATATGGGTATATTAATATTATGTATTTGTTTTTGACTATATGATTTTCCTACCTGAACCTTGCCATGTCATAAAAATGACAGATTATCTGATATTCTTTCATCCACCATACAGCCATCCATTCACATCTGTGACTTTTTTTTAAATTTTAATAAGCAGTTTTGTTAAAATATTTTTTATAATAAATTATAAAAAAGGATTACGCAAAACTACGTATTTTTTTAATTTTGTATAATATTAAAACAGTTGTATAACCATGATATACCCCCCCCCATATCAAAACAAATTTTAATTCAGAAATTAACTACATGCTTAAGTATTGATGTTACTGTATGTATGAACAGCATTTTATGTTTTTATTTTTTTTTTGTAAATTAAGAGACAGGATGAAAATGAGCATCATCATTGACCCCTAAAGTTAATAATGTGAAAGTCAACTGAAATAAACAAATACATTCTGTTCTTGATTCTTGATCAGGATATTTATGCCAAGTGACAACAAATGACAAGGGTTTTGTTTGCATGGTGCTGTCCTTTGTATACACTGTCATTACGTCTTACAGACTCAGTTTATGAGCAACACTTTTTTGATATAAGGCTGCTCTCGCTACGCTGCATTCCCAGTTGTCGTGTTATTTGATTATTTGGTGCTCGCACGAAACCACAGGTCGAAACAATCACCAGCTCATAAACTCCCTGATCGGGTTTGTACATGGAATCATATCCACATGGCCACTCGATAATGATCAAATCTGTGATAAGCAATACAAGATTTTATGGGATATTGCAGAACTTACCCACTTGGCGCTCGGGCTTAAGGAGTCAGAATGGAAGATCTGAAGCCTCTATTTGAGTGTTTACGGACGGCTCAAGGAGCTGGTGCGTTTCAGAGGAGCATCTTAACCCACCTCAAACCCCTTCATCCTCCTCCTCTCGCACCCCCTCCTCCTCCAGCGCTCTCAGTCTCTGTATCAGGTTTTGTAAGGGATTTGCCTCCCGAATCCCTCAAATCAACAGAGGATAGATGCCTATTGTGTTTAATCAAAGCACTTCCTTCCCATAATCCTTCAATTCTAACAGGAAGAATGGGAATGTGAAGGGGAATGCCATGGATGTAGCCCATGAAGGCCCACATTATCCAGTCTCATTTGGATTTCTCCAGCAGGCAGTGCCAGGGCCTGGTCCTTGTTTGTTGATATTTCATTTATCTGTTCTTTCTTACTTTGGTTTTGTGTGTATTGGGCTGTTTGTGTTGCCATTGCTGGCATGTTCAGTTGTGGATAGATGTCAGCTTCCCAATCATGTTTACATTGGAGAGTAATTGACTTGTCACCTGTAGAAACCTGCTCAGGGGTTTAAATCTGGAGCCGTACTTGGCAACGTACGTGCATACTGTTTATGCCCCCGTCAGGTGAGAGCAGCAAAACGTGTTGGAGTTGGCTTGCCGTAATCCTGTTCGGTCTAGTAATTGAGTTAATCTTCAGGGACTCTCCCTGTTTGCACTTTCTCCCATAAGTCCCTGGGGCAGTGCACCAACCTGACACCAAGGTATTCTAGACCATTTTTACCGCACTTAACACAGTTCAGCACAAGCTATGCTCAGACATAATGCTGACTACCTCAAAAATGATCTTGGTTACATTGAGATACTTTCAGTGGAAGTGAATGGAGCCAATACACTATTTTCGTCAACTGCAAGGAATCCAATCCAGTTCTGTTTGTATGAACCATAAACATTTCAAATCTGATTCACATATTTGTTTACATGTGTATTACATGTATTCCAAAACTTCAGTGGTACGCGTAGCCAAGCGTTGAGAACTATTTTTGCCTTTGACATATCTAAAAAGAAAGATAACATTTAAGTCAGAAGACCTTTAACCAAACATATTCAGTCTCCTTCAATGACCAGTTCATAAGATGAGACGTTAATAAACACGTACATTCATTAGATGTAAACGTATGTGTCACTGCATATTTGTCCAAGCTATTTTTGATTCCAATTGAGAAAATAGCCTGATTTAAGGTATTTTTTCTCCACCATTACCAAATGTTTCACTATTGTAATATTGGGGTGTTTTTATGCATGATTTTGTTGTGAAATTTTTTTCTGCGTAACATTTATATGCAATTTTGCATCTTAGTCTATGACAACACAATGCCACTAACAATAAAACCCTAAAATAAACCCTGAAACAGTTTCGCAGATAGAGCGATAAAAAGTTTTAAAAGAAAAATAAGTAGTTTTTATAAAAGTATAATATTCACATTTCTGCTTTTTAATCGTCCAGAAATTGGCTCCATTTACATCCATTGTAAGTGCCTACCGTTTTTACAACACTTAACACAGCGTTACACATGGTACAATTGGACTTTATGCTGACTACATCAAAAATTCATTTCCACTTTTATTTAAAAAAAAAGTCTTGCTTACACTGAGATTCTCTCAATGGAAGTGAATGGAGCCAATACAGTATTTTTCATCAAGCAGAAGTCGTAACATTTATTCCACCTTTTTTCAAAATATCTTGACGAGTCAAAATAATTTCTACCGCTACAAATGCCGTTGATTAAGCTGAACCTCGAGGATTCCCAGAGCATGTTCCGCTGACTAAATGCATGTGCAGAATCCAGTTCCGAAAACAGTATGTCATCAGCAGACGGCAGGCAAGAGAAAGCGGAGAAAGCGAAATGGTTTAAGTTCACACGACATGGACTCTTGGTGGATCATTCATCCTTTACTCTGGACCACAAGCCTGGGCTCAGATCCAACCAGATCTCAGCCAAGGCCTTTCCATGGGTCTGTATTACTCCTGAGGGAAAGGTATCTAAGCCTTCTCCACTGCACAATTTCCCAATGTCTTTCTACTTGAGTGGGTGGCCCCCGTGTGCCCTGGCTCCTGGTCTTTCGGTGACGGAGACCGCTCTCTGCTCTGGAGGAGGTGAAATCAAATCCCACAGTCGGAGACAGCAGCAAACGGCAGGAGACCATAGAGTAAAGATTAAAGATCCATCTCATATTTTCCCTCCATGTGCACTGAATAAGCATTGTAATCTGTGGAATCAAATGCTTCTAATGTACCCCTCAAGGGTCATGATATCTCACATGTGACATTTAGCTATTTTAAAACATTTTCCCATCTCATATCAAATGCTGACAGTGAAGCCTGAACAAAATACTGTGTGTCGTCTACGCTGAATGTCTGACAATGACATTACCTTGGATCTCATGCATTTCAGCTTGAATTGTAAATGGATACGTCTGTATGTGATGTGTAAATTGATATTGATGATCAAAGTAAACAATGTGACCCTTCATATGAGGCTTTGATTTGAACCTTTTGAAGAGAGTCCAAACCAATTAATGAAGTTTGGAGTTGAGTCCCAGGAGCTTCATTAGAAGCCCGAACGGTGATTTCAAAGACAGCTGCCATTTCTCTCCTCTGGTTTCCTCTCAACCTCATTCAGCACTTCAGCGCTAGACAACTAACGGTTTGTTTCAGCTCATGATTTGTTGAAGAAACCCAGCAATTGCTGACTTGGAGTATGAATGCCAAATGATGTTTCAGTTTCTTCATGGAACATGATGTTGTCAAACAAGGACAAATGCCCCTTTTCCTGAGAAAGATTAATGATAGCTGGTAATCTGACTAGGGTAGTTTAAGAGAGGAACAGGTTTGCTGGATATTGATAGCTATTCCCATTTAGGGCCATTCTCCAAGGAAACAGGAAGTGGCTGATATAGACTGCAGAGCTTAGGAGGAAATGTGCTATAGCTGTTAGTGTCAACTGACTGCATTTAAATTTTTAAAGCATTAGTTCACTTTCACATGAAATTACCCCAAGATTTACTCACCCTCAAGCCATCATATATGACTTTCTTCTTTCTGATGAACACAATCGAGGATATATTAATAAATATCCCGACGCATCCGAGCTCTATAATGGCAGTGAGCGGGATCTCTCACGAGAGTATGAGCTGAAGGAAGTGCTTCCATCCACATCTATCCATCATAATCGTACTCCATGTGGCTCCGGAGGGTTAATAAAGGCCCTCTGAAGCGAAGTGATGCGTTTGTGTAAAAAAAAAAGACATATTCAACAAGTTATGAACCAAAATAGCTAGCTTCCAGCAGACCGCTTTTTCTGTAAGTTGAATAGGAAATATGTAGGACGTAGTGTAAGTTTTTTAAACTGCAAGTTCACTTTCTTTGCATTTGGAATGTGAAGCAGCATTTACCGCAAACCGAGTGTTCTGAGATGCAGAAACACCAGATCATGAGCTGAACACAGTGCCGTGCTTCACTTTAAACCACGCGGCGCATATATTTATTAGGGGTGGCACGGTTCACAAAACCCACGGTTCGGTTCGTATCACGGTTTTAGGGTCACGGTTTTCGGTTCTGTATGGTTCTTGTTGTTATTTTTTCTTTTAATCTTTAACACTCCAGAAATTTCCTTCAGCAAATGATATATAGCTTATTTGCTTAATTATCCACAATTTAGGATACAGTATTAACATTTTTGTAATGTAATCATGCACTAACTGAATTTGACTTGACTGTAACATTATTGGGACCATCTCTGACTAAAAGCTGGGTGAGATTTTGATACAGCAAGAGAGAAGACATTGATGATGACATGCTTTTCGTTTGTTTGCAATAAAAAAGGAGCACGTGTATTGTTATCTCTACAGGAACTTGTGCCTTTTTATCACACAAAGATTGAAATTAACTTGCATTTATCAAACTGCCAACTTCAGTGTAGCTCTTACAGAAAAAAACAAAGAGAGGAACTCTTAAAGCTCTGTCTTTTAAACAAGTCAAAATACTTTAAAGATAGATCAAAGTCAAAGTCAAAGTCAGCTTTATTGTCAATTCTACTATATAGCACAGCACGTACATACAGAGAATTGAAATTCCGTTACTCTCAGACCCTCGTTGATTACAGGTAACACAACAGTACAAACACAACATAAAACATAACAACGTAACAATATCAATGAACACAACAATAAATAAATAAGTAAAGTGGCATTGTACGATATAGTGATATATAGATATATAATATAATGTAATAACATAAACATCCCCAATGCTTTAGTTATCACTGAGAGGTTGCTTAAATGCTGCAAACAGTAGAAGTTGTTTCCTAACCGGCTCTCTCCTGTTTGTGCTTATCGACACATTGGCGTGATGTTTTCTCAAATGAACTGTCATATCAGAAGTGTTCCATTAGCATATTGAATGCATTTTTCACAATGCTCGCACACAGTCGCAGTTCTATCTACTGTTTTATTTCCGTTGTTATCGTAAGGAACATGAAATCCAAAATGTTCCCACACATCGGATTTGAACGTCACGGGCGCATCCGCCAACTCCGGGCACCCTTCATTAGGGGCCGTTCACATATCGCGCCTAAAAAAGCGTGGAAAGCATGGCCGCGTTGCTTCCATTTTGAGCAAAAGACGCGATATGCGAACCGTGCGACGCACACACGAACCGAACCGAGACAAGGGAACCGAACGGTTTTTCATGTACCGTGCCACCCCTAATATTTATTTATCGCAGCGTTTGGGATTTGATAATCACATTTTAGTTAGAGTTTAACCATGCAACCCTGTGTCAAACGTGCCGCAATGTGTCCTGCTTGAATATGCACAAGCACAAATGAGATTTGAGGAAAAAAGCACAGACTTTTATGGCGTGTTTTATCATTTTCCTACATTTTTAGGTATCCTGCACCTGACTCTATGACGCCTACATAAACCTTAAGGTTCATATCATCAAAATTGATAACTGAACAAACTGCTAAATGAACTTCTATTTGCATTAATATACATATACTTTTAAAGTTCAGGCTAATTTCTTAGGAGAACGGCTTTTCCGTCTACTATTCAACAGTGGCAAGGAAACCCCTCAGTTACACACACTTATGAAAAGCTGAGCAGCTTAACCGAAGCCGGCCTCCTGCAGGAGATTTTGTCAGTTTGCTTTTTTCCACCAGCAACAGGATCAGCCGTAAATACTCTCTTCCCAGGAGTGCGCATGGCTTCTCTTTTACACAGATTCACACACTCCCCATAGCCTGCTCTCCCTCTCTCTTCTTCCCTCTTTTTGTGGGTCCTACAAACAGTCCAACTCCTTTCTCAGCCATTGGTTCCTAACCCAGATCAAATGTTAGGGTTTAAAAAGCTAAAGTCTGATGTGGATGAGCAACTGCCCATAAAACACTTTAATCCCTAATGCTGTAATGTATTTAATTTCACACTCTCTGATGCTGTTGCCCCTTTTTAGGATTACTGAGGGTGGGGGCTGGGTCAGGGTCTGGGACAGAGGGGGCCACTCAAGCCCTTCCAATGCAAAAGATGAAGATTGAGGATGCCGCTCTAAAACAGTTGAGCTCTTCATAGAGCTGGATCCACAGAATGCCGCCGCACTGTTTGGATGCTTGTATTTAAATGGGAGCGGAGGGCTTTAAAGAGCAGGGGAATGCAATGATATCTGCATTGTCCTAAACCCTGCTTGAGAGACCCGGGCAAATCCCATTGTATGCGTGTTACTATGGAGCTTCATAAAGTTGAAGACCAATATAGTTGTGCCTTTATTAGATGAGGATCTGCACAGGCGGATGGGATATTGGATGCAATAATTCCCTGCTAGGAGCGCACACATAGCCTCTTTTATATCGCCCTCTAATATCCAATTTACGGGCGAGAGGACCTCAGCCAACTGAGCCCACTAAGTTAAAATGCAAAGTCTTCAGCGTGAGATGGAATTAAGGCCAACTTTTCCTCTCTTGTGTTTGCCAACACTTTTGAGGTTTAAAGAAATATGAAACTTTTCTCTCTTTTTATTTTCCCCCAGTCTCATTTATGTGAGATAGATGCAACTGAACACAACCATTAACTCGATGAGATGAAAATGCGCAGCTTATGTTGTTCGATAAAAGGGCTTATATTATGTTTTGATAACTGTGTGTTTAATTAAAAAGTAAATTAAGAAAGTTGGACATATTAGCCTCTATCAGTTTCCTTTGGACCTACTAGAATCCTGTTAATAGGTTTAGGAAAATAGCTTAAACTTAGCTTTGTGCTCTTAACAAAAAAAGAACAGACTTCTATCTGTTTAGACAAATCCTTTAAAGGCATTGTATTCAAGTGCTTTAGTTCTCCAGATCTTTGCTTGGTTCTTCTAAGAGGTTTGTTTTACACACACACACACACACACACACACACACACACACAGAGTCACTTTCCACTTTCTTTCGCTGGCTAATTCTCCCATGGACCCTGATACAATCACTGCCAGCGGATGTATTTACTCATAACAAGGGCTTAGCTGCAGCCCTGTAAATAAGAATATATGGTGATTTATACGCTAAGCACCGAGGATTGTGTTGCCCTGCTGGTTTAGGCATTTTACACTTTGATAAACTCACCCGAGGCTCTCTGCCACTTTGGGTACTAAACCCCCAGTGTTGACCCAACCCTGCTGCCTTCTGCCCTATTAAGCAGGCAAAACCAATCTGATAAGCGCACATGCCGTTTTCTGGCTCTAAATGTTTTTCGCGCTTGCCATGTAGTTTCTAGTTTGGAGTTGGGATATTTTTGCTGAAAACAATGACAGAATCGGTTATCTTGACAAAAAAGCAAACCCATTTTAAAGTTCCACAAGAATGCTGATGTCACCAACAGCGTTTACTGCATTCATTATTTACTTTCTTGATTTCACAAGCTAATGACAGTGTGCAGAAGTCATAAAACAATCGTCCATCTTATTTGATTATTTCTACTTGATGGCTTCATGACCAAGAAAATGGAATGAAAGACTGGGCATGTCAATAGTGGATCCATAATGACTGTGCAATTTGGCTTTTGCTTTAGAATATTTTAAAAGCTCCGTAATCAATAACTAATCTTGGCTATAGTCAGAAGAAATGAAATAAAGTGGTAAATGATGAGGCACACTATTATAAGATACACTCACACCTTCGCTAGGAAAAATCACTATCACAATGACAAATAATTAAATAGTTTTTATCCTTGGCATTGTCTGCCGTTTGGGGGACATCTGCTCAATTTTGCGGAATAGATTTAAACATGACATAATTTGTTAAATGAGCTGAGAGTACTACACACTGCATAAAATCTTTTTATAAATGACTATGTTTGCCTTGTTTTACTACAAAAATCTAAATGTGCTTGAAACAAGATAAATGTACCTGAAGTACCAGAATAAAACTATTTTGTAGAAATTTATGAAAGATAGGCATCTCGATTCTCTGGAAATCTGCTAATTATTTCTGCGAGTCCAGATTCCCTTGTGTGTCTGCTCATTTCTGAGGATTTTGAACTTCACAATCTGGAGTAATACAGAAAGTAGATACAACTGTTAGACTGTCCAGCTTCTACATGTGCGTATTTTCAACTGGTGTTTTGCTGATTTTTAGTGTCCGTATGAAGTCAAATTCATAGTTGTGTCCGATCCGATTAACCACATGTAGAGAATCACATTAAAGGGATAGTTCACTCAAAAATGAAAACTATCCCATAATTTACTCACACTCAAGCCATCCTAGGTGTATAAAACTTTTGTTCTTTCAGACAAACACAATAAGAGAAAAAAAAAATTATATATATATATATATAACCAAGATTTTGAAGCTCAAAAAAAGCACATCCATACATCATAAAAGTAATCCGTACGGCTCCAGGGGGTTAATAAAAGCATTCTGCGGCTAAGAGATGCATTTTTTGTAAGGAACGTATCCATAATTATAACTTTATAGACAGGGTTGGGGAGTAACGAAATACAAGTAACTTAGTTACGTTTTTAAAATACCAAATTTGAGTAACTTTTAAATAGGTGGTAATCAGATTACAGTTACATCTGAAAAATATTTTAGATTACCAAAGTGATTACTTTGAATTTCAATGTCATTTAAACAGCGATTGGTGATTCTCTGACTCAGTCTGAAAAAGCGGAGTGAAGTTTCATGTTTTCGACTGTTTTCATGTTTTGTGATAGTTGTGTGTGAGTCATTTTATAATTGTAAAAAAAGGTCACTGCATCCTTTTCTCACAATTAGTTTTTTCCCCCCTACAATTCCTATTTCTTTTTCTCAGAATTGCGTGCTTTAAACTCACATTTGCAAGTTATAAAGTCAGAATTGGGAGATATAAACTTCCAATACTGACTTTTTTTCTTGCAATTGTGAATTTAGTATGTCAGATTATATCTCATAATTCAGACTTTTCTCAATATTGTGAGTTTATATCTCATAATTCAGACTTTTCTCAATATTGCGAGTTTATATCTCATAATTCTGACTTTATAACTTGCAATTGCAACTTTATATCGCGCAATTCTGAGGGAAAAAGTCAGAATTGTGAGATAAAAACTTGCAATTACCTTTTTTGTGTTTATTCCACACTTATTAGTATTCCAAACTATTCTAAAGTATTTAGATTAAGTTACTAAACTTGAGTAATGTAACGAAATACGTTACAAATTACTTTTTAAAGCATGTATTTTGTAATCTGTAATGAAATACATTTTAAAAGAAACCTACCCAGCCCTGTTTATAGATTATAATCACTATCACCGAGTCTAGAGTTGAGTTCTGGTGTATGACGGAGGATTTAGGCATAGCGTAAGCTTATGTGAGAGTAGACGCCTCTTGTGGTTCAAACAAATAACTCAAGCTCCTCCAACATTTCTCTTTAAAAATTCCTATTTTGACTTCTAATTCGTGACCCGGGTTTTGTTTTGTCCTGTGCACTGCGCTTCCACATTCGTCAGTACATCATATGTTGGGTCAAAGACCAGAATCAACTCAAATACGGAAACCAGTGATTCTTGTTAATAAAGTTATAGATATGGATATTTTTCACACAAAAAATGATCACTTTGCTTCAGAAGGCCTTTATTAACCCCGTACCTCCGTATGGATTACTTTTACGATGTATGGATGTGCTTTTTTGGGCTTCAAAATCGGTTACTATTCACTCCCATTATAAAGCTTGAAAGAGCCAGAATATTTTTTAATATAACGCCGATTGTGTGTGACTGAAAGAAGAAAGTCATATACACCTAGGATGAGTAAATTATGGAATAATTTAAATTATTGGGTGAACTATCCATTTAACTATAAACATGATTGACAGCCGGTATCATCCATTATCTATTATTTTATCATTTAAAGCCAACAAAACCCCATTTGTGAAGTCCAAACACTGAGCCAATGAATGTAAAGGACATGACTTTCACAGTGCAACATCGGAAACATGCAGTAGAGTTCGGCTGCTTGCATTTATTAGCGCAGGGCCATTTGTAAATGTTTCTGGAGCTTTGGTGTGTAGTATTTAGTGGACATGCTCACAGCTGCTTTGAAACAGACCACTGCTTTGTGCAGTCACCCTGTGCCCTCTATGACCTCTACCTGCACTGCAGAGCAAACAGAGAGTCAGGAGAAGAGAAAGGATGAGAGAGAGAGTGAGAGAGGAGGGCGCTGGTGGAGCTCTGTTAATTCTTCCATATCTAAGCCTCTTTGCTGAGGCTCTCTTTGTCTTCAAAGTCCGAGTCATTAAGGACTAATCCTATCACTCCACCTAATCTGAAGTCGTGGAGTCAGAGTCCAGCTTTCCCTAAAATGGCCTTTGTAGAGCCTAAATAGACATGGTTAAGTTTTAGTCAAGAGCATCCAAAAGTGCCCCTCTCCTCTATTTTGTGAGCCCGGTCCCTCAGTCCTCCCCAAAAATTTAATGGAGTGCTGTTAATGAATCTTCCCCTCTGCTCCTCTATTCACTCCCACTCATGGGTCCACAGGCCCCACGGGGGTGAAAAGAAGAGCACCGCTCACTTTCACATAAAAAAAAGACCCTATACTGGCGAAATCGAAGAACGAAATCATTTCGAACTAAATCTGGCCAAACCGAAGTTCCCTTGAAGTTCACTTCAGGAGTTCAAAGCAGCTGGTAAACACCTTCAAACCTCCGTTGGTCCGTGGCAATTATGTAATAAATTGATGTGCGCTGAGGCTCCGCCATCTTTGATATGGAAATCTTCTCTGGTTCATTTCTTCTGTTCAGTCTATATCTGTGCAATATAAATAGATGTGATTTGACTCGACTGGAGTGTCTAATTGCAGAGCTCGAACAAACATATCCACATCGCCATCATTAGATGCTTTCTTACCTTCTGCTTTCTCAACACTGTCTTTTTTTATTGAGAGGAAAGCACAAATATTTCCATATTCATCCAAATGCCAGCAGTGTCACGATGTTCACTGACAGTTTACCCCTGCAAAGTACTTCTTTTTACTCTAAAGAATGAAAATGACTTTGGCTTTAGCATATAAGGGCCTTTTATGGAAATCCCCATCACAGACATTCTCTGATATTCAGATCGTCACTTAGTCAACATGTGCTTTTCAATGACAGATTCTTAGACTTGAACTTCCCATCCCGTCTAAACTTGAATATGTGGTTACATCTCTGTTTTGCTGCGTGCTTTATAGCAACATGACTTCTGCCAGCGTGGATTTTCCCCCAGTTCTGTTTGAGGACAGCTGTTCCTAAACACACTGTTCAGGCGTAGTTGTCTGGCGTATTAAACCATTGAGAGAGCATTGCTCAAATAGTTCAAACTATTTGATTCTGGAGAGCACTGGAGGAGAGTGTTTACATAGTGTCTTTCTGGGGCTTGTTAGCCAGGCTGTTGCAGAGAGAGTTGGTCTGCTCTGGTGAACTGGAGTGCTTTTGGCAGTTACCCACCCTACTCGACAAAATGTGGCTTAATTGGGCTCAGACAAAACTTTGTAAACATGTAAAGGTAGCTTGCTAGTTGATGTTTCTTATCAATAAAAATGAATGATAAAGAAGTAACCCAAGCACGATTGACTGCAAGTGAGGAACTTCTTGATCTCTAGATATTTACACTTCTTTTGTCTTTCGTCATGCTTGTGAGAGCCACGTTTTTAAAAATGTCCTGGTAAGAAACTTCTCATGAATATGTCTGGGTCATATTTCATGCCATTATCAAACGAAATAAATATTATTAGGACCATTCATATTTTTTGCTTTTGTTGCTATGACAGTTAAGCACATTTTCAACACAACTCCTCATCTGTGCCTCCTTTGGAGTGTAAAGGAACCTATAAATGCTGGGTTGTTTCAACCCAAATATGGGTCAAATATGGAAGAATTGGACCCTAAACCAAAGTGTTACCAAAAATTCAAAAGTTTCTCATACATACAACAAAAATCTTAAATTTATCATCTTAATCAAATAAATATAATAAGACAAGATTGAAATTATACTACTCTTCAAAAGTTTTTTTTTTCTTTTATGTTTTTGAAGGAAGTTTCACCAAGGCTGTATTTATATGATAGATAGAGTTTCTCAATGGCAAAAGTGTCCCAATCAACTTGAATGTATATATATGTGTGTGTGTGTGTGTGTGTGTGTGTGTGTGTGTGTGTGTAAATAAGAGACAGATTTAAAATAAAAAATAAATTCAAATTAATTTGCAACACAGCTCTACACTAACCTCCATATAAACAAAAAGTATGAATTCTCATTTATTATCAGGTTTATCTAGCACTATGGTTGTATATTTTATTTTTATTACATATATATCATGGTAAAATGTACATCCAGCCATTTTCTGCTTAAATCCTATTGTCTGTCTTTCTGCTTTTATTGTCACTGGAGAAACAAATGAAAACCATGTGTTGTTCAAGGGTAATTATGGTGCTGTAAAGTGACAGAACAACAAGAGTGTAGTTTTACTGTGCCGTAAATGCAGGTACGAGTCTTTATCAAGGGATCTCGTGTTGCAGGGATGCTGGTCTGGGAACTCCTGCCCATGGAGACAGAAACGGCCCTCACTCTGGCTCCAGGGCCCCCACCCACGCCAGGAATTACGCCAACACCAAAAGGTCAGGGGTCAGTCTCTAAAATGTTTATGCTCCGTCCTGTGATTTTGAACTCCCCCCCGCGCTATTTTGGTTGGAGCCCCAAATTTCAAAATGACTTCAAATGTGTATTTTTGCTGTCACAGTCTCAAACTCTGCTGGGGTGTGTTTATGAACGCTGTCTCCGATGGTAAAGATCAACGGCTGCTCTCGCCACAGCGAGTCGGGCGGTTATGGCTGCACCATATTGCCTGGCATTACTATAGGGATATAATGGTGAACATAATATATTTCATTTAACTTAATTATAAAATTAAGGTTATTATCATTAACTAAAAATAAAACATAAACAACTTATTTTCTTGCCAAGTCAACATTTCTTTTTCTTTTATTTCACTTGAGTTCAACTTGTAGTACTAAAATGGCTACAGCTAAATAAACTAAAACTATTGGATGTAAAAAATAATAATAAAAACTATCTAGACATTAAAAAAAAAACAAAAAAAAACAAAATGACTAAAACTTTAACTTAAAATATAATAATGAGGTTAATCAGTTCATGAAAAAATAACCTACCTTTTGTAATAAGGTCATTCACATGTCATTCGAAAATTTGCACAGTTCCGCACATACATACTTAATAAAGAAAGTATCATCTATATGTCAACAAAGTCACAGATGAGGGACACGGCTAGCTCACTCCCGTAACAACCTTCTTGTAAAGCCACGCAATCACTATAGGGGTGTAAAACTCTGACAGCTTGTTATCTTTCAGTGACAGAAGCCAAATCAGCATGGCTTACCGACCCAATGTAAATCAGCAGCGTAAAATAAGCAGTGGCTAAATCAGCCGGAGACAGAGAGGCTCTTTGTTGCAGCGTGCAGATTAATATCTTAAGCGTGTACCATTGTTCAGAGTTATGTCACCAGCGGCCGTAATGATATCTTAAATTAATGAAGTGATGAAAGCAGCGAGGGAGAGGCCTGTGATTTACAGGATTGCTTTTAGCTGATGCACACCGCCATCAGTGGAGATAAATCAGCCGCTGGGAGCCATGGGGGAAAATGAATGGATCTGCACACGGGTTTACAGTTCAATTAGTAAGGCACAAGGACGCCAGCGCAAAGTAATTCGCCCGGCCAGGTGTTTGGATGAAAGAAGCAGCTAATGAAACAACGGAAGATGTATTTTCTGTCGGAGGAACATCTTAGGCCTTTGATTAGTTAACGTCTGAGTTATGCTTGTTAAATAGATATACAGCAAACACATCATTTCAGTTTTTTTATGCATTAGCAGGTGACAAATGCAATAATTTCAAAAACAAACAGGCTTTCCAAACACTCCCCCCATCTTTGATTAATCTTTGACAATCCGACAACACTTTATTTCAATGGTTCTACTAACTAAGTCACTTTGCAACTAAATGTCAACTGTAATCAGAATATTATTAGACTGTCTTAATATCTGCTAACACTTTATTTTGATGCTTCCCAACAGACATTCTACTGATTATAATCAACTACGCCAATTTATTCTACTAACTTGATCCCTCTAATGAGAGTTAAGCTGGGAACACACCAAGCCAGTGCCGAAGAACTAGTGGAGACTTCTGGGTCCAAAGTTACCCTGACACACCAAACTGACCCCGACTTCCGTGTATAAAGGAGGTAACTGTCTATTTAAGCAGATATATTTATCAATATTCGTCTTTCAAAAAGGAAAAGCGAAACTAAGATTGCATGTATACAAGCCTTAAACATTTTATAGTATCAGTCATGCTGATCAAGTTCTTTATTCCAGTTCGCTCATGTTTTTATGAAAATATTTGTGCATTCGAGTGAACAGGTGAGATGACGTAAAATTAGAATAACCTTCTGTCTGTGCCGTCATGACTTCTTTGCTTGCTTTCATAACTTTTGCTCACGTTCGCGTGAACTGACTCGTTTTGTATACTGAACAGCCAATCAGAGTTCTCTCTCTCTCTCTCAACTTATCGAATCGGCTGAAAAAATCAGACGAGGACCAATTTCAGCCGACGGTGCGGAAACACACTGAGAAAACTTAGTCGGCCGACGAACAAAAACTGCCCGACGGCCAACCGTCGGCTTGGTGTGTTCCTGCCTTAAGTAGACATGTAGTTGCAAACTGTTCGAGTTGCAGTGTTTTGATAAAAACAAAACTGACAGATGACTCTTACAACATATAATCGAGTATAGCGGATTTTCGAACAAGAAACATGTGGGGCAGGACTTGATTTTGTTCATCTGTAATTGATTGGATGGTTGTGGTGATGGACATGATGCCATGCCCCGCCCTCACACCTGTAAACGTGTCATCAGAGAAGAGATTTTGTGACAAGAGGGAGAAGTTATTTCGAATAAAGATTACGAGGGTACAAATAATGAGGTGCACAGATAAGTCATTTAAAGGGAAAAAAAAGAACTGTCAATTTCGATTTCATGGTGACTTTGAAAGATTAAACATGTGTAACTGCTAACGGCAAAGTTAGCCCTAATTACTACCAACCTGAGCCGGTTCCCCAGTAAAGCAGAATGACCTCCACATGCCCTGACCTTCCTTTTATTCTGCTTAAGAGGCAGGCTTAGGTAACTACTAAGGTAACTGATGCCGCTTTCTCAGAAAATCAATAATTAAATTCGGTCGTACATGGACCGGTGGCCTGTACCTGAACTGGAGTTTTGTTTTCCATTCCCCCATAAAGTGGTCCAGCATTCTCTCCAGATTACTTTACGCCATGTCAGATCACATAGACTAGCAGTCAAAAGTTTGGACACACCTACTCATTGTTTATTGTTACCTTTTTCCACATTTTAGCTTAATAGTAAAGTCTTGATTCAAAACTATGAAATAACTCAATTGGAAGTATCAGAATTATAACATGCTCAAAAGATAAATAAAACTTATGTTATATTTAAGCTTATTTTTACTAGTGCCTCTGCTGGACATTCTGTCCAACTTCATGAGGTGCATCCTGGGATGCAGTACAGATGCTGGACACTTGTTGACTGCATATATATATAAAATTTATATATATTATAAAATAATATATATATATATAAAATGTTCGTTTAGGCACAATTTGTCAAACTCAGTCTGAAGCATTGGAGCATGTAGATTCCAAAGTTTTAAGAGCATGAAACACATTCAGTCAAGTTTGTTTTTCAAATCTGTAGTGTTTTATCATTTGATACTTTTTAAGACATTATTTTCTTTTTTATTTAGCAATTAAATTGATCGACAATGGCAGTAAAGACATTTATAATGTTACAAAAGATTTATATTCCAAATAAATGCTGAACTTTCTATTCATCAAAGAATCCTGAAAAATCCTTTATTAACAGTGTATACAATGTACTTATTATAGTAATTGCAATAACTAGGTAATAACTAAGTACTAACCCTGAACCTACCCTTAAACTTAACTTTAACCCTTGTAGTTATCTTATATTAAGTCCATTGTAAGTACAGCTCCTGTAAAATTAAGTGCAACCAAAAAAAATCATCACAGTTTCCTCCAAATATAAAGCAGCACAACTGTTTTCAACATCATAATAATAATAATAAGAGGAAGAATATGAAGAAGAAGAACAGCAAATCAGCATATTACACTGTAAAAAAGAATTGTTGGTTTAACTTAAAGTAAGTTAGCTTCTTCCCTTAAAAATTGAGTTCATTGAAATTAAAAATACAATGAATACAATGAAGGCGGTTGGTTAACAGAAAATGTTACCTGAACCACATTAATTATTGAAGTTGATGATAACAAATCATGAAGTTTTTTTACGGTCTAGAATCGTGACACTGAAGACTTGAGTAATGATACTGAAAATTTCACTACAAATGGTGTTTCACAATATTACTGATCAAATAATTGCAGCCTCTGTGAGCATCAGAGACTTTCAAAAGCATTCAAAATCTTACCAACTTCAAACTTTTGAACGGTGGTGTAAATCTTTAAGGTCTTGCTATAACATCAATTCTCAGCTGTCAGTTTCCTGTATATGTTTAAAGGGTGTTGTGGCATTACCATGTTGTAGTTATCACCTTATCTGATGTTGTTTTTTGTTGAACTGAGCTGTAAACTCATTTAACGGGGTGCTGCATGTGACAGTGGTGTAAACTTCACTCTCAGCCAGCACCTCACTGTAAACCACATTCCCCGCGGCCCGGCTCAGCGCTCCTGTTCCCACACCATTTGTTCACAGACGCAGTCCCACTTTCCCGTGGCACGAGAGGCTCACCTTGAGAGTGACAATTCCTTCTCTGGTGAACCTATTTTATTTTGAACTATGGCATTTCATTACACAATTTTTGATGTATATGTTGACATTTTTTTGTAAACTGTAAATCTGATTACAGATCAGCACACGACCAGCGATGTTTGAGCTAATGTTTGCCTGAATGCAGCCTTGGAGCACCTCTCTCTCTCTCTTTCTGGTTTAAGTTTCCATTAGGGACTCGGCGAGACCCACAGCGTCAGAGCCCATTCAGTCTATTGTTAATCTAGAGCGTCTACAATCAAAGTGTGGAGTGTTTGGGTCAGAAGCCTCAGTCATTGTGGCCTACCCCAGGGCAAGAGTGTGGCCCCCTGGGACGCAAGCTCACCAACCTCCTTTACACCGCTATGAGGTTTAGCTTGGGGACTCCAGTGCTTTAAAGAGCTAATGACCAACTCCAGAAATATTTGCTTGATTGAGTGCGTGGTTGACTTGAAGATCCACAGGTGAGGTCTTCTGTTTCACTTTTTAAAAAAATAAAATAAACTTTTTTTTTTTTCAGCCAGCTAATAAATCAAACTTTTTTGACTATTAAAATGAAATTTTAGTAGTAGATGTAATATTGATTTTTTTTTTTTTTTTTCTTTTTAATCAAAATTGTTTTTATGGCTTTTATTCCATGGTTGATGTCATTAAGATCATTTATTTACCTGTGTACTTGAATTAACTAATTGATGACTCATCTGTGCGTGTCCAAATTTAGATTTATTCCATGTATGTTTGCATTGAGATCATCTAATAGTGTACTTAACTTAATTTGGTGGGTAGACATAAATCAAATAGATTAAAACAGACCAAAAATATTGATGACTCATCTTGCACTAATGGGCGTGGGTTTGGGTCAAATAAAATATTCTACAGATGAGGAATGTCCCTCCCTTCAATACTCAATCACCCTTGTTGTAGTAGTAGTAGTAGTATTGCATGGAATTGTAGTAGTACATTTCATATTAAATCACTTTTTATTTTTATTTTATTTTTTACCAAAGTTAGAGTTGTCTTGCTTTTATTCCATGTCTTATAGCATCGAAATCATATTTAAGATAGTGTATTAATTTGGCTGATAGACATTATTAAAATGAATAAAAACGAACCAGAAATATTGATGACTCATCTTGCACTCATGGGCGTGTCCAAATTTTGGTCCAATAAAATGGTGGAAACCTCTTAATTCTACCTGCTTTGCAATATCAAGAAGCATATTATGGTTCACAGCTGTGATGCAGAAGACAGACTGTTGTATACAAAGGGAAGAGCCCATTCGACATTGTTTCAATATGTAATACATGAACACTGAGGAGAAAACTATGCTCAGCAGGAGCTATTTCTATCTCCAACCACCCTTGTGTTGGTGTAACCTCAGGCTAATAAATAGGAACTTATGTTAGGTTACCAGATAAAACATTTTACAGTCAATGCTCGTGTATTACCTTAGTTGGCATTATGTGCAGTACATCCACAAAGTGTCCTATAACTTGGCCGGATGTGACGATGTACGTGAAGCGCGCTCAAGGATGGTCTTAATATTAAGACGTCTGCGTGTACAGACAGAGCGCCGCTTTAGAGCTCATTAAAGTGTGCTGGTACACTGAGCCCAGGCCTGGCTCTCCCAGTGTCCTTGCACGAATATATGGGTCTTCACACGTCCTCCGCAAAAGCACTCTTTTGCCGCCACCCCTCCTTTTTTTCCTCTTCTCTCTTTCTCTCAAAGGTGCTGATCAATTCACAGCCTCCTCCGGAGGTGTGAGACTCATCCCTGCACTTTGTGATTGGCTTAGGCGTCACAAACCCTCAGTCGTTCTCTTTCTCCCCTTCTCGCTATCTCTCATTGAGGGCAGCGGCCTACTCTTTTCACCTCTGGGCTCTGCCAGCCTGTGGCTGGGCTCCGGTCAAATGAAATCACACTAATCAAACCCCCTCCTCCTGCCTCTCTCTCCCTCACCTTCTCCTCCTCCTCTCTCGTGGCTCCGAGCCCATTAGCACACCTGAAATAATAACTCAAGTGACAAATGTTTTGGCACTTATAGCTGATAGACCAAGAGAAAGGGTGGGATAGAGCACACCACGCTCTCAGAGACTCAGACATGGTATTTTCCGATCCCAACTGTGTCAACAGGGAGAGCTGACATATTCAGAAATCATCCAAAACTTCACAATAAAAACACAAATTCAAGTGCAGTATTTGAGTGTTGCTTTAATAGAAATCTCCTTGGACATTTACAGTGAATTAGTTTCATTGATAACAATTCGTTTAATCATCTTCAACAAAATTCAATTCAGCGATACAAACGTTATTAATGATGCGTCTTCAATAGTAATCCATTCATGTTATTGCAAACTACGTCACGCATCTTCCTTAGCGCAAAATCCCTAGTGAATAAAACTGATTATAATATTTAAAACTTTAAGGTAAGAAAGTAAACGCTGTCGTGTATTTTTTTTTTTTTAAATTATTAATATTTCTATTATTATAAATACTTGCATATTCATTTTTATTTATTTAGAGTTATAATTTTAATTTTACTGTTTTTGTTTTACTCATTCCAAATTGATGTTTGCCAGTTACGGAAAATATATTCACAGCCGAACACCTCAGGAAGTCAACGGGAAATATATTATATGAATTTGAAGCTAATTAAAAAGAACACCGGCGAAGTGGGACATTTTCGGATGATTTGTCATTAGCGTTGTTTTTAACAAAAACAAATCCAAATTGCTACATAAGTATCATACCATACGACTTGATGCTAAACGATACAGATTTTTAGTCGCCAATGGAGGAATTAATGAAACAGTTACGCGTAAACCAGAGTTTAAATCCGATTTTAACCTTTGACGGATCTGTCACAAATACTTTCTCAAGTAGTTTGAAGTATTCATGAATACATATGCAGTCTCTTATATAATTTATCATCATCATTAATAAACTAAGTATTTTAATAATTGTTTTAGAGTAGAGCGATATCATTGATTCGTTTATTTTTGTGCGTGTCAGAAAAGTCTCTCATTAAGAAACAAAGAAAGGAACTTCTGCATGTTTCCAGTAGAAGGCGCACATGATCAAGCATACAGGTCACTGCAAGCCTTTGCATATGAAAAATATGTTTTCCTTTTGGATCTTGTGGAGTAGTTTCCATTATTGCAAATCCAATTGACCTGTTTCTTAATTAAGAAAGTTTTGAGAATAAAATAAAATCAAGCTAAATAAAACAACAAAGTAAAATAAAATCACAAAGCGAATAAAAAAACAAAAACAAAACTCATTTCTCTGTTTAATTAGGCCTCTACATAAACATGAAATATGCTTATAGTCAAAATGGCGCTTGCTTTTCAAGTAAACAGCCAGTCATTGTAAGCATAAAATTATTTTATCCTTTGTTTATTTATTAATTGAACCTAAATTCCTGAACGCAGTGCACGTATTGATTCATTCAAACTTTTTGATTAGTTTTACAGTTTCGTCGTTATATATATATATATATATATATATATATATATATATATATATATAATATATATATATATATATATATATATATATATATATATATATCCTTGCAATGTAATTTAATTTCCCCCACGATTAGTATGTTTCTCTCGTTATTTTATGATCTAGTCTAAAACGTGTCCGTTGTGCGCTTGGACAGTGAAACGCACAGAGAAGCTAAACGACTATTTGAATATTCACACACTTCACATTTGACAAGCACATGAAACGCATGCAGTGGAAAGATTTTTTTTTTTTTTTTTTTTTTAAAGAAGAAGTTAGTAGCCTGCTGTTTTACCCCAGCGCGTCTTACCCATTCCCGATAGTCTTGTAAGTTTCAGGCAGTTGTCAGTAGTGGAGAAGGCAGGGTTCACTGCTGACTGGCCCCTGGTCGCTGATCGCTGCGGGGGGATATAAAGGATGACCTCCGTTTGACTTCTGAACCACAGCGGCATGTTGCTTTCAATAGCGACTTAGGGAGAGAAAGATTCAAATGAATAACAAATATTGAGGGAGCATGAGATTTTTTTTTTTTTTTTTTTCATGCGTTCCAACACGTTCAAATCTTCTAAAATCAGATATATGTATGGTAAAGCTACTTTATACTCTACTTGGAACACATACTTCTAATTCTAAAAATAATTTTAGCTGCTTTATTTTGAGGTGCAATTAAGTGTAATTAAAGTTAAAGAGTAATTATACGTTTAAGTTCTGAGTAATATTAATTAACTACAGGTTTGGTTTAAGGTTAGTTGCGTGTAATTGTGCGTCATTTGTAGTTATTACTACATTGTAAGCACTGTAAAATAAAGTGTAAGCATATTTTTAATTAATTGAAACTTGAGTGAAGAATAAAACTCAGCCCAAATGTTTAGATACAGCCTATTTACTCTGACTTATTTTTAAACATTTTACGTCAAGCCTAAATTATCCGATGGCATTAACTCAGTGATGCGTGCTGCAATCTGCTGACCCTCACTAAAAGCCAACCTAAACAGTGAAAGTCCATGCCCTCATTGTGCTCTATTGCGTCCTTTTATAGATGCTAATTGAAGGAACTTAATTACTTTATAATGCTTTTCTGCAGTTAAGCGTTTGGGTGAGTGCAGCTTTCAAGTCATCCCGTTTGGTTCTCACATAATTGAGACGGACACAAAACTAATGTTAAGATTGCAAACATCAATATAGGTTACATCTACTTAATTTATTTTTAAGACGCTTTTTTGTTGCTAACAATATTTTAGATCAACTAAAACTTTAGTGTCATTAGCGGCACTTACCAATAAACGCGATGTTTATCTGTTGTACGGCGTTGTTGCTTCACGAATCCTCGTTTCATTTGTGTTTAAGTCCACATCCGATCCCTCACCCGCGCGGCGCGCACCCTTCGTTTGCCGAGCGCTTTGGGGATTTGATAGTAATTTCATGCCTGTAAATGCGCGCGGCGGATCCTACCGCCGCTCGTCCGCGGGAAGCTCGGGTTGTGTGGTGCCCGTGGCAGCTGATAAGACGCTGTTCCTTGCGTTAATCGCTTCTGATCGATGACAGATGCTCCTCAGACCAAACTTCATACACCTTGTCACCGGGTCAGCTGCGTTACCCACAATGGTGCACTCCAGCCCGCACCGGTCAGTGTGTGTTTAAAGCATTTTATGGAAGATGCATTATTAATAATAACAAAGAGACTTCTTTATTTGTTGAGATGTATTTTAATTGGCCTGCGCACTCTCCAAACTGTTGAAGGGAATGAAACTACTGGAATGCCTGTTAAAAGTTCTATCCCCAACTTATAGACCAAATATGTGGAACGACCAAACAAAAACAAACAAAACAAAAAATAACATTCAGATATTAAAAAGTAATGAATATGTTGTGTTCGTGAGTATTTGAGTGGGAGAGAGAGAGAGAGAGAGAGAGCATTCGAACAAAACAGAATACACGAAGACTACATTTTCCCTCCAGATTACAGTATTTTCATTCCACCCTTTCTTCATTTATGGAAGCATATCGAGCGATAAATTAATGATTGATCATTCTTTGAACCAATAGACGACTTGATTCGCTGTAGCACGCTGTCATTGGACACTGCACCAAACTCCTAAGATCCTACAGTAAGTGGATGAGCCCATTCACAAATGGCGGGGGTGTTTTGGCTCGGAGCGCGCACAGCACTGCTGAAGTGCAGCATATGCCGTTTCTGAATAATGATGTTTGTGTGAAATGGAAAGTAAACGGGCATATGGTTCGGGAGAAAAAACTGATATTTCGTATTGTTAAAGCAGTATTTTATAGCGCTCCCGCGTAACGGGTGGGTAAACTTCATTACGCGGGCAAGTTTTTCGACTAAAAGCATAACTGAAAATAGCAGTTTTGAGCGCGACCTGATGCGAAAGAGTCCACGCTCACCTAATAATCACATTTCAAGCATTTTTTGAGGATTTTGCCAGTCTTGGCGTGCAAGCGAAAGCACAACGCGCGCTCTCTGCGTGTTACACCTCGGCTCGTGGTCTGCGCTTTTTTCCGCGTCCCACACATTTCACCCCCCTGCTTTGGCAAGGACTTGATGTGGCCCATCGCATTGTGCAAGACGCGACCTGTTATGGCCACCACTACTTCCGGGTTTCAGCAGTCTGGTCCAGATTCAGCTGCTGAGCCGCGTTCAACACACACTCATTGTACACAAACGGGGAAAGGCAGCTCGCAGCATCGATCGTGGCTCCTTTAAGAAAAACTAAGCCAGAATTATCAGCCCACCTCCTCTTGATCTCATTTAGAAGCTATTGCATAAAAAATCAACTCAGGAGCCGAGAGTGATCAAAGAAACGAGAGAGAGCTTCATTTTTGTGCATTTGAGTAGTATTCTCGTTAGGGGTGCTAACCAGTGGAAGCGCGCGGAGGATCATCATTCATTCAGCACTTTGACAAGCTCGCGCTTGATTGATTGACAGCCGGAGTGGCGAAAAGCCATGAGATGCGCTAGTTTTGTTTGAGGGGCTGTTTTCATACTGCTTTGGGAAAGAAGATTTTGCTCCGTCCTTGTCGCTGTCCAGGGGAAAGAAAGCGAAGGGGACTTACCGCCGCCGAACGCGTCTGGCTGAACTTGCGGTGAAGGACTGGCTTCATCGCTCGCTTGAAAGAGGCGTTTGGATTTTTTGGGGGGGAAAACATATCCCACGTTTGGAATTTGCGTGTTTATTTCCTATTCACCCTGGCCTCATAGGGGATTTATTTTTGATTAAAGGAAGACGAGGGAGTGTGGAGGGCGATGGCGCAGAGGGTACGTATCCCGAAAAGTTTCTTCGACTCCGTATTGTTGAATGCAGTTGGAAATACTGAAACGTGGCCGATGACAGTCTCGCAGTCAAACTTTCTCTTCTTTTGCCTGACATTTTTTTTTTTTTTTTTTTTTTTTTTACATCGCTCATGTCTCTTTTGGGACACCGAAACAATTTAGGAAAAATAGGATACTCTCTAATTACAGTTTGACATCCTAAACTATACTTTTCCTACACGTACTGCACTTGTTTAAGTGTCTTTTCAAAATGCGCAATTATTTTCATAACTAAAACTCGTGTTATGCTAATACACTGTGCAGGGAGCAAATTCAAATCATCTTCTATATAATTACAGTCACTTTCAAATAGCATTACAATGAAACATTTGTGCGCTTGAACTTGTCAAGTTGACATTTCTGCTTGGCCACTTTTTCTTTGCATTTGTAATCAAATGTAAACAATCACAAAGTAGATTTGATCGCGACCTTTTGCTTTGGACTGTAGAAGTACAACAGCACCCTGCTGACTTGCTTACACCTCTATACATTTAAAATCACACTTTTTTATTTTAATGATCAATGTCACTGATAGATTATTTGAACTAAACTAACCAAATATTCCAATTAACTAGTAGGCACGAATGGACAATGTTTCAATCAGACTAATCTTAATTTTTGAACTTGCATATAATGAATTTAGTTTGACAACGATCTAATTGTGAAAATAAAAGTGTGATATTTTTGTCACGAAGCTGGCCGACGCTGCTTTCGAAATCTGTTTATTAAAAAGCACATGATAGTTTTTTGCAATAATTTATTTTTGCGTATAATATATTTAATTAAAGTGTTTTTATTTCGTGAAAGCTATATATATATATTTTAAATCCGAGAATGTAGCTTCCGTTTCTATTTTCTTTTAGTGTAGTTTTTTTTTTTTTCCTCTCTGTTTATGCATTCTGTAAGAGATAAAAGTGACAACATGGGAATGTTGCCCTTCGTGTGTGTGCAGTACGAAGATATACCCCACTATGGGATGGACGGAGTAGGAATCCCGAGCACGATGTACGGGGACCCGCACGCTGCCAGATCCATGCAGGCTGTTCACCTGAATCACGGGCCCCAGCTCCACTCCCACCAGTACCCGCACACAGCCCACACCAACGCCATGCCGCCCAGCATGGGCTCATCCGTCAATGACGCTCTAAAAAGAGATAAAGACGCCATTTACGGGTACGTGTAGATAGCCAAGACATATACTTTATGATGAAGTTTCTCTATAACTCCTCATTATTTGTTTCTGTATGAAGAACATGAGTCTTTTCCCCCTTTAAAAGTTTGCCCTGACTTTTTGCTTTTGACAGATCTTTTAGTAATATTTAGCTTTAAACTTCAATATGGCTATTTCAGCTAAACTTTTGAATTGCTTACATTAGACCAACATATTTATTTGTGAAAAGATTCGCAAAATTTCGACGAGCACTCTTACAAAAGCATATTTTCTGTTCTGGGAACAATGTGTGTGAACATATCTGGAGTAACTCCAAACGCGCGTGGCATACAAATATATAAATGCTGTTATAGAACTTCTTCTCATTCATTATGGATTAGATACGTTACTCGCGATTTAGGCCCACTATTTGAACCGTGGTTAAATTGCATGCTTGGCCTAGACTCAAAGTGAGCATTTTAGGTGCTCTAACTTTGTGCTCCACTGCTGTCTTTGATAATACGTTCAGGGATCTAATTTACATGCGTTTTGACGCACAACAAACAAGCTCGTTATAACGCAAGCCACGAGAAAATCACTTTCTCCGTGTTATCGTTTGTTGGCTGACATGAATTAAAATTAAACTTCTCAAATACAATCGTCCTGAGTTTGTTCTAAGATGTTATGTGCTTATCCAGAGCTTCCCCCGCAATGACCTCTGTGTTTTATTCCAGGCACCCTCTGTTCCCACTTCTAGCACTGATTTTTGAGAAATGTGAATTAGCCACTTGCACACCTCGAGAGCCCGGTGTGGCTGGAGGCGATGTGTGTTCATCAGAGTCTTTCAATGAAGATATAGCAGTGTTTGCAAAACAGGTCAGAAACTGTTTTATTGCGCAGAAAGTTTTTGCATATTTTAAACGTGTAGTATTACTATAATAACACTTCATATCCCGAATAAACACATGGGTTTATCTACGCATTTAAATTTAATTTGCGTTTAAAATAAATAAATAATAATTCTCACAATTTTAAATGATTTACATGCATGTCGTCTCAGATTCGAGCAGAAAAGCCGCTATTTTCATCAAATCCTGAGCTGGATAATTTGGTGAGTGCATATTATTATTTTGTATTTGCCTGAACTTTGATAAAATATTCAGAAAGTGTTCTTTGGGCAGGATTGTTTATTTCTTGATAGAATTGCTAATCATTTTTTTTTGGGGGGTTTTTTTTTTTTTGTTGTAAGAGTTGAATTTTTAATTTGTCTTGGCATTATGTTGATACATATCACTCATGTTAAAACAAAGGATTAAAGTAATACTTTATGCATAATTTAAGTATAATCTGACTTAATTGCAATACATTGCCTAGATTGTGATCTCAAATCCTAAATAATCCCATCAACCACTTAATTGGGAAACTTGTTTGTAATTGTGTCGGGCCTGTTAATTTCGTCACCTTTAAAGTGACCCCCCATATTTTTTTTTTCTTCTTCATCTCTTCATTTCCCTCAGATGATACAAGCCATTCAAGTTTTACGGTTTCATCTTTTGGAGCTCGAAAAGGTAATCAAAGTTTTACCCCAGTTTCCCCGGTCTTCTCTTCAAACCTATGGGCCTCATCTGCATAAATGTATTTTTCCTGGTCTGTTGTAATTAGTGTCAAAATCAATCACGCTGCCCATTTCTCCACCGAGTTTAATTACAATGCAACCCGCTTCCACGGCCACAGATATTTCATAGCAGTAATTTCAATGTTGTGCCACCTAACGTGGCTGTTTTGTTCATTTATTACCTGAGTGATGTTCGACTATCGTTACCGCCGAAATAAAGTCGACCACGTTTGGCGCGCTTCTGTTATCAGCAATACACTTAGGAGGAATTTTATCAACACCTGTTTCCACGACTAGAGCGGGCCTATCAAGTGATTTATCGCCAAACCATGTAGCTTTACGGTATTGGATACACATAATAACCATTGGCTCCAAGTCTCCAGATATTTGCGCGCGCCTCAAGGGTTATGTGTGCTGAGGTAACGCGGCAAAGCGATAGTTTGAGCATTCAGCCGTAAATGAAGAATTCTCCCCTAGCCACTGAATGTCATCCGCCATATTATTCCCTTGTAAAGAGGTGGTAATGAAATAACTAGACGAAATTAAACAGTTTACCTTAAATGTCAGTCAAGCAGGTCATCTCTCTAATGGCCACAACCCCGGGAGCAGATGAATTTAACACGGGTGTTGAATACGGAGTCGTCTTGTCAGTGTCAATTTTCTGCGATATCTCTATTTTGAGAGGGAGTAAAGTTATTTTCCATTCGGAAAGGCCGTTGGGAGAGGTTTTCCATGTCAATGGGAGTTCTGGATGCACTTGTCAACTCTCTGTGATGACCCTTTGTGATTTTATTTTATTTATTTTTTTGTTCCCCCTCCTCCCCGCTTCCGTTTGTATCTATAGGTACATGAACTTTGTGACAATTTCTGTCATCGGTACATCAGCTGTTTGAAGGGAAAGATGCCCATCGACTTGGTTATAGACGACAGAGAAGGAGGATCAAAATCAGACAGTGAAGAAATCACAAGATCATCGGGGCCCCTAGATCAGGTACGTGAAGGAGTCCATTTCTTTTCTGTCTTTTGGGTCACTTTCTCTGCCTCATTGTTATTTGCATACGATTAAGGCTTTTAAATTCCATCGGATTGAAAAATTTGGAATAATGTGGCCCATTATTGCTTCATTACGGTTTGATCCCGGAACTGACCCGAGGAGATTAGCTCGTGAAAGCATTGCCATAAACTTGACCTGTTTCTTGTCGATTTTAATTTAGTCCTTTCCCTCTTCTTTTCTCTCTCTCTCTCTTTAAAAAAAAAAAAAAAAAAAAAAAAAAAATCAAACTGTGTGTATGGTATATGCATACGAAAATGCTAATGGAGATATATCTATAGTAGACATTTAGAGATTTCTGCTGTTGTTCACGCTTCATTAGTTGCCTTGTCAGTGTTTTTCCTCACACAAGAACGCGCATATGCCTTTGACTAGCTTAAGCAGCGCGCGTTCATGTTTGAGTAGTGCCATTCAATATTATGTGTATATACGAAAATATGGAATTCTCTGCATGTTTAAATATGCGCCGAATATAACTGTGAACTTTACGCACTTTAAAATAAACTTTTATGCGACCCGTCGATTATTCGATATCTATCTATATATATTTTAATTAATAATATGAGTCCTGGGTGGGACAATTGTTAAAAAAAAAAAAAAAAAAAATTAAAGGGGATTAGTGGATTCACCAGCATAAAAAGTAATGAAGCGATTAGGCTAAATAATTTAAATCCGTCATCCTCCATATGGCTCAGTGATCGAATAAACCATTGACCAGTTTTAGCTTTCCAATGAGTGCGTCGGACAGCAGCTTTTATATGAGGAGAGAAACCCCTGTTCCATTCATTACTAAACTGGGGCTTCAATACAGCGACCTCTGCTTGCTTTAGTCTTTTATCTCGGATGTATTGATGATTATGATAATGAGCAGATCTGAACAGATAATGCATCTGATTCAAAAGCAGCATTAAATGGCATGATGTCAAGTGTGTTTTAACTTTAACAAAACTCTGTCATGTCAATTTTTTTTTTACTTTGAATTTAAGCGATAGAAATAAATTAGGCTTATATGAAGACCCCTGGGTATGCAGGTATATAACTTGATAAGAGCAATTTATGCTTTGCTCGAGGGCACGAATTCAGATCTTTAATTGACTTTAAGATGAAGACGTGTCCTATATTTTTTTTTCTTAATGACGTCTAAATATTAGGGCTTTGTGTTTACATCTTCACGAAAGTCTGATTCCCAGAAGAAAACTGACCAACTTTTCTAAAGTTTGATAATGCGAATCTGTTTTTGTTTTATTATGAATCGTACGTATAAATGCCGTTTAGGATTGTACTGCTTACAATTAGAGCTTAAATGTAAAAATAAGTTTAAGAAGGGCGATCTTTGTAGTTTTTGGTTAACAGTGCTAAAGTTAACTTCGAGTATTTGACTCTATGTCCTATATGTATTTTACTCTCTGTGTGTGTGTGTGTGTGTGTGTGTGTGTGTGGATACAGTTCTGAGTTTGCAAGGCGGTGACATCCCTAACGAATTTGCGTCGCTCATGCATTATCTCGTTCCATATGTATTTTTAATATATGCCCTCGGGCATAAAGTTGAATTGGACTGGGAAAAGAAAAAAAAAAATCTCCTTTGTGCAAATTCTCGACAATGTTAACAAGAGGGAGAGAGGCGGTTCATTTATTCAAAGGCCAATTTATTCCAGCAGGGATACTGCAGCATAAGAAAACCAGAAATATACATAGAATTTATTAAACTCTGTGGTCCAGCGCTGTTCTGTGTTTTCGTCCTCCGTGCTCCGAAGCATCGTATCAATAATGTCTCAACTCCAGCTTAGCATTGTTTTGCAAGTATCGAGTGAAGAGAAGGAGGGCAGAGCTCAGGGGTGAAAAAGTCAGTCTCTCTCTCTCTTTCTCTCTCTCATCTTTTTCTCTTTCTCTTTCTCTCTCTCTCTCTCTCTCTCTCGTCTCTCTGAATGCGGCCCAGCCAGTTTGGATCACGTTGTTTTCCTTGTCCTGCGCTGATAAACGCGCGGCCAAATGAAGCTCAGGTGTAGTTTGAGCGGAGGGACTAGTTAACTACTAGTTAACCCTTTCACTGCGGTCTTCAGTTCAGGAGTTTGGGTTATTTGACTGCTACCACTTTATATTATATGTCTATAATTACCGCACTAATGGCAAAAATTATTTGACGTTAGTATATAAATCTTGTAGTCTAGTATATTATAACAATGTACACAAACACACAGAAAGATATGTGCACTTATTTTTTCATGTTTTCAACTATGTTTCAGACTCTGATTGATGAACTTTCAAGTGTATTTTTGTATAATTAGTTTTGGACTTAGTTTTAGAATTTTTAGCTAACAGATAGCCAAGTACTTCATTCAATGAAATCGGTTGTTTTTGTATTAAAATGATGGAACACTAACTGGACTGGTCCACTCTTGCATAGTTTTTTTCATCCAACTTTAATGGCAAAACTCTTAATTCTCTAAATTTGTTTGTGTGAGGGTAAGGACAGCACATTGACTTTTTGTAATGCAATACTAAATTAGTTGAGATTATAAAAATTATGAAATTAATTTAGGAAATAGTGCAAAGTTGAATTTCTCTGATATTAACATTTATTTATTATCATCGAGGAGAAGTTAAAGTAGGGGACAAACCTGAAATAGTGAACATTTAACCCTTTTTAAAAAGAACTTATAAAGCTACAATAAAAGTATAAGCTGCTATAATGTAACTTTATAACTGAGAATGATAGACTTTAAAAACAAGATTGTTTTTCTTTTCAACTCAATGGATAGAAAAGTTACCCCCCCCCCCCCCCCTTCTTTTTTTTCTGCTGCTATTATACAAATATAAAAAGTGTGCAGTGTTATAGAAATGATTTTGATACCACCATTTATCAACCAATAGATTTAGTGTTGTCACAGTATTTTTGTTTCGGCATGTTTATTGCTTTCTTGTGCCTCAGCGCAAAGTAGGATCATTTGTTTTCCGATTGGCCGGCTCATGGTAACTTGCCTGTGACGTGTTTGCTCCGTGCTGACGCTCAAAGTAAAGAGTCTTGAATGCATTTCCATGGGCTGCAGCGTTTGCACAGTTGTCTTTAATTGCAGAGAGGCACTGCCATTTGCTAATGAACGCAACGCCATGAAAACCTCTGCAGTGCTTAAGACTTCAGTACTCGAGGGCTCTTTAGATTATTCCATGCGGCCTGAAGAGGGGTTGAAATAATTGAAATGCTGAATAGTTTCCTTTCTGTTTTGTTCAGGGACAATTTAAAAACTAGGGGTGTTATTACAGAGTAAGCCATGTTATTGATGTATGGTGCAGAGCCCACCCAGAAGTTGTCATTTTTTTTTGTGCTGAATAATTTGTGAATGAAAATATAATTTTGAATAAGGACATTTAGGCCTGTTGTATAAATAATTTCACTGTTTCCCTGTCACGAGAGATTCTTTTGGTTGTTGTTCTATCCTCACTGTCGAATGTATCACTTGTGCTCAAGCAAACAACTTTTTGCACTTTTGGATAAGAACTCGGTGCGAAAAATTTTGTCTTTTTTTTTTTTTTTAAATGCAGACTATTTACGTCTTTTGATAGTACAATAGTTGGGCAATGTTAAAATGCGCTATAATCATAGCCTTTGTTGAAGTAATGAGAAGTTGAGATCCCTCGTTCTTTATCCGAACAAATGTGGGCTGCAGTCAACGATTCAACAAGTGTTATAAAGAGCAAACATGACTATTTTACGTTTTGGAAAAGTGGCACGAGAATATCTGATTTATATGCGTTGCATTAACTGCTCTTTTTAAGTTCATGAGACTTATGTTTTTTAAATAACCCTATTTGTTTACAGACTATTACCAAACATAATTTAGACAGAAAGCTACACTTATATATCATTTAAAGTTTCTCTATAGGTTACCTAGATCTTTTTTTTTCAACTTTAGAGGATTCTACTCAAGTCTTTTAGCCAGTGAGGTGGAAGCTTTTGTAATTAAAGGAGATGTGTGATTATCCCAGTGCCGTTAAGTGCGACTCTACTGGTTTCTAAACGGGATCTCACCCACAGGCCACTTAAGAGATTTCTCTTTCTCTGTAGAGCAAAACTCCCTGCTCTCCAATTTTGCTTTGTAAGATTTGTTAAAGGACGTGTTTGGGGTATTGGACTGTTCTAGCATTCATCCTCCTTTTTTTTTGTTTCTGTGCATGCCATTACCACATCCATTCATTTAAGAAGCCCTAATGTTTTTCTGCACGTGGTCTGTTATCAACAGCGAGGATCTCAGGCTTATCAACAAGCCGGGGTAAACAAATAAACAAGTGTCCTGAACAGATTTAGTTTTTGGTTGCAATCCATTGGGCAAAGTTCATGTGTGAATCTTGTGCTTCCCAAGTATTTCCCAGAAGAGCTTGAGTATTTTAGTGAGCTTGTTCAAGTGTCCTTGCTAATCTGGTTTGATGAGGCATATAAAACTCTCTCTCATTCTCTCTCTCTCTCTCTCTCTCTCTCTCTCTTGGTCCGTTTTGTTGTGCTATCTAGATGAAGCCAGTACCAAAAATAGTACAATGTGACACTGGTGAGTCTGTGTTAAAAAAAAAAAAAAAAATAGAGTGAGAGAGCAGTCACTGTGGCATGAAATTGTAAACATATACTGTTTATGAGTTTTCTTTCCCCTGTGAAGTCTACAGTAACCTGAAACATTTTTCTTTATTATTATAAATGAATTGGAAGCCCAATATTCTTTGCATGAGTGCGTGTATAATGTGCAGAGAAAGAGAGCTTCCATCTAAGACCCAACACAATGAAAATGCAATGAATTGGAATGCCTCACCGATCATAGCAGAATCAGAATTTCCAGCAAGGAAAATCTTTTCATGGCGAATTAAGTGGTGGAGGAAGAAAATGGTAATGAAAAAAAAAAAAAAAAAAAAAAGGAAAGGCACAGATGACAAACGCTGCTCCCTGGGCTACGCACTGCAGATTTAAGAACTTTAGCTAAAGCTATGCAGAATAGAATGTGGAAAATTGAATTTACTAAACAATTAAGCATTGAATTAATCTACATCCTGCACTGGAGAGAGAGAGAAGGACATGAGGAGGGAGAGAGAGAAAAAGAGCAAGGGAAGAGAAAACGTGAAGGGGGAGGGGAAGAAACCCCCCCTTCCCCAAAAAAAAATATCACTGAATAAATTCTAGCTAGCTCATTAGAGGGACAGTGAATATATCAAGTGTGTTGTTGTGTGCAGCAGGACAGCATTCTCTCCGCCACGGCACTCATCTCTCTGCATCCACACCGCCTCCACCCGCTGTTCATTTTGGCCCACATATTTACTCCTTCGCTTTTGCGCCTGTGCGGTTTCCTCCGGGTGTCTGCTCGACGGTGGACCGCTCTGCGTTTTGGGTGTTTTTTTTTTTAATTTTATTAATTAGCTGTTAGATCTGTGGTGGACGGGATTGTTGGGGCAGTTATAAATAGACTGGAGTACACCCTGGAGATGTCACTCACCCTCGGCCGAGACCCTCCCCCATTCCCATGGGGCCGAGCGTCAGCCTCCCACAAGCCCCGCTGCTCTTTTGTTCAATTACAGTTAATGCAATAGTTTGCTATTTTCTCCGTTCTAATTATATTTTCAAGTGGGATTTGTTGTGCGTAAAAAAACATCCTTTTACGTGTGGAGACTCTAGGGTTCTCGGTCTCCAGGGTGCTGTACCATTCTTTTCCACAAAGCTCTGAATAAACAAGTTCCCTCCATTTTTTTCTCTCTCTCTCTCGCTCTCTCTCTCTTTCTTTTACAAAGAGTTGTAGAAACTGGCAATTTCAATTTTAACTGTTTGCTCCCTGGGCATGTGTTCTAGATTACCTCTTACAGCATACTTTTGGTATGCTGCAGAATACACAATATTTTTTTTCTTTGTGACTGTTTTTGGACAAAAAAAAATTAATAATAATAATAAAAAAATATATATGTATTTCCCATCAAGTTTTTAAACAGTAAGATTTTTTAAAATGGTTTTTAAAAGAAGTTTGATCCAAAAAACAGTAATATTGTGAAATATTTTTACAATTTAAAATAATTGTTTTGTATTTGCATATATTTTAAAATGGAATTTATCCGGCATCATTACTCCAGTCACATGATCCTTCAGAAATCATTCTAATATGCTGATTTGCTGCTCAAGAAACATTTATTATTATTATTATCATTGCTGAAAACAGTTGTGTACAACTTTTTTTCAGGATTATTTGATGAATATGGAGTTCAAAAGAACAGCATTTAACTAAATTATAAAGCTTTTGTAACATTATCACTATCATTCAAAAGTTTGGGGTCAGAAAGATTTTTTTGGAAAGAAATGAAAGAAATGCATTCTTACTTTTATTCAGTAAGGATGTATTAAATGGATTAAAAGGGACAGTAAAGGCATTTCTAATGTTACAAAAGCTTTATATTTCGCATAAACACTGCACTTTCTGAACTTTTAATCAAATAATCCTGAAAGAAGAAATGTACACAACTCTTTTAAACATTAATAATAATAATAATTATTATTTACCCAAAAATATTTTGTGTTCCAAGAGTACAGTAAATAAACGAGATCAATGTTTACATATTTAGTTACTTCAGAAGTGCCATAAAATCAACCCTTTCTCTTATATACTTTTTTTTCTATGCATTTATCCATATAATCATTGTTTGATTACATTTTGACATCATGAAAAATGAAACATTCAACCACATTCACATATGAATACATCTGCAAACATGTAGTAATCTGTCGGTGCAAAACTCTTCACAGAAGCAAAAAGTTGCAAAGCTTTTCCTGGTGTTCTGTCTGTCTGTTTTCATTATACTTTCAGCTATCAGTAAGAATACACTTTTCTTGACTAAATTTAGCACATTATTTCATGCATAAATCCAGAGAACTGCGAATATTCGCCCCAAAATCTGCATTTCCTGGGCCTGCTATTGAGCATTCTCATCTCTGATCCTTGTCTTTCTACATCAGAAAAGATGCTGCGGCCTTCATCTCATATTTTCCTCCCACACTAATGTTACTTTTGTGGAGGCACCCTGTGATAAGAGGCAACATCTGTTTTGTTCTATAGTACAAGTAGGCCCTGCATGGGGCTGAGTGTGTGCAGGCCCCGGCTCGCCATTGTTCCGTCCACTTCTCTTTATCCCCACGTCTGCTCCATTTGCCACATACCATCCGTCCAACAGCTGACACTTTCTCTCTATTATACACCTAAGCTTAATTGTCAATAGGATTTCTCTCTCTCTTTTCCTCCTCCTCTTCCCAACTTCAAGGAGAATGGCTCTTATTTGATTTCATTTTGATTCGCTAGGCCAGCGACAAGCGAACAGGCACACACACACACACACACACATATACCCTCCCTCGCTCTGGGATATAAGAGAGATGACTGACTGGCTCTTGTTGTATTCAGAGATCTCAAGTTAGCCGGTGCATGTGTCTGGACAGGCATACACATCTTAACTGCTATTGCTAATTCTTCTTTCATTGTTTTAATTTTTTTGGTTCTGGATTATGGATATCCTGTCTCGGGTAATGTTTTTTTTCGTACTTACAATTTAGTATGTGTTAATTAAAATAGTCCTGTGGTTTTTTTTTTTTTTTTTACAGTACCTGCCTTCTGTTTTGCTACATTCCGTTTGTTTTGTGAAAGTTTAATGACTGTATGGTGTCATTAAAATGCTTGGTCCTTTGCTGATTGAAGGTTGTGGGGACTGGTAAGAGGATGAAAAACAACGAAATGAGGAACATCTGATAAAGCCAGCTGTCTTTGTAACATGGGACTGTAGCGTGTGTTCATGTTTCCCTGTGATCTGATGCCTGATTGTGCGCCTTACTCTCTGTCTCTCTCCCTTCCGCCACTCATCGCAGGAACAGAGACCATGATGATACAGCTTCTACACGCTCCGGGGGCACACCGGGACCATCCAGCGGAGGACACACATCGCACAGCGGTGACAACAGCAGCGAACAAGGTAAGGTTCCTTTGATGCATATGTAAGGGATAATGTACAGTCGTTACCGTAAAATAAACCTCAGGCCTGTAAATGATCTTGCTACTTACCAAATCAAGTAAATCGGAAATTATTGATTAAGAAAGAGTCCGCAGAGTGAAACGAGAGAAACTAGCAGAGTTAACACGGGATAGCGATCAGTTGTGTAGTTTGCGCAACACTTGATCGCAGCATGACCGCGATTGACCAATCAGAGAGCAGTGTTTCTATGTAAGTGTCACTGTCTGACAACGCAGATGTGTCTTGCGTAGCATCTGAAGCCAAGCTTGTGTATGGAGAGAGTTAAAGCAGATGTTTAGGCCGGTGATGTGGCGTAGGTCCATCAGCTGGTTGTGATAAGACTGCATTAATGAACCTTCCTCTAGGCCCATCTGGACAGGGTGTCTGAAGAAAGCCGCTGGTGATGACAGTCTAACAAAAGAGATTTTGCACTGATGGAGCTTTATGTGTTCTGTTATATTCCAGTCCAAGATTTTTGAATTTTCAAAGAGAAGAGATATTTTCACTTGGATATCTTCTTGGTAGGATTTCCCTCTCCAAGGAATGAAAGCCAGCTGCACTCACTCACTTCAGTAAAATTCAAACCGTAAACTGAGTCATCAAAGGTTCGGCATGGCGATTGGCTAGTTGTGTGACGCAGCCAATGAGAAGGCGTAGGAGGTGCCGAATGGAGGAGTGGAGGAGGGTTTCAAGCAAACTGTAGGCAAAAAGCAACTTCATTTATTATTGAAAGGGATGTCAAGGCAGCAGTTTGAGGGCTGCACAGCCAGCAGGCAAAGCAGGATGAGAGCAGAAAGGACCACATTATGTTCCAGATGACTGAGCAACGATTTATATACCAGCGCCGGTTTTCCCCCTCCACGGAGAGGGAGAGCAATAAGAGAGAGGCCGGCCTGGCCGAGTCGGTCAGATGGCCGATGACTAATGGCCGGTTGCTCGCCACACTCTGATTGGATGCCTTAATGAGCACATTTTGTGCCGAGTTTGGGCTCCTGCTTACAGTGACCTTTGCTCTTTATTGACCAAAGTGACACGTCATTTTTCACATACTTCCAATTATCGCCAGGCTTTTAATGTCCACCCCCCTCCTTCCTCCCCTCATGTTCCCTCACCCCAGTGTTTTGGATGAGCGTTTGTTGTGTCGTGCGCTAGCCGCTGTGAGGCTGAGCTATGAACCTGGATGTATGCTGAGTTTGTTCAGTGTGAACAAATGACCTGAGCGCTTCAGCCCCTTCGGTCTTATTCACGCCAGTGGAGGTTTAGTGGAAGTATTATGTTAATTTGGGTTAATTGCTGATTGTGTAAAGCAGTGCTGCTAACCGCATTAGCATGTTCTGTAAGGAGTGACTTCATAATCCCAATAAGACCATTATTCTGCTGTTAGCCAAGAAACTCACGCCAACATGTCCCCAACTGGTCCCCTCTCCCACTCTCAGACTTTTTTCTGTTTCTTTCCATGTGCTTACACTTATAATTAGCGTTAACGAGCTATCTACCTAATAAATATCTTTAAAAGCACTGAAGATAGTCTTGTTTGCTGCTGCATTTTTCTTGCATCTTTGAAATGAAAAAAAGAGAAAGAATGGCTTCTATGCAATAACAGCATCATAACTGCAGAGGAACATTGGACGCACATGCATAACATTGTACATCTGTAACCCATCAACGTAGAGATTGGCACCATAGCTGATGGTTCTAGTGGTTGCCATCCACGCCATGTTTTCCATACCGCACCTAAATAGCATCTTAGTACGATTGAGGACAGCATTTTCCTTGTTCGCGATTCCATGCCCTTCAAAGTGCGAGTGTCCCCCTTTAAGGCGGGAGAATAAAGCCCGCTCCTCCCTCGCTGCACTCATAGAAACTTTCTTAGCGGAGTCCAGCAGAGACTCAGTCCGGCCCATCACTAATTAGACCCTGTTTATTAGCGTAGCGTGCTCGTATACGTACCCGCCTTTGTTTAACAGCTGCCCTCTCAGGGGACATCTTCTGGGATTGTATCTTGAAGCCATCTTTTCTGAGCATCCACCCTCAGTGGCTAAAAAAGAAAACAAATCATTATTATGGACTGTTGAGTATTGCTCGCTCTGGACTCTTGGCAAGACCAGCGCCCACCCAGATTAAAAGAGACACCCTTGGGCTGCAGCAAGAACGAAGGCGATATGAACCCCTACCAAAAAAGGGCAGGGCGCGTGGAAAATGACATGCTCTCACATACGCAGAGATCATGCTGAGTGTTTTGAAAGGCTTTGGGTTTCTCTGCTTCATCAAAGGGTCTGGGAACAAGGTGATGACTACAGGAGTCTGATATGTATCAGCAATTACCAGGACCCATTTGCAAAAGGCCCCATGTGTGCCAAGTCAAATAGTTCCTGTGAGGCTCTTGTTATTGTCTGCATAAATTTACATGCAGAGCCATGGACTCCAAAACTGTACTGCGGTAAGACTGTGGGAGCCGGTCAGAGCTCACTCAAAGCGAGTTAAGAAGTTCATTTACTTCGACCAAACTCGACCGGAATGACTATTGACGAACGCGACCATTCAGCTGTGGTGTAAACAGGTCAATGTACTGTAAAAACCCGCTGAAACAGCCTAAGATGTGTGAAAAATCTGAAATGTGCTTGTACAATATATACAGGTCAATGAACAGCACTGGGAATGTTACAAGGATTCGTTTGGTGCCATCGAGAAAAGCTGCAGCTAAACTTCATGCATCAAACCAATCATTATTTTGTTCGATTGATTGTGGTGAGTGCTGTTGTCATCATTGACTTAATGGTCAGTTTGCTACCGGCCTGTGTGAAGGTCAGTCTGAGCGAGAGATCTCATTGGCTCCTGGCCACCATCTCTGCTCTGCGATTGGCTGACATCTGAGACTGACCGGCAGACATGGCCTCTGACAGGATGCCAGCGAACCTCTGAGGCTGGATCCGCCCACCGAGCCCCCGCCTCACGTGTTTGTCAAAGTCACCCGTTAATTGCAACGATTGTCCAGTAGACTGGAAGAACCCTGCCCCTTTCTCTCTCGCTCTTTCTTTCTGTCTCTGAGTGCCGCCTGCATGCCTTTGCATTTCTCATGTGCTATTTTCAGGGCTCTCCTCAATTGCTGAGTGCACTACAATGCTGATCACTTTCCTTTTTGATTTTACAGCAGGGTCCTGGCTTTGTTTAGCTCAGTCACTTTGAGCTGTTAGGAGGACGCTTCTCCATTCGCTCGCTGTCTTGTTGCCCTTGCTCTTTGACTTTGTTTTTTTGCTTTAATCGTGCCTGGTGTGTGCGAATGTTGTGCTTCAAAGAGCAATAGGAGCTGTATGTTGTCATTCAGGTGTAGTCAGTCAGCGGTTGTTCCTGCCTCGCTAGATTCTCCTCTGTGCATGCAAAAGTGCTGCACGCAGGAGGGGGAGGATGAGCGCTCTATGCTCTCTCCGTGTATCAGTGGCAGCACGTTGGTGGGGTAATCTGGTTAAATCAGAGGCATAATGGCTGATAAAAGGTGTGCGGTTTTTATAGTGCAGGGATCTAAGACCGGCACCGGGCGGCCCGAGCATCCCCTGCTGTTTTTCTCTCTCATTCACATCACACATCACATCATACACCCACAGAAGGAGCAGGGAAGAAAAAAAAGAGAGGGAAAGGCATAGAGAAAGCAAGGGATCATAGGAAACAGAGCAAGGTACCAATTCCAGTAAGTGCAGGTAAGTGTTTGGGAATGCACATGCTTGACAGGAAGAACTGAATCAAAGAACAGTTTTTATTTCACACAGCGCATCAGGTTCTCTCTTCCGAGCCCCTTCGTATGATGCGCTCATGAATTTGACATTGTTGAATTTGACATTGCCATTGACATGGCTTAATTTCGCCATTACCTCAAAGTCATGGCGATGCTAGCCGGTTTTCATTGAGGGCCACGTGGAGCGACGTCCTCAGGAGTCACTTGTAAATTTTGTTAGGTTACCTAGAGGAAGGACAGCGTGGGGATTCTGAACCACTGATGTGTTTATGATTCTACTGAATTTCAGTAGTGATGGCACAACCAACAATCTACCACTTGTTTCTCGGAAAACGATCAGCACCAATAGCTTTATAGCCCCACTCCTGATAAGGCTGTAAGTACGCATAGCGGTCCCATGGTGAAAAAAGGGGAAACGCCACTGGTTCCCACACCAAGGGACAGTTTGCCTTAGGGATTAGGCTGATGTCCTGTGTCATGTGGGAAAAAGGAGAGTGAAAAGTGAGAAGGTGCAAGCAAACAACCCCCCCCCTCCTTTCCCCATATATCAGTTGTTTCTTCTGCTTTCCTAATCATTGCCTTTAACTAGCTTTCATAGCTTGATTGAGCACCTTGTCTCTGAGCAGATAATACTCATAAAGCTGCTATGATAAAGTGTCACTGTTGTGTTTGCTCTTCTGTTTGCTCTGGGATTTAACTACTGCTAAAGTACTTCTCTTATCCCCCCCCCCCCCACCCACGACCATGTGAACTCTTGGGAGATGGATGGCAATAGGACTACTGGCATCTTTTTCTTCCTCTCTCTGTAATTTCTCTGAAATAAGAGTTTGGTTTGGTGTGATAATGTTGCATCTCTTCTTGTTTAATAAAGTTTATTATTGTTTTTTTTGTTTGTTTTTTTAATTGTCATGCCTCTAGTGTAGGGGTGTGCAAACTCTGTCCTGGAGGGCCAATGTCCTGCAGAGTTTATCTCCTCTTACCTCGACACACCTGCCTGGAAGTTTCCAGTATTCCCAGTAAGACCTTGATTAGCTGGTTCAGGTGTTTAATAAATGTTGGAGTAGGATTGGACACCCCCGCTCTAGTGGCACCAAACAGAATTGAAATGAAGCAACCCAACATTTTATCAACCAATGGTGTTGGGTGGGACTACTTGTTTATTTGTGAAATGGAAGAGTGTTTTAAACATTTTTGTAAGCCATCATAATATTTGCAATTCTCTTTGGTACCACTGGTAGTGCAGAGATTCCACACTTCACATTTTAAGGATGTTTTGCCGCAGGCAAAAGGAGTTTTGGGTTGGAGTCATTTGCTACGTGATGTTCAGTTCAAGTGGGAAGCAGACGTAAATTTAGATCAAATGCTATAATTGTGGTGTGTTAATGATGTAGACACTTTGCTTCTGTCTCCATGTGTACAGGAAGTCCTTCTAAACCAATCCCCCTTTTCTTGCCAAAATCAGATTTTTTGGTGTGTCCTGAATACTCCCTTCACAGCCACTCACTGTCATCATCGCTCATCTACTTTTACATTCTCAGAACTTGAAATTCTTTCATCTCTTTTCTTATATTTTGGTTTGCAACGTTACTGTAAGAACAGATCAACTGTAGAATTATTGGTCATCAGTAGAAAACTGATTATTAAAGTAGCTAGTGGGAAAGTGCTTTTTTTCTCTCTCTGATAAATCCTCCAGCTTTCCACTTCATTCATAGTTGATTCGTCAGATGCAGGGTCACTGTTGAGAGGGGTCATGTTTTTTTTTTTTTTGTTTTTGCGCAATTTCTGTTGCTTTTCCTGATCTGCTCCTAATGGCTGGGAAACCCCATGGCTCCTTTCGAAAAATCCCCACGCCATGGCCCGTCATCTGATCTGTGCTGTAGAGGTTCATGTGAATTTGACAAATCAGAGCTGCTCATCACTGATGTGTCACAATGCATTAGGTCTGCTTTAGAAGACCTGAGTGAACATTACTCAGCACGGCCCGGGAGGAGCAGCGCAAACCCACCGGAGTCTATCAAATACGCCGTATCCAAGTTTTTAGGAAAGAGCTGATATCACCCAACGAGATATGCTATCACCGTTTGGCTCGCCCGATAAAGAGAGCAGGAAGGCCAGAGAGGGGAGGCAAAGAGGAAGGGAAAGGAGGGAGGGATGTAGGGGGATGTTGGGAAGAGAGTTTGAGGAACAGTGAGTGACAGTAAACAAACAGGCTTTAACTCTTTGTTCATTAATCAGGTGCTCTTGTGTGGCTGTGTCACATCCACTCGCCTTAGTTTATTTAGGCTTTTGATAAAGAGATTAGCAATCTCTTTTCGGGGTATCCTCTGCCAAAAAGACGTCTCTTGTTGACGATTCTCTTTTACAATATCCCCACTGACCTGTAGGAGCTATTCTAGTCAGCCATGATGAGCGCCTGATAGATTGTTTCCGAATAAAATTAGATTAAAAATATAAATCTTTCTGCAGCCATTGCAGGAAAAAACATTATCCCAGCAGGATAATCCTCCCGTGATCTGTAGGGATGTACATTCTTTCTCTAAGCAGTAGGCCAGTCTTTTTATTAGCGGTATCACAGTGGGTTTGAGTCCAGCTTAAAGCCACAAACAGTATTGTGCTAATTTTAGCCTCCAAAGAGGATGAGGATGAGTAGCCTGCTGCTAGTTTGCCATATGCTGCCCTACCGATAATACTGCATGAGGAATATTTTCCTGCCGATAGTGACTGGGACTGTGCGTGTGAGGTCCTGGGACTGTTACAAAGACATGTGAGCCATCCAGAAGAGATATGATGAGGAGATGCTTGGTAGCAGGTCAGAATGTACTCTCTGTCAGTTGTCTTCCATATATCTTTCTCCTCACCTTTATCGACATTTTCCAGAGCCTTTTCGGTATGTCCATTGCTGTTTTCCCTGACATGTTAATTTAGCCTGATAAATAACAATGAATTTTCCACAACTTGACACCAAATAATGAAACTTGGACACGTCAGAACATCAATCGCAAAGACCTTTAATGCATGAAGCCCAACAAAGAACGAAGGAATTTACCAGGCCTTTTTGGAGACACCCCAGAAAGCCAATTTCATGCGAGCAAACACCACCAAAGCTCCATATTTGGGGAATTTGGCTTCCCTTGCACTGTGCTAAAGCTATTTGACCTTTGTATTTGTCACCAGAGACTTCTCACAGAGAGGGATTATTTGCTGGGGTGCTGGAGTTTTGGAGTGGCGGTCGACGAAGGTGTGTGCAGATGGAGGCCGGTGCAAAAAGCACCAGGGGGAGGGCTGTGTTAACAACGGGCCGAAAGCTTGACCCAGGACTGACCCTTACTAAACAATCCTCTCCCAAAGCCCAGCCCCGGTCTTTTGACATGGATACCTGCTGAAGGGATTTAGGGGGAAAGATAAAGACCTCCTCAAGCGTTTTTTTTTTTTTTAAGGATTTAAGGAGTGAAAGAGAGATAACAAACAAACAAAAGTTGTATGCTTTTAGAGGGTGTGTACGTATATGGAGAGAGGGTGTGTTTGCTTAATGTGTGCTTGAGGGAGAGTGAGTGCATGTGTGTGCGAGCATGCGTGCACTTTTTTTTTTTACGTGCCGTAACCTGATCACCAGCCGTGCCCTGGGAGCCCGAACGAGTCAAAGAATGGCAGGAACCAGAAAGATTCCCAGCTTGATAACCTAAAAAATGTCCAAAAAAGATCTGTCCCTGCTCTTTGTGAATATATGTGCAAGTGCGTGTGTGCGTGTTTTGAGGTCTCAATAGAGGACTGCACAGCCGAGCTGTAATGGTATCGCCCACGTCCAGCCGCCCCTGCTCTGTTGCTGTCAGGAAGCAGACGTTCAGCCCAGCTCTGTTTCCGTCACTTCCAGCCCTGAGCCTTATCTCCCTAGTTCACCCCAAGCTGATAGAACTACAATTCCCCCACATTCCCTCTGCTCCACTTCCTGTGGCCTCAGCATGTCTGACAGGGGTGAAACCGAGGCCTTCGTTAGACTGCAGAAAGTATAACGAATATGCCACTTTGAATGAAGGACCATCTATTGAAGAATTGCCCCCTGATGTTACAGTTCATCCTCGAATTACAATTTTTTTCCCCCAATGTCTTTATTCTTAACCAACCAAGGGGTCAAGGTTTGGCTATCAGCATGGTTGTCTCCATTGAGCGCTGTTCAAAATGAGCTTTGTATGTAGAAAAGTTTGGAAACATTACCATTTTTGTTATGCTCACCAAGGCTGCATTTATTTAATCAAAAAATGCAGTAATATTGTGAAATATTATTACAATTGAAAATAAAAATGTAATTTATTCTTGTGATGATGATACATTTTCAGCATCATTATTCCACTTCTTCTCCATCTCTCTCATGATCCTTAAGAAATCGCTCTATGTTTATTTGCATTTATTATTAGTTTTTTGCTGCTTAACATTTTTGTGGAATCAGAGATACCATTCAAACATTTGTGGTAAGATTAAAAAAGTGAGATTAGTACTTCTATTCATCAAGGATGCATTAAATTGAAATGTTTCTATGTAATAAATGCTTCAATAAATGAATTTAATAAATGTAAATAAAAGCTGTTCATTGAACTTTCTATTCATCAAAGAAAACAATAGAAAACACTTATTTTAAATTATAATAATATTTCACAATATTACTGTTTTTACTCAATTTTTTTTGTCAAATAAATGCAGCATTGGTGAGCATAAGATGCTTCTTTCAGAAACATTAATGTATAAATCTGTACGTCACCAGCAAAATTCTTGGAAGTGTGTTCTTGTGGTTCCATCATCCAATCTGTTTTCAGCATCATGTCTGTATATATATTGTGATGCCAAACAAAACAAATTCTACGTGTAGCTACATCACCTTAAAATAAAGTGTCACCAAAATAAATCCTTGTATGATTTACGTGAGTGCCTGTGAGCAAAGAGTTTGTCTGCTTGTGGCAAACTATCCAAGCAGATGGAATTGAGACGAATGAGAGCGCTAGCTGTTAACTTTCTCCAGTTATTATACACTCTTTAGGTGAAGCGGGGGTCTTAGTTAAACTACAGTATGTGACATAATGGATCTGAATGAAGAGCAGCTTTGATCATTGACAGAGAAGCCATTTGATGTTACATTTCATCCTTTAGATGACTTATTTTTGCCCCCCTCCATCTTTTCAGTAATAAGTGCCCGCCTTTTCATTATAAGCTGGGATCATTGTGTGTAATTCTGCCATGCAATTCACTCTCCATGTTAACTACGTTGGACGAACGCAGGGGAGACCAAGCAGGGTATTATTAGAAGTGAAATACCCTCACATTATCTACTGTACTACAGCCCAATGGATGGCGATACGCTGTAGTTGGGGAAAATCCCTGTGCATTAGAGCACTTATCTCAGCCTGTGTCATTTAGATAGCTGCCATGTGGAAAATTATCTGCCAGAAGCCAATAATGAAGACCGCCGCAGTTAACCACACGGCTCCGGTTCCGTTTCGCTCATTACCAAAATATACCAAAAAAACACAAACGAACAATACAAAACCGTTTGTCTCCAGGCCTCTGTCTGTTACAGATATTGAAAGTTGCTCTGCTCAATTGAGTCAGAGGATGGGTGTCATGTCTTTATTTGGCTGTGTGTATTGTTTTAGGTTCACCTAGAGTAGACAATGAGAGGTTTAAAAGCGTTCGGATGAGTTGAATTCCGGGCAGACTGCTGGAGTAGTGCTGTTGTTGCGACCAGCGAAGGCTCTTAGCTTTTGTTGCGAGCCATGTTCCTTTTTTTAAAAAACACTTTCCTCTCAGCCATCCGGTCTGCCTGGATATCGAACAAAGCTGGCCCTGGAGAAGGTGTCAAAAGCTGTCTGAGAGAGCGAGCGAGGGAGAGAGAGGGAGAATAGAGCATGTATACTCTTTGTGAGTGTGAGTGTGCGTGTGTGTGTGTATGTGTGTGTGTGTGTTGCCTCGGTGGAATCAGAGGACTCTTAAAGTGTTCCCGTTTGAACCTCACCAGCCTGCCTTTTCTGCCCGCCTTATATCTTCAGATTAAAAAAAAATTACAAAGGAGAAAAATCAATAGTTACACAGTAAAAGTGCTCGACATGAAAGGGTAAACTCAGGGCCCTACACTTTCATTTGACCGTTTTCCCCCCTCGACACATGGACCGGAGGAAGAATGAAAAGAGGAGGAGGGGAGAGAAAGGGAGAGAGTGAGTGAGAGAGACCTCAGTTTAATGCTGTGTTTGTGCCCCTGGGCCTCGGTACGCTTTCCAAAGTGTCGGGGGCTTCAGTGGAAGTGACCCCTACACAGACATGGACGAAAAAGAGCCGTAACATTTGCAATGACATTTTTGCCATCACCTGTGGGTATGTCAGCGGCCTGATCCCGGAGACCTGGGAATATGCATGAGGAGCTCTCAGCTAGGACTCAACGCGGGTGACTCTGTTTAATTAGAGGCATTATAACACTGAATATGAGCCACATTATGCATTACCCTCTCTGTTAGCCCCGCTGTGAGGCGATGACAGAGACGCACGAGGTACGGCTCAAAGACTTGTAATTACACTCTTTTTTCCCCTCAAATTATGAATTACAGATCTGTCACTGTCATCATACATGTGTAATAAAAGGGGGGGAGAAAACAGTGTCATTATTTAAGATGCCTGCAGTTATTTAAAACCGTCATTATTTACTGTCATTATTTAAAACGAATCCTGGGTAATTACAGATTGGAATTATGACTCTCCGCAGATTAGTATTTACAGTGCTATTTTTTTCTTTCGGAGCATAAATACACACATATGCACAGCCATGCACATCACAAGACACAAGCAAGCGATCAATTCTCAAAGAGGCAAACACAGTCAACATAACTAAAGATCGCCACATTGCCGCCATGTCGTATCTCATTAAACCGTCTACTTTCCTTTATATTTATCCTTCCAAGTCAGGAACTGGAGGAGCTAAGGCCATTTTGCTGGAAGAGCAAGTGATTGCAGTCAGCAGACCGCTACTAATGTTTGTATGTATTTTAGGAACAGAAAATGTATGGTGGGGCAAGCGTGCACGGAAAGCTCCCTGCTAATCTGAGTGTCTCTTGTTGGGAATCATACCGCAGGAATTCCTGCATGTTCAGAATATTTTTGAGGTGGGAGGCGCTTGTGACCCATGCAAAGGGAACCCCCGCTGCCTGGTCCATTCTAACCATGTGAATGGCCTGAATACAATGAACCCGGCTTTATCTTTTCTTCCCCGACCCTCCCCTCTTCCCATTCGCCCACTCTCTTTATATGCGACTCTCTCTCTCTCTCTCTATCTCTCTCTCTCTGTGTGTGCGTGGTAGAACGAAGAGTGTGTGAACGTGTGTGAATGTGTGCATAGTGAAAAGAAGGCGGATGGCAGGCCCTTAAGGCTGAGGTTTTGCAGGACCAGGAAAGCTGTAGCACAGTCATATGAGAGTGTGTTTGAATGCTAAGGGAGAGTGAGAGAGCAGCACAGGTCACCTGACTCCCTCCGCAGGGAGAGGCCAGAGGTGCTCTAGAAATCATCCATGGACCAAATGTGGAGTAAAGCAAAAGCCAATCTGTTTCCACAGCTTGGCCCCATCCATCAGACCATGGCCAATAAAATTTAGTCAAAACACTTCTTAAAATTGGACAAGAAGCTGAACAGCATGATCTATGACAGCCTGTCTTATCCAAATGTTGAAAATATTAAAATTAAACCCTGATGAAAAACAGCATATGTTGTGTTTTAGATGCTGCTATCCCCATTGGTCTTGTTAATGGTGAAATGTCAAAATTCTACACCACTAATGGCACCGAACAGAAATGCAAAAATAACATTACCGTCCCTCGTTGCTCAGATAAACCGGTAGTCCCGCCCCCAGACTCGCACCATTGCTTGATCCAATGCTAGAACAAGCACAGATATTACACACTTCAGCTTTAAACTCGGGACCGAGCCACCATCTAGATCTAACAGCGAATAAGCCTAACTGGTCTTTTCGGCAGAAGTGGTGGATCTGTCACGTCAAGTCATCTTTCTTTGTAGCATGTAAATGAACGTTTGACGTTGTGCTCGACGGATCGGAAGTGCCACTCTGCTAATTTGTAAAGCAGCAGAAAAATGGCTGACACTTCGGCGTTGTGTACGCACAGGGCAAGAGGAACAGGTAGTGCCCTTTTTGAGTAATCGGATCATAACAGATTAGCCTACATCTTTCTGATAATGTCAGAAAGCGCCTTTAGTAAGTTAGAGAGAGTGGTGGAGATAGAGAGACAGAGAGAGAGAGAGATGGCTGGAGAGATCGAGAGGGCAGGAGACAGGTATTGAGATGGAGTAGATGAGCCAATCAGAAGAGCTGGCTGACAAAGGCATGTTGGGAAGCAAACCTGATTTTAGCTCCAGCCAGGCATCTAGAGCGTCACCGGCTGATCTCACGCACGGATGTGTGTGTGCGCGCGTACGAGGGGGTCATAAAAAATTCTCTCCCTGGTTAGCCGCGGGGCATCCTCCTCAGCCTCTGGCCTGCTCCAGTCACTGGCCTGCTCTCTAATTGCTGCATAGACTCCACCACACATGGCCAGATGAGATGACATTTTCTTCTCTGTCAGTGGCGAACCGGACCGCGCGTCCCCCCTCCCTGCAGTAGTTGCTAAGACGCTGTCATAACCCATTAGCAGTTGGCCAAAGTTCGCCCGTGGCATTTCCTCATGGCATCAGCGAAAAGGCGCATAAATCTGCCAGTGGAGCCTGCTGCTGGACTAATGAGGCTGTGAGCTTGTTTATGGACTAGCATCATTTTTATGATTATTTCCACCTTTTCAGTCTCGCCGCCATCATTCGTCTTTATTTGGCGCGGGTAGAGTGCGGAAGCTCTGCATCGGCCTGACATTTTGACACAAAAGTGCCGTACAGACACTGCCATATGCCTATGCCGACACGCCAGTGTTAAAATGGATGCGAAATTAGGTGAGCCAGTAATTAAATTGCACCGAAGATGGGAATAAAAACAATAAAAGATGAAAGCATTGAAATAGGTGTCCCGAATGCACATCTCTGTTCCAGCCCTAGACTCTGTGAATGGCGAGAAAAGAGTCAGAAATACTCGCTTCGTGTGAACCATTTTGCATTTTTCTTACCTGATTTTGGAGGACAGGGTTTAAAATCACTCGCAACCCAACAAAAATCACATCATGCCATATTTTTCATAGCATTTAAATGAATGTTTAATATTGTGTTGACTCTTAGCTTAGCAACGGGCTGACGTTTTGACAGAAACTCACTTTACACTGACACTGCAATGCTAAAAAAGTGGTGAAATTTGTCCCAGACTGGACCAAGTTAAATCGGTATCAAATTGCGTCGAAAATGGAAATCCCAATAAAATTGACAGCTTTCGTTTCCCTCCCCCTCGTTTGCCTTGAAGGTGTAGGCCTTCAGAGGTCAGTTTTTAAGGAAAATATTGGGGAAGAGAGGTTAAATAGTTCAAAATGGCTAAAAGACCAAAGCTCAGGAGAGCACACACACACACACAAGTTACCTCAGACATCACTCAAACGGCCCCTGCCCTTTTTTACTCTTTCGTCGTACCCCCCTTCCCTCTTCCTCCGTCTGACCTGATATCCAGTGTTTGCTTCTGTTTTGCTAACTCGCATGGGACAAGCCCTGGGTTTATTATTTTAGGCTTTGCTGAACACGAACTAGTCTTTACACCGGATTTGGAGCATTTGCTTCTAATGAAAATGGTGTCTTAGATTACAAGCCAGCGGTGCCACTGCCTTTCCAGATGGGAGCTGGGAAGTTCTATTTGCCTAAAAACAGTCGGAAGACAAACTGCTCTCTAAGCCAGGGCTGTTTTTGGCATCAGTTAATGATGTAATCGAAACTCGCCTTTGACGGCTTATAGTGAGTGTGTTTTGATTGTTTCTTTTTCTTCTCTGTGTGTGTGTGTGTGTTGGGGGAGGGCGATTCGGCTCTGGTCAGTTTCTCAGTAAGTGACTGACTGAGGGAAAGTGCCCTTGTGTAAAAGGCGAAGCCATTGTATCTACATAAGTCTTCACTTAAAAAGTCTCAGCTTTTTCTGGGGCTTCTCTCCTAGGCAGAGAGGGCTGGCGGAGTGTTTTATATGGAATGTAGAAAGCCTTCGCTCTCCTAATGGCGTATATAATTCAGGTGCCCGCAAGGCATGCTTTCAGGAATTCTTTTGCCTGAGGTAATGGGGAGCAAAGACTCTTTTAGACCCTTGATTATTCTATTGATGCATGGAGCTGGGAAAAAAATTATCTCCAACCGGATTACTGCAGACATTTCCATTAATTATCAATGATACAGGTGCCTTATGTCGCTGACTGAAAGCTACAGCGAGAGAAAGAGTTAACCCACCATAATCTCTCTGTACGGATAGCGCTGGGGCTTTTGGAAGTGCTTTATACGTAATCAATAAGTTACTCTCTTCGTTCCTGTGCCTCCACTATTGAAACCCTTGCGACGTGCTGTTGTTTGCCCCGCTCGTGTTTCTTTTATGGTTTATTATTTGAATTGCTGGCTCATAATAACAATTATCAGAAGTCTTCTCAGTGGCGCGTTTGGGCTCGCATTGAGGGGGAACGCGTACAATAATTGGGGATCTGAATAAAATCAGCGTACGCAAGCAAACTGGCGATGCGGAGCTGAAAAGGCGACGTAAGCCATCTCCTCTGCTCTGGTATGTTGAACTGCCCATTATAAAGCCTTATCGAGCACCCACAGGTTGCTGCGAGCACCCATGCAGCATTGTTATTAAAATGCAGCTCTTTGAAAGGCTGCCGTTTTGTGCAGCAGCCATATTCACCCCCCTCCTTCTCCTTTTTCATAGAGTGTAACTCCCCCACCTGAGGTAAAAAGACACCGGGGCGAGCTTCAATCAATATTTCCCTCGGATAATGAAGACTAAATCTCTCTGTCATTCTCAATTCTTTGGTGACTCACTGTGTTGGAAGGCAGGGGGGAAATGCGACCTTACAAGTCCATTGTTGTTCTCGCTCTCTTTCTGAGCGTTGTGTGGGGGATGAGAAAGGGGGGTTATTTATAAAAGTATTAAAAATGAATGCATTCAGACGTGACGCTTCAAAGAAGCACTATTGTTGCCAGCTTACCCTGTTGCCTAGTTTTGAGGGGAAAAAATGCACTGCCTGCTTCTGTGTTTCGGTTACTGATCAGGAACTGACCATCCCTTGACTCCCTGTGTGTGTGTGTTTTGACAGGTGACGGGCTGGACAACAGTGTGGCGTCACCCAGCACAGGAGATGACGACGACCCCGACAAGGAGAAGAAGAGGAATAAAAAACGGGGCATCTTCCCTAAAGTGGCGACCAACATTATGAGGGCATGGCTCTTCCAGCACTTGACGGTGAGTTCAGTGAAGTGATCTTTCCACTTTCTGCTTTTCTTTGAGTCTTCTACAGCCAATACTTGAATGCTGCACTTCAAAGCCCTTGAAATGGTCAACCCATATCCTTACACACACACACACATACACACACACATTCCCTTTATCTTGCCTAGTCTTAACAACACATGCTAAGTTTTAAGCCAAGAAAAAGTCATCATTTTACATTCTTTTCTGGTTTTATTCATGGAGAATTTAGGAGTTCTCCATACAGTGTGTGTCAGGGTATTATCCATATTAACGACGGCTTGAGATGGAGATTATTGTATATACAGTGACCCCAAAATATTTGGGCACTAAGCAACACTTAAAGATGTCTAGATGTCATTGTGTGTGTGTGTGTGGGCGGGTATTCCCTACGTTATGGGGACCAAATGTCCTCACAGGTATAGTAATACTAGTAAATTTTGATCTTGTGGGGATATTTTGTTGGTCCCCATGAGGAAACAAGCTTATAAATCATACAGAATTATCTTTTTTGAAAATCTAAAATAGCAGAACATTTTCTGTGATGGGTAGGTTTAGGGGTAGGGGTAGTGTAGGGGGACAGAATGTACAGTTTGTATAGTATAAAAACCATTACGCCTATGGAATGTCCCCATAAAACATGAAAACACAACGTGTGTGTGTGGTCACTCCTACTAGCCACTTTGGCAGGTTGAATTTTATAAAATAATATATACCTTATCTTTTAAAATATAATATTGAAATATCTGAAACGCTTCCAATACTCATTTTCCGCAGAATACGATACCAGTTGCGTTTTTGTTTTTGTTTTTTTTGCTCAAATTAACCCTTCGCAAAGACCCGCCCCCTTTAGTTACTGTTCTCATGCCACACATCATGTTCTCACACAGTGAAAAATACATCCTGGAACAAAGAGACAGTTCCATATTTAATGTATTGTAATTTTTAAAAGTCGTTTAAACAATAAATACCGTATAGTGGCTCTTTAATGTGTCGTGACAGATCGCTGTAGCGCCTCAGTTCAAGCGGCTCGTGAACCAGCATCAAATAAACATGAATGGACATCAGAAGGAATTTTGTTTCAAGCGTGGAAAGACGTGAGTGCACACAATTTTTCAAGTTCACCAACGTTAACTCCCCTGACTGCTTTGTCGAACAAAATGGGGTTATGATTGGTCAGATCGCCTGTCAATCAAACTGTTTGCGAAGGGTCAATTATGAGATAATGCTAAAAATATCTATATGGCATAGTATCGATGTCAAAATTGTGGCCAGTGAAAGTGCTGAGTGGCTAGTAACTTTTGCCCAGGGACTACAGATGCAAATTAGCTGTTTAGCTAACTCTGGCACAAAAATTTGTTTTGTGCATGGTTCCTGTTAAATAAATTAAATAAAGAAAAGAAAGAAAAGATAACCACTAGCCAAAGTGGCTGGTGAGCAAAAAAAGTTAATGTCATATAATGCCCTGCATATAAAATGAAGACTAACAGTATTTGTACTAAAATATCAAACCAAACAGTGTCGCATTTAAATTCTAAATACTTTTTTGGAGTCACTGTATGTCTAGGTTACATGATCAAAAATGGGTTTGCTGGTTAGTTGAATGTGTTTTTTGGGCTGATGGTTGTTTCTCTTACTGTGGCTATCCACACCTGCCATAGAGAAGTGATAGAGAAGCGCAGGCCATTGATGTGGTTGTCTCTTCCTCTTGCTTTGATGGATTTCACTTCCACTATTTCATTTACCACAAAGTAATCGGAGTGCTGTCAAGACACCACTTATCTCCATATATCTACCCTTCTCACGGGCTTAACACACCTCTGCCAGCCTCTCTCTCTCTCTCTCACACACACACACACACACATACACATTATGTACAACTCATAATAATAATGTCTCTTAATTAAAGACAGTGAAATGTTCACGTAGGTGTATTTTCAATAAACATATTACTTAAACCTTCGCTTGTTTGTGTTACGCTTTATAGCTGAAGTAGCTATTATGGCAGCATGTATTTTTAGGTGTTAAAAGGAAATGTGTTTTTAACCAAGCTGTAGTCAAAAGGGAGCCCATTTGATCAGTGCCAAAAGTCCTCACATGCCGGCCCCCCCATTCTTACATCTGTGGCACAGAAACTATGCCTGAGCACCCCCCAGAACTTCACCTGCCCCAAGCACACCCCCAACTCACACATACACACACTCAAACCCCCATCAACTCCCACCTTTAGCAGCCCCAGGAGAAAGGTGTGTGAAAAGAAAGCCATTTGCCAGTTCACACAGACACACACACACACACACGTAAACACAAACAACAATGTCCAATATCCACAAGAGCACAGACTGATGGAAGTTTAGTTTCCCGTTTGTCTTGGCTGACTATTATTGTGGATAGTATTGTGTCTTTGAGAGCTTGTTCTCTGTCAAGTGTTTATGTTTGTATTTAACTATACTTCAGGGACAAAACTGTCCCCTGGAAGTTTGCTAAATCTGACAAAACCCCTCTTTTAGGACATCTTCTAGGTATAAATGGTTTATATGGAAATGTTTATTATTACAAAAAATGCAAAAACTTTTTTTTAGATGATAGAGTTTAGGTTAGGCTGAGGGTGCGTTCACACTTGTCATGTTTGGTTTGATTAAAACGAACCCTGGTGCAATTGCTCAGTTAGTGTGGTTCGTTTGAACATATGTGAACGCTATCCGAACCCTGGTGCGCACCAAACAAGCGGACTGAGACCGCTAAAAAGATGGGTCTCAGTCCGCTTCCAAACGAAATCTGGTGCGGTTCGATTGATATATGAACGCAACACGGACCAAAGACATGTAAACGAACCAAAAACAGGACGTGATGTCACAAGATGCGACGCTACAAGTCAGCTGATTTGACGACGCAGAAAGATCGGTGTATCCAAAATGAGTAGAGGTCAAACGTCGAGTAACAAGGAGTTAAAGTATATATATAAAGTATAATATTTGTTTCTGCATACAACGGAGGAAATCCTGGTGCTGTTTTGAACATTTTATGAGCTCTTCGTGAGTTCTCAGTTGGTGAAAATAAAGCATATGTACATGCATAAAATGATTGCGTTTAATATAGCACAGCTTTGTTTTGAATGTCCGGTAAACAAGCTCCGTCGTGAAATATACACATGCTGGGCCAGTAGTCGGCAATGTCATTTAGCAGACACTTTTATCCAAAGCGACTTACAAGTAAGGCAATTAGGGGTTAGGTGTCTTGCTCAAGGGCACTTTAGTCATGGTATCGAAGGTGGAGAGAGTCCTGTTCATTCATAATCCCCACTTTCAATTCCTGCCGGCGTGGGAATCGAACCAGCAACCTTCAGGTTTAAAGTCCGACTCGCTCACCATCAGGCCACGACTACCCCACATATACGTCATAAAAGCCGACCAATCAGGTTGTGACCGTATCCCTATGCCTTTGGTTCGGTAACTTAAGTTTCGCTGTTAAAAATGCCAGTGTGAACGCTAAGCGGACCAGGACAAAATGTTTTGTTTTTGTTTTTTGGTCCAGACCAAACTGACCAAACGAATCAAATGCACTGAACTACAAGTGTGAACGCACCCTTAGAATACTACTCTTACTATTGCTCAGCAGACTTCTTACTCAATGTATTAAACTTTGCCGCATAACTTGTCCTATTTCATTCGTGATCTGTATATCGTAAATGATGTGATTTAGTGCTTTAGCAACTACTTAGAACACTTAGCAAACAACCACATAACATCAAACAAGCAAACACCCATAACAGCCTTGTATTGTGATTGTAGGACACTTTTGAATGAAATGACAGCAATCGATAGTAGACTTGTCCAATTGTATCAATCTCCAATTGATTGAAAATGACTGCAAACACTCCTTGGAGAGAGAGAGTGAGCTAAACAAAACAACGCTTGTGATGAAAGAAGGTAAAGAAACCAATGATATTGCATCAGAATTCGTGCTAAGACAGAGGGATAGATTAGGAGACCCATAGAAAGAGGGAGAAAGGAAGTTGAATTTAATACCGAGACAGCGAGCGCTTTGGTCACATCGAAACATAAATGGAAACACTTTCAGGCTCTGCTGTCAATAGGTTTGTACAGCACTCCTTATGGCAAACTTGAGAAATTAGACTAGTTTCACTCCCTGCTTCGAGCGCTTCACTCTGACAGCTCAGCATTTGTATGGGGAACAAACACGCAGCACGTGAGGCACGGATGATTGACCTTACGGACAATGCAGTCGTCTCGCCTTCCGTTTCCAACTGGCTTTTACTCAAAGGACGTCGGAAAGTCTCAACTGGGGCCACAAAGATGTAAGAGAAAGTGCGAGAGCCCAGGATTGATGTAAGAGGTAGTTGTTGAACCTCTGATGTCCCTTTTCCTCTGAATCAATGTGTGAAGGAACAGTCCTCAGGTCTGGCTCTTGGAGATAAAGACAGCGGCAATTAGCAAGCGGCACAAACAACACACAGATGATAGCCTTCTGTCTTAGAGAAATATAGATTACATATGTGTTGCACAGTTCAACCACAGAAAAATGCGTTTTTTGTTTGTCGCATGAATCAACCAGTAAAGCCATTGTGCCGAGACGGAAGTGTGAAGTGGGTGGCGGTGCAAGATTACTCTGATGAGCCATTCGGTGGAAGAGGGGGAGAGGAAAACAATAAGCGGAACGGAGAACGATACAGAGGAGACGGTGAAGGCTTTCGGGGTAGCTACACCCTAAAGCTGCTCTTTAATCAGTTGTTTTCGGTTCCCAGTTATTAGCCGGCTTGCAGGGCGAGTGGATGAGGGAGTTTTGCAGATCTGAGAATAGCATGGAGAAAGAGAGGGAGAAATGCTAGCTAATTACTCTTCACTCACAAGTGTTTTAGCAAGCTGTAAAGCTGGCGTGAACACATTCCAATAAACTTTGTGGTGAAGTAAAAAACAAAAAAACAAGACAACAGGCCCTAAACTTCTGTTATTTTTCCTGCTTTAACTGTTGTTTGTTTTTTTATTTTATCTGAACAAAGATAGTGTGATTGTGCCAGGCATCCTGGAGAGGAATGCTGGGTACACTGAGCAGCTTTCCTGTTCCCGTGGCCGTGAAATTGGACTCTTTGCCCCCCTCCTTCCCATTCCTTGTTCCCTCCTGATTTTCACCCTCTATCTCACAAACAGTATTTTCTTGTTTAATTTAACAAGAAATGAGTAATAAATGGAAGCCATTGCCCCAAATCCCGCTGTGCTTATGTTTTTGCACTCAGCTCCCCAGTGAAAGGGCAATTTGCAAAATTATGTGATAGAGTAATTAGATGAAAGCCAGGCTTCAGATTGTTGCTATGCAGCCGCAATAAGGACTGATCCTGGAACAGCTGAACATTAGGCCGGCACTACAAGCTCTGGGCTTCGTCCTGTTTGTACACAGAACCGGAGAGCGGGAGGGAGCCTCCATCACAGCTCGTAAAAAGCAAACCACAGCACAATGTGCAATCGCTCACCCCCCCCCATTATACGTGGTGTTTGTGTTCAAAATGAAACTGGAAGGCATAATCGCTTTTAATGCAATTAGGCTCCAATTTAGCACCCTCTTCACACACATGTAACAATTCTGGTGGAGGCAACATTCTTTTTTTTTAATATATATATATATATATATTATCTTACTCGCTGTGAGCACATTTTGCCAAACCTCAACTGTGCTGCATCTTGAGCAGAACCAGGTGTGAAAAACGCTATAACTCATTTCTGCACTCGATGGACTGAATCGTGCAGAGGGCCCTGAGCTGGTTGGACCAGCAGGAGGGGGAACGGGCAGTGTCCTCTTCGGGGAGTTGGGCTGAATTTGTTGCCCAATAGTTGGAGGCTGGATTCAGGGGGAGAGAGTTGGTTTGAATTGGCCTGGTGATGATTTCCTGGGCAAAATTACAGATGTTCAGCATATGACCTCCTCAAAAAATAGTGCATGGAAAGCACAGAGGGGGGTTACAAGAGGCTGGGCTTCTCGGTTTTACTAAAAAAAAAAAACACTGGAAGGGAGTCATACATTTGGCACAAAGCAGCAAATTTCCCTACATGTCCATTTTAATTCACCAAGTGGATAAGATTTGCACTTACCTGCCTCACATATTAATCAAAATCGAGGAACTTGTTCAGGGCAGAGGAATATATGTGGTGTAAGTGCTGTGCATATCAAAATAGGAGCATTAAAAATGTAATTATAATGACCAACAGATAGATCCACAGTTTTAAAAACAGAATGAAAAAAAGTGTTCTCTTATTCATAGTTCTCAGCATTAGATACCATCCTGAAAGTTGTCTGTGAAATGGTCGTGATGATGCTGTGTGTTGACATTGTTCAAACAGCAAGACCCACCACTCTTATCGCCATAGCAACTGGGTGCCCTGACAGATCTTATCACAAAGGTTTGGATCTGACGATATTCTGCCTTGACCACCTTTGGTTGTCAAGCTAGCCTGCTATCACCTCAATGAAAAGTTTTGGGAGACTTCAATTGGACAATATATATAATTTCTAAAATGTACATTTTTGCAATGTGCTTTTACAAAATGCTTTACCATGGGAAAGAATTCTTTGATATATGCCATGGTTTTTATTTGGTATCCAAAGAATACCGTGAAATTGCCATCATGGAAGTATTCAAGAACATTAAGATACAACAGTAGTTTTTGTAAAGGTAAAAAGCATTTATATTGTCATCAAGAAACATAAACACCCCCAGAATTGTCTGTCTACATAACATCACAGCATCTATTTTGTATCACCTTGAAACATGGGCACCATTATTGCATGGTTCCTCTTTGTCAAGTAGAGGTAACTTTAGGTATGGTAACAGTTAGCCAAGAGCCCAATCTGAATGGCCTTGTCAAAAAAGCCGCCACATCCATTAGAGGTCAGAGGTCAACCAGGCCTTAGATGCCATGAGTCCGTGGTTGTTTATTGCCGTGAGATGTCAGCGCACTGGTTACCCGTGGCACTCTGCATTTGGCCTTGTGGGGAGCCCTACTCTTAAGTTTTCTCAAATCAAATGACCACAGCCAAGAAATTGGAGCTCTGAGTGTATATTGTTTTTACTTTCATTCATTCGTTTATTCATTTTTAACCAGAGCAGAAAGTCCATGCAGATTAATATTTGCAAATTGAATTTAGCAGCCTAAGGTCGCTGGTTATTTCTTAATTTCATCTAAGTAGCAGTGAGTACTGGAGGCGCCACAAAATTGAAATAGCTTCAAGGAATTCTTCAGACAGTGCGGATCAAGCACTGTGGATCTTTGAAAAAAAAAATGGCTTCTTTCTTGACTCTGTCTGTAGTTTATGTTCTTCTGAACTGTGTGTCTTTGCTGTTTTACTATGTTTCTTTCAGCCAACTGGGTCTCTACCTCAGCTGTTGTAGCTTTTTTTTTTCGGTCTCTGTGGTGTTTTTGTTTGAGAGAGAGGATACATGTTTGTTTGTGTGTGTGAGACATTTGGAAGCAATGACTTGATGCTTTTTATAAAAGTTGGTGTCAAAGAAGAGGCAGCTGAGTCAATCTTAGGGCTGTGGCTGCCCATTGAGGCAGGATGCGCCCCCCCTGCTCCCACATCTTGTAATGAAAACATCATCAATTACCCCACTGACAGGCCCCTGGGATGTGGGGCAGGCAACTCTTTGGGGCTGGTCTTTGTGGATAGACAGCCCTCTGCACCCCCACCCCTCACCCCTAGAGAGGGAAAAAGAGAGAGGGTGGAAAAAGACTGTATATCCATCATTGGCAAGGCTTCGAGGGTGACAGCGTAAAAGGCATTGGTGTGTCATGGACAGAATGGATCGAATTGGCAGACTCCACATGGTGCATGGAGAGGTGGATGGACGCTGCTCTGTCACTGCTGACACAGCCTTTCACTGGCCATCTGTGCCCTGATTGATGAGCACCACATCAGTAGACCTTTTTCTACCCAAGCCCACCACAGCGTCCCCAACATCAGCTGCACCTTTGGAACGAGGCTTTGGAACAATGCTTAATTGACACCACTCTCTCTTTCTGCGTCCCAACACAGTTGGTCGGCTCCCTTTCTCTGTAATGTCCCTGAAACGCAGTTAAGTTTTACTTCTTGTAACCTCTGAACTGCCGAGGCATAGCTAGTCCAGATGAGGGCTATCCCTCAGTCTTCCTCGCTGCTCTCAAGAACCTGACAAATTTATAATGCCCACGGGGCCAGCCACTGTTGCAGCCACGTCATTGGAGAAGATAGTATTCATGTACACCGTTTTCCATTAGTACACAGGTGGGCCTCACTGAATTCCATCTGTCCAGCTTGTTAACATGCACTCTGTGGCACTTTCATTATGTTGTCAGTTAGAGAAAGTTATACTCCATTCTGTTATATCATAACAGTATTGTATTTCATTATCAGCTACTTGTGAAGGATTAGCCATTAACGACTGTTGAGTGTGAGATCATGCTAGGCCTGCATGTCTGCATACCGGCCATGGCCTTAATGTGACAAACCGTGCCGTCTCTCAATTCTAGTTTCTGTGTAATCCCACTAAAATGCTCCGTCAGTATGAACTCCTCAGCTTTTTTCTGGAAGAAGCTTGGAGCTCAGGTGTGGTGCAAGGTTATCCTATATGCACCACCTCCTGAGCAGTCTGTCTGTCAAGGAAATTCAGTAGCCTAGAGTCGGAAATACAGCATAAATATACATTCCATGTAGATATCCACTAATCACTCAGTGTTGTTGACCACAGTAATGTTAGTTCAGTTGTCATTGGGATGGACTTATGGGGCATTTAGGCAGGATGTTAATCGGGGATTACGGTGGATGCTTGATCCACAACTGCCAGAGCTGGGAAGGGCAGAGGATACAACCTGAGGTGACATAAGGACAGTGATATTTGGATGTTTGGAGTCTACATTCTACAGCATTGCCAATTTGAATCTTTGGGTGTCAGTTCAGCATGCTCTGTTCTGTAATGCATCTTAATCCGAGTAGTACCGTTGGCCAGAATTAGCTATGGTCTTGCCAAGAGGTAAAGGTCCATTTATGTTTTTAGATGGCGCTACGTGTGGAGATTCAGACCGGGCTTTGCTGATTTACCCTGGCTATGCTGTAATCGTCAGTGCTCAGGGATCTTTCCGCCTGCAGTCACCAGCTCAATACCTTTTACTTACAGCCACTGCAGAGCATTCCCCCACAGAGCAGAGCTCCAGCAGTCTGTCCCAGATACTCTTGGCTCACTCTGTTTGTGTGTGCATGTGCGCCAGTGTATGCCTGATGGATTATATGGCAGCAGAGACGCGGTAATCAGTTTGCACGTTTGCTGAACTAATTTATCAATTCGGTTCCTCCTACTTGTAATCTCAGCCATGCGTGCTGCTCTGAGCTCATTGTGCTTTTCATCTGGGGACAAACAGTTCTTCAGGAGAAAATGGCACTACCCTCAGGCCTCTTGATGGGGCTTTTTTCCCTTCTTGAAGGACTCACAGAGCATCAACAGTGTAATTGTCTGGCTATGTGTCTGAAAGTACTCGCGCATTAAAAGACATGCATTTCTGCATAAGTAACACCTAGACTGATGCTGGTTCATTTTGCAAGCAAAGTGGGCCAAAACAGGGAAAAAGGGGGAAAGCAATTCATAGTCTATCATTAACTGTGCTTTCTTGGAGAGGAGATCAACAAAATGATTTTCTACCATCAGGCATAAGTGCATAAAATGTTTAATGGAGCTAGCATGTCCTGTGCACTGAATCCAAAACCCTTTTAAAGTGCCGTTGTCTTTGTTGTCATTGATTTCCCAAGGTGATGAACAAAGGGTAAATGGTCTCAGACACTTAAAACCTCTTAGATTTGTCTTATTTGCCTTAACTTTATCCAGGACCTGGCACATACTCAACTATTGAATAGGATTCTCTCCATTTAGCTCTGATAGTGGATCTTGACCTTTTCCTGCCGCGCTGAGTGCATGGTGTTTCCTGTCGCAATAAGGGATGCATGGCTGCATGGGAGCTGCATTGAGAGCACCTGCTGATCCATGTCGTCCCCATGGAGATTGCCGCGTGCAGCCAGGGGATCACTCCCCTGTGCGAGGCATCTGCAATATGTGTCTTGAACCAGACGTGGCCGTATTTCATCAGATTAGATTCAGACGTTAATAGAAAGTGTTAGATCACTAGCAGGAGGAAGAGAGTGTTGGTCTACGGGCCTTTTTATTTTTCTTTCTCTCTGTTATCAGTGGAGTGTTTTAGCTGTGGTGGAAAAGGAAGCAGACAGAGGCAAGGCGCTGCTCACTTGTTTGTTACGACAGATTAAGTCATTGATTTGTATAAGCTGTGCACCGATGGAGAAGGATCTGTCTTCCGCTCAGTGAGAAAGAGAGAGAGAGAATGAAAGAAAGGAGAGGTGGGAGAAGGAGATAAAATGAGATGGCAAAAGAAGAGGAAAGGAGAAATATGTCTGTGTTCTTCCTTCTGCCCACTTTTATGCAGGCAGTGAAATGGCATAAGGGAGCAATTGTAAAATACCTTTACCTTCTTTTAACTCTTTTCCAACCGTGACCAGGTTTCTCCTCCCCCTCAGGCCCTCCATTGAACATTAATTAAAATGGCCAGGGCAAAAGGGTAATTATGATAATAACATAATAATATCGTGCAGGTTATTAGAATTTTTTTGTGGTTCCGAAATTGCTTCCTTTGAGTATCACATTTCAGTGGAATTAGCTAAAGGATAATTTCCTTGAAAGTAAAGGCATTGGAGAGGATTCTTTGGTCAAGGTGCAATATAGTAACCTGATTCTCTTAACATTTAATGCACCATGAGTTCCTACTCCTGCCACTCGGCCCCCACCTTCAACAAACCCAGTTTTGGCTGTTGGGAGGCAGGAGGGTGGAGTAGCTTGTGTACCGAAGCATGCATTAATAGCCCTGCTTTGCATTTCACTCGCAGTCCTCTTGACAATAGCTAAAACAATCATTTGGGTGTTTATCAGCTTTAAATGATCTCAAGCCGCTCTGATTTTGTGTGTCAAGCACAGCCGCTGGCTGGCACTCGCCGGAGTGGGTCGGCCGAGGTGGCATGTACTTCTTTGTCTGTGATACTACCTGACGGACTGTGCTAAAATCCCCATCCCCGCAGATATTAGACTCCCCCGCCGAGTGCCAGCAGCCCACCTCCAGCTGCGGTCGGCGTGGCAAGGCACGGCGCAGCTGAATTGCTTTTGAATGTTCCCCCTCAAATAGGCTGTAATTACAAGCTTAAAGAGGTTTAGTGGTCCAGTAAACTACATAATCACCCCTGAATTAGCCCGGGCTCATCAGCCGCAGTCCACCAAGCTCCAGTCAGTGTTTGCAGGCTGGCCCCCTTATTACCGTGTGACTGTGAACAGCAGGTGTGGAACAACATGCATCCCCCTTAAACACAGACTCCCCACCCTTCCACTGGTATCTGTAATGAGACTGAATAAGAGACTGCCTACCCTTCCGCGACTGACTTTTATATCGGTGCCTGAACCTGGCTTACCTCTTTGCAGGCGCTTGAAGCTATAGGCCACCTCATGAAAAATATAGCTCGGCTCTCTTCTATGTAAAGCTATTCAAATACCAGCCACTGTCTTCAAATGAAGTGGCTTACAAATCCGGGTGTCCAGATATGTGTTATTTTATCTTTTGCCTGTTGCACTTTGCATTTTTGGATGCAAAGCCCTTTGCTCAAATTTGATAATGTTGATTTAGAGCATTGTGGGCTTGGAAGTTTACACAGATATGGATAGATCTGATTTGTATTCCAGCCCACACCCATCTTTTAATTTTAGACTTGCATTCTGTCCTCAGCTGCCTTCAAAACAAGAAGAGTGCCTATTCCCTACCGAAAAGCACTTGTGTTACACCCTATTCCCTAAACCAACAACAAAAAAATGTTTTTAAGAGGATGACTAATTAAAATGCTGGAAACCAAATTAAACATATCCTCTTTTATCAAAAGTAGAGATTAAATGGCGAAAAAATTCCAAGGGTGAAATTTCTCCAGCTTTAGCTTGTTGTAGTACAAGGATTTCTAAAAACACTGTCTGTGAATAATTCATATGCCGGCTTTGTGTTGACTTAGCTTGCTACAAACTTAGTGGCGCTCCCAATGAAGCATTCCCACTTTCTGTGAGCCAGCCAGTCACCAACTCCGCCAGGGCATCTTAAACCCTGGCCTCCAGTTGTTTTCCAAATCTAAGATCTTTCTCTCTCTTTTGTTGTTGTCTCATTGGTGAATCAATCTTAGGAAGAAATTGGGTTACAGAAGCTTTGCTGTTTTGTCTTTTCTGTGCTCTCTCTCTCTCTTCAGTTTTCCATATGAAGCATGTTTTGTTTTTCCTTAATGAAGGACAAAACTTCATGTTTATGCCACATGCTCAAAAAGGAATTTGAAATGTCTCAACTTTTTCTTAGCCGAGAAAAATCTCTGAGGAAATAACACCTTTCAATGATAGTAAATAACTTTGCAACGAAGCTGTGATGCCTTGATCTCACTGACGAAGACAACAAGTGCATAATTGTCTGTAGAGACGATAATGCTCTTAGCCAAATATCAAGGGTAATCCTTCCTCCCCCGGCCTGAGGTTTGGGTTGGATGTTGTAGGTGGCCCTATCTGCAGAAGGCCTGAAGCTGTGGCTGTGGTGCAGTTAATGCTAGCAGAGCTGGAGTAGGTGGAGCCCTAAACTTCAGACATAATCCTGTTTTCTCAAGGGCCTAGCCACGGAAGAGGGGTGGACGCAGCCCACAAGTACAGTGGCTGGTTCTGAGATGGGATATTGAAATGATACTCAGTAGACACCTAGGCCACAATGGCCCCTGGATCAAGCCTCAGGCATTCCTCAGGGGCAGCTTGGCTTCCATGGGGATTAGCCACAAGGAATATGGAAGTGAGGCTGCAGTAGGAGACCTATCTGAAATGAACCATCACATACCTTGAAAGGACCCACTGACCTCAGTCGCCCCCCGCAACATACTTAGTATTAGACATCACATTTCTCTAGGAGATGGGCACTTAGTGGAGGCATTGTCGGATGGAGCCACAAGGATTAATTTTGTGACTGTGTCCTGCGACTCAAGAGGCATGTTTCGTTTTTGTGCCATGCCTCCTCGCTAATTTTCTTTGTGAGGAATAAGCACCATGTTCAGCATACACTTATTTTATTAAGTTAATCTTGTATGGAAAGCTTCTTTAATCCAAATCACACAGGATAGAGAGAAATGTTCCCTTAAATAGAACATAACGATAATAACGGTAGTGTGGGTAATGAAGGCAGCAGAGTGGGGGAGAGGGGGATTGTGGCTGATTGTAATTAACTGGTTAAATGGAACACAAAAAGATGTGTCCACAGCAATTGGGGGGAGGATGTGTTCAGTATGTGGCCTTAGCCAACCCTGGGAGTCGATGGGTAAAGAAATACTGCTGGGATTCTGGCTTTTTTTGCGGGGGAAGCAAAATGATGAAGAAAACGCAGAGATGAAAGGAACTTCCAAAATAGTTCTCCCCTCACAGTGAACCAGAGGATCCTGTCTAAGGACCTGATAAGGAGCGCAGCTGGAGCTCATCCAGACCTCCTCCTCCCTGTTCTACATAGACACAACTCTCCCCACAAAGACATAAAGACCAAGAGTACACACCTCTCATGTTTCTGCTCTCATAGTCTGGGTTGTACCTCTCAGCTTTCAGGGTACAGTGCAGTAAATACAGGAATTCTACCCTCTCCCACGGAAAGGCCTCCTGACACAACTTGACTCCTCATATCTTGGCTGTATTCAAAACAGCATTCTCATCCATCGCTCTGAATTGTGGGTAAGGAGAGCAAGTCAAGAGAGGGTTAGGGGGAAGTCTTAGGGGGAAGTTCTGTTTTGAGCAGCAATCTTCGGCTCAACCAGTGAGAGCACAAGAGAATGGGAGAGACCTGTTCACCTCTCTTATCTTACTGATAGGACACGGACTCTACTCTCTTCCCCGCCATTCCCTGTCTGAGGGGGCCACGGAGGAAGACCGGGAGGGACAATTGTTGATGCACTGGTACACACACACACACACACACACACACACACACATGCACACACACACAAAGATAAGATACATGATGGAGAACTGCGCATGGGGAGGATCGTTGAGCATCGTTGGCTTGGTATCCACCAGTGCAGAAGAGACTGGAAATTCTGATGAAAGGAGTAGTATATTTGGACAAGACGTATCATTAAGATAGGCGAAGGGAAACGGGGAGGATTCGTTGAGACTTTCCATCTGTTCTTTAGGCAGTGTTATTGCTTTCTCACTAAAGCATCACGAGACCCTGAGAAAACAATTCTCACCCAGTACTGCTGCCAAGAGGATTAAAATACTCAGTCGCTCTCTGACTATAATAAAATCTGTTGGTTTCTCTCAGTTAAACCAGAATCTAAATCACACTGTTTTGACGCATAGAGATAATTTGGTGTTTGGAGACCCAGACAAAGGAAAAGAAACGGTTTCCACTTCGTTACTTCATGAATGCTTTAATACATCAACAAGTACGTTTAAATACATCAGCAAGTATGAAAAGGATGTATGAGAAGATTGTTGCAAGAGATGGAATGGAAGAACATTTAGGGATGCCGTGAGGGAGGGGGTTGCACAAATCCGAAAACTGCAGAAAGAAGTGTGCCCAGTTGTCTGTTTGAGAAATCAGAGAAAGATATTGTTGCAACAAATCAATTTGTAAAAAGGAAGGAAAAAAAAAACCAAATCAACAACAATAATTAAATAATAATAACCCAAAGTCAGACAGTAAAGTATATTTGTAGTACAAATGTAGTAAAGTATATTTCTCTATCGCCTGCTGTGATTGTAAATTGCAATGCACAGTTTACATATAAAAAGAGAAAAAGCCAGGACCTAAGTTAGAAGTGTATCTGAAGGTTTTCCAGATATGACCCGTACAGTAATAAGTGTAAATGGGACACTGCTGCCCCATTCTACTGAAATATTGGTATGGCTACGTCGAGGTCATTATGACAACAAAGGTGTGGCACGTATGATGCTGCAGGCGGAAGAGCTTGACCCAGTTGGCGTTTGTACAGGAATCCTGTTTGGGTACTGCTGAATGCTCACAGTTGAAGCCACCTGTCAATCACAGAACAGGTCTTTGTATGGGGTTTCTAGGATTTAATGAGAAGTTAGGACAGGATTAGGTTACATTTAAGTTGAGCTGAAACTTGACTGCTCGTTTTCTCCACCCCATTGTGCATTGTTGTAACATTTCATTTTGTAAAGTTGTCTAACAAGTTGACTTAGTTGACAGTACTCCTCCCACTACTTTTCTTAAAAGTGACGCCAGTACTCAACATTCTTCATTTTATACTTCATCAATGTTCTTATGATTCATATAAATTTTAGTTTGAATCACTCCCCTAGTTATACCTTTACAAGTATGGGCCTCATAATTTGTATTTGACTCATAAAACGTAGCTTCGGAAGAGATTTCAAAATAGCGGTTGCAAAAGAGTCTTGTATGCAAATGGTCTGGAAAAATGATGATTTCTTTTTTTCCAAATTCTGTTGTCTGAGTGAAACAGAATTTAATAGGTTTCCATGTAGGAGAGGTAGTGAGAAGAACACAAGTATGTGTGAATCTCATCCAGTCCCAGTGCACTCATTCCTGGAATTGCAGCGGCCCAGAACTCGAGTCATTCTTTGAGGGGCCGGCAGTAGAACAGGCAGCGTTAGTGCTGTCAAATAGCCTTCGGCACAGCCTCCCGCCCCCCAAAAAAGTCACAAGACCTCCTTGATTCTTTTTCTATGTTCTTCAATATAGGGCTGACTAGCCATTGTGCCACACTTAATGCCATACTTTTTCTACACAGTCCATTTGTAAATTTGAGCACGACTTCTTTTGCCTCTGAGATGATTTGTCGAATGACAGAAAAGAACTGGGATAAAATGAATCTAATGTTGGATTTGATGCTCACAGGCCTGCTATCAATGAGTTTTCACTGATCAGATGACAGTGAGAGAGGCTGGAATGTTGTTTTCTCACATTTCCAGTCCTGGCCCTGGTTTCACACAAACTTTAGCATTGTGGGTTGCAACGACGGACATCAGATATGATAAGGAAAAATTAGGAATCTTAAAATCTACTCAGAAATGGCTGGAGGCGACACTGCAATTATAACTTTCTGCATGAAATAATCCACAGTTTGTTCCAATTACCTACAATTGGATCACATGAAAATGACAGAGAGCGACAGGAAAACAGCCTGCTTTCTCTGGCAGTACCAGTAAATAAACATGCATTCAGCAACATGAAAGACATTCCAATTTATTATTGCTCAAAAAAGAGCAGACAACCCGTGGCGCCAACCATTTTTACATTTGTGTTTGTTCATTTGGAAGCCTTGTTCTTATTATACTTCTCAAAGGGTGAATCAGAATCACAATTGGTGATGTCTTCCTTTGCAGTGCTATATGTTAGATCACATAAGTAAAAGCAAATTATCTTCATAAGCGCCCTTTCCTTGCTGCATTCATGGATCAACCAGTCACGGTGCTGCAGTGTCAAGGAGGTTGACTCATAATTTGAAGTCCTGTTGGTTGATTTGCAACCCAAAGCCAAGTTAAAGCCCTTGTCCCTGTTAATCTCTAGTAGGTTATGCCAGGTTTGGTAATGGGCTCTGAATCTGTTAACATAGTGAGACAAAGGGCACACTGAGCCATACACTAAGACCAGAGGTGTCCAAGTTTCCGTATTGTGTTGACAAAGCATAAAATGAAAATAGTTTTCCACAGAAATGGAAAAGCAGTTATTGCTGTGATTTGAGGCCATGTACAGGGTTCTTTTTCTCTCTCTCTCTCTAGATATAAATATGGTGTAAACATCTTAGCACACTCTACCTCCCATTTTATATGCTCAACGCAGGCTCTGTCTTGTCTTTTTGTTGAACAGCACATTGTTTAGACTCAAAGCTAGCTTCTTACTTCACACTAATGCTAATATAAATCAAGCAAATCTCAGCTCACCTTTATTTAAACAGCTGGATCAGCTCAAATCAAGTTCATAACTTTAAGAACTGATTTTCAGTACTTTGTTATTGTCCATGTTGTCAACATTGAGATGTTAACTGCCTAATAATCAAGAACGAGGGTCATCCAGCTTTTAAAAAGGGAGGAGGTCCGTAAATGTATGTGGTCTGTATTCCACGCAAGGCTTCAGATATCCATTCTCAATCATGCATTCATGGCAGCAAGATGACTAGAATAAATTTCAGTAAGGTTGCACGGCATAGCACTCTAATTACTGTTTCTGTTCCCACACTTCACTTAACTTTATAATTGGCTTGCCTTTTTCGCTGCCATTAATTACACGATTTCATATTCCATTAATGACTCTAAGAAAGAGACACACCTCACTTTTTCACACTAATTAACAGCTGCTTTGCCACTTTTCAGCACAAACGTGTGAGCATCGTCTCCCTTCTGTACCTCAGACCTTTCTCTCACTAACAAATGTGCTCATTAATTGATTTATTTACAGTGTTTCTCATATCATTTCCTGTGTTTTTTTCCCCTTCTCTTTTATCAGCACCCCTACCCTTCAGAAGAACAGAAAAAGCAACTGGCACAAGACACCGGACTCACTATACTACAAGTGAACAACTGGTAAGTCAATTGTACTTTTGTGTTTACATGCAATCAATAGCTGCGCCCCTGGCAAGCGGCTCTTAATGATTTGAATTAATACACTCCCCTCCCCCCGCTTTTACTCGCCCCTCCCATCAGTCTTCCACTTATCGCCTCATCTCCCTGCAAATCAATTCACCCAAAGGGATATTGCCGCCAGGATTTTTCCAACATTGTTCTTTTTGTTTGCTCATTCATATACGAATCCCTGCTAGAGCAGCTACTCTTGCACCTCTCTGAACCCGTTCTCGAAACCCGTCCGCCCCGCACTCACTGTGACTCGCGGTCTCTATTTTCGCAGTTCCCAACATCAAAAGTACTGTAAAGTTTGATAGAACCTTTGCACTGCTGCATTTGTTATCAGAGATGGCTATCAGCGCATACTTACTGTTATTAGCCATGTCTAATGAAGGGCCTGAGATAGGGAGTGGAGAGGTGAAACTGGGCACAGGAGCGAACGTTTGAGTCAAGAACACAAAGAACAACCTTTGCCACATTTCTTCTCAACCTCGCTAGGCCCTCACATGAAATTGTTCGCAAACGCTCTCCGCTCTTGTTCTCTCAGTGTCAGAGATTGATATAGTTAAGGATCTGATTACATGCCCTAATCCATTTTGCTGAATAAACCGGCCTTGATGTAGGCGCTCTAAACATGGGATGGGTTACTTTACTTTAAAAATGCATTCTGAAACAAATTACTAATCACAAAATAATTACCTTTCAAAGGTAATCAGTTGCTTAATCATCCAAATATCATTCCATCAAATTAGTTTGTTACAAAAGAAAAGCAATAGAAACTAAATCACTATATTATTAATAATAATAATAATAATAATAATAATAATAATATTCAGAAAGGGTTAGTTCACACAAAAAAAATGAAAATGATCTCATGATTTACTCACCCTAACGCATCCTGGGTGTATATGACTATCTTCTTTCAGACGAAAACAATCTGAGATATATAAAAAAATATCGTTTTTCCTTCAAGCTTTACAATGGGGGCCCATTTTGAAGCCAAAAAAATGCATCCATCCATAATAAAACTAGTCCATACGGCTCCAGGGGGTTAATAAATGCCTTCTGAAGCAAAGTGATGGGTTTTTGAAAGAAAAATATCCATATTTAAAACTTTATTAACTATAATAAGTAGCTCAGAGGATTGAGCGAAACAAAACACCGGTCTCAAATTAGAAGTCTAAAATTAGAAATTTTAACGAGAAATGTTGGAGGATTTCAAATATAATAGAAGAAGGAGCCTGAGTTTGTTGCCCAGTCTGACTTGTTTGAACCGTGAGAGGCGTCTCCAATATCCTGCGTCATACTCATTTGGAGCAAGTCGACTTGCAGAGTATGCGTACGTTCTTTCGCCTGAAGCTAGTTACACTAGCATTATAAAGCTTGGAGGTGCAAGGATATTTTTAAATATATCTCCGACTGTGTTCATCTGAAAGAAGATGCATACAATCATGGAATAAGTTCCATTTTTCGCTGAATCATGCCTTTTACATGTAAATATTTGTATGCACATTAAAAGATTCAACAGTGAGCGGGAGGGAGGGTGGATTCGATGTCAGAAGTAACAATCTTGTATGTCCACCAGCTGCTTTAAGTACTACAGTTCATCTCATCCTTGTGAATGTTCACCACTCTTCCACCAAGGCATTATTGCTCTGGCCACATCTGTATTATACATCTGTAGCCTCCTGCAGCAGGACTATCAGGCCATATTTCTCCTGGTGTTTTTCAGACAGACAGTTCTCTTCAGTGTCCTAAGTTATCGTAACTGTGACCATAATTGTCTCCCGCCCGTAAACTGTTAGTGTCTTAAGGGCCACTGGTCCATGTGCTATAACTTTTTAATTGAACAAGCATAAAAACTGTTCAAACCCAATAAATATATTATTAAGCTTATCTGTAAAAATGCAGGATTCTGAAGAAAAAAGAAAATATATATATTTTTTCAGAATACTGCATTATAAATACATATTATATATATATATATATATATATATATATTTTATATATATATATATATATATATATATATATATATATATATATATGTTATACTACATTTTATATATAGATTTTTTTTCAGAATACTGCATTATGTATACATATTATATATATATATATATATATATATATATATATATATATATATATATATATATATATATATATATACACACATTTATATTATAGCAAGTTTTTATAGAACAAGAAAGCAAAGTTGTCATACTGTAAAATTGGTTTGAACATGTTTTACTTGAGTGCATTTACATGTGATATTGGCATTTATCATATATAGGGTGCATTCTTATAAACATGTGTCTAGTGCTATGGAATGCAAATCTGAAAGTTGTTTGTACTATAATTGTTGGTTGTACTATATATTTTTATTTAAATATTAATATTAAATTTAACTGTAATGCATTATACTTTTGTATCACGATTACATAACAACGTTATTCCATCAGTTTTCTCAAGCTTATTAACAAGCAATCTCCTGCTATGTACACCAGATGTTGGGAGAGCTAGAGAGATGGGAGATGTATTAAAGCCCATTACACAAAATGTAATTTCTGACAACATAATCCTCAGCATTGTTCAGTTTGGTACCTTGGAGACAACCGGTGACTAAGAATGAGGATTAATTTACAAAAGTGGCCTATCAGTGGAACGCAGGCTGGCGGACACAGGGGAATCTTGTTGGGGTTATCAATTTCTGTGACCTCACAACAACCCATGGGAGATCAATTCTTTCAGCCATATTAGTTAGCAGAGAACACACAGACAATTGCTTCACACACTGTCCGGTTCGACACAGCACTCATTTTGTAGCAGGGTTCGGTGGAAGAATTGTCACACTGCCTGTGTTGGTGTGGATGCGGGAGAAAGAGCACTTGTCTAAGCGATGAACCAGAGGTGGTCAATTTAAGAGGTATTAGCCACTAAACCCTGCATGCTGAGATCTTGCTGCCCTCTCCCAGATTGTCTGCATCAAACTAGATGTGTGTTCGGCTATGTGCCGAAGGAATCGGATGACATGGAAAGTGTGTATGAAAACACAGACAGACAGAGAGAGAGAGAGAGACAGAGAGAGAGAGAGACTCAGCACATTTGGGGTTAGTGAGTAGGATCTGTCATTTCATAGGCCTGTGGTTGTGCTTAGTAGGACGCTCACCATTGGGTGTCTCCATGGCAACCCCTGGTGATGTTACCTCCTGACCTGCTGATTTTTAGAGGCAATTTCCCTAGCTGTGATTCTGTTTATCAGACTAGTCAAAGCACAGAGCCGATATAGCTTACTCCAACAAACAGTGTTCATGCGAGATTTACATAATTAAATTGTAGCATTCCACTCTAGCATAAAAGCATTTAGATTTCATTCAATTAGCATGTATCGTTTCGCTATATCTCCGAGCTAAAATTTAGTTGATTATTGGACTCAAGGGCGAACGTGTGGAAACGTGACACCGAACAAACAGCTAACAGATGGAGCTAAACAAGAGATCAACAAAAAATGACAGCTTCCTCAAGCCCAGCTCTCATAGACTTGTTAACACACATGTTCGTGTCCATTATTGATGAAGACTCGGAGAATCCGCGGGCTGACGATTAAATAAAAAATGCTAAAGGCCATGCGGGGTGCTGATCACTCATGAATTATTGGCGCTAACATAACGTGAGGGACCGCTGCAAATCTGGGTCCACATATTAACAATCGACCCATGTGCGCGTGCGTCGTGGAGGCAACATGCGCTGACTCTGTAAGAAAACTATAACTCAAATCTGGACGATAGACAATAGATGTACACTTAGTCACACCCTTATGGACACTCTTACGCACACATGAGCAGAGACGCATGCGCGCCCGTGGACACGCATGAGAACACAGAGACAGCCTAAGACACGGCGAACGAACGCAGCATCGAGGAGGGGATGTGGATAGACGGTGGGATCTATTTTTGGAGGGAGATGTCAGCGCTTTGATAGGGATTATGCACAACCGCATAATGATGTGGAGGTACAGTCAACATCCAAATGCAAAACTTCGACGGGAGAGTACGAAAAAGGAAAGATGCGGAGAGAAAGAAAAGTTTTAGCCTTTGACGATAAGACGAAGTGTTCTCAGAACACTCCATAAAGATCAGTGATGTAAAATCAATGGGCGGGTCATCGGGTTTCACATGTTGCCCGTTCTTCCCTTCCTGACGGAATTTAATAATCCCTTTAAAGATGCTGTTTAAACCTTAGGGATGGATTGTTTTGTCAATAAGGCGGCTTTTATGAAAGTCTTAAAAGCATGGAGTGAAGTGTGGCGGGGCTACTTTAGAGAAACAGCGTCCACACACCCTGGATCAGGTTTCTCCGCCTGAGAGAAAAAAAGGAGCGAGAGAGAGAACTGGATGACTGGCATGCTTCACTTCTTTGACAGCCAAGCCCGCCCATGTCAAGAGAAGTTGAAACTTGTTCAAGAAAAGCTCTGGATGATTGCTCTATGTGCATTTCGTGTGTAGTATCTGGCAGCGTTCTAATAGCTTAGGGGAAAATGTGACCCCTGACCCAGTAGGTTTCTTGGAGAGGTGATACACAATGTTTTACCTATACCGAAGCAAAATCGCAAAAAAGCGGAATATATGCGGTATCCCGGTTGTTTCTCCTTGACTGCAATGAATAGAAAGCAAACCGAGACTTGCTTGAGAGCAAAGACTATAGTACAGTAGATCTCATTTAGGTTTTGGTTTAATTGTATGTTTTTTTTAGTGAGCAGACATTGGTTATTTGGTTGATCAAACTTTTTTTGGTTTACACACCTTAGAACCGACTGGTTATCTTTTTACAATATCTTTTTTGATGCTGTAAAGTAGATCTCCACATCTGTGATTGGATTCAACAAAATCCATCAAGTCCGTATTTCACTAAACCTAAACATTTCTCATGCAGTCTAAGTCACGTAAGCCAGTGGTTCTCAACTGGTTTGTCCATGGGACGCACATTTTCGTATCGCCATTAAGCCGCTACCCATTTTTTTAGGAATTTGACAATATGTTCGGCGCATTTGCGCGTGCAGTTGAAGAGTGCGCTACGAACTCAGTAGCTATAATGGCTGACAGGACAGGAAAGTTCACTTTTCTGAGTTATGAAAAAAAAACATTAGAATGACACATCTCATCTGACCGCAGATAATGAATCAGGATAACGCGTTTTTCTCAGGCACTCTTTACTTAAACTGCGTCAATCAACAACTTTCACCCGTCTTTCAAAATAAAAGTCTTGCATGTGAAAAAACATTGAATTATGTTTGTTGTTTCTTGTGTGTCTTGCAGCCCACATTTTTTGAGAACACTGATCTAAGTTATACTTCCACATTATTCTATTGCCTTCTTCTATGTGCCAACAATTTTCTTTATTTTCTGCAACATACTTGGATGAAACATAACGGAGAACTCAATTAAACCTCGCAAGCTATAGAAGAGAAACCTTTCCTCTGGGTTTCCACAATGCCCATAGGCGGGAAAAAAGTCACAAATGTCTTCCAAGGAATTTTGAAGCCAAATTTATTCTTATAAAACACAACAAGTTACATAATCATCTACACCATTAATTCTGCCCAGCTATCAAAGAGCAACATCTGAGCAATACATTTCTAGTTTTAGACTGTATGTAGTGTTTGCTAGATCTATAACTCTGGAAGTAGTTCAATTATTTGCTTAAGCTGAGCATGCATGTATTTTTGTGAGTGTCTCTGTACATGCATGCATATGTGTGAATTGTGTGTGTGTGTGTGTGTGTGTGTGTGCAACAGCGGCCCAAAGGACGTGAGTAGGTCTGGGTGAGATGAGCCATAGCCTATGTCCTGGAGCGGCCTTCACACAGCCTTCCTGTCAAGGTGCTTTAGCGTGAATATCCGTGGCCTTTCAACAAAATACCAACACACCCTGGGGTCAAACCGCCAAACAAAAGACATATTTACACCAGCTAGACACAGGCATGTGGCCCAACCTACACCCTTAAAATCCCCCTGCTACATCAAGCAAAGATGGAGACATAGTGGAGAGCTCAGCTCCATGAAGCTGGATGGATATAGGGATTGTTTGCCTTTCTGCACAGTTGGGCTCAGTCTGTTCAAGTGTTTGCTAACAATTCTGCCATACTGGAATTTCAGCACTTGCTCAGACCTGATCTCTGTGTTGTGTCAACAGCAGACAAGTTGGAGTGGTTCTGTGTGTGCGTGCTTGTGTGTGTGTGCATGTGTGTGCGTTTAGTCATGTGAAGTCTTTAGTAATGTGCGTTGGACTGGGTGTGCATATGTGTGTGCGTGTAAACGAGACCAGAGCAGTTAAAATAGTTTCTTTGTCTCAGAGAGAATGTGTCTCTATATGTGGAGATATATGTGCATGGATGGCTCTTTGGCAGTAAGTTGTCGTAGGATATGTGCGTGTGTGTATGCATGCATTCGAACAGAGTCTGTGAACCATACAAGGGTGCACCCCCCCTCTTTCTCTCCCTCTGTCTTACATCACAACAGGCCCCAGGCACTGCCTACATTTTTCTTCTTTTCTCTACTTTTTTATTCTCTCTTTTTTTTTGTGGGGGAATGTGAACATGACAGACGGAGGGTGGATCGGCACTAGAGCATATTGGTTATGTTTATAAATCTAGGAACAGATTGGACCGCTGATTAGCGAGCCGACCACTGATTAGCTAATGAGCTTTTAGCATTACAGTGATTGCAAGGTCACGCTGAACTTCACCCCTCCAACAACAACCACAAAAATAAGCACACTAGAGCGAGTGACGGCTCATATATTAATTCTATATGTATAATGTATAATGAATAAAAGTAAAAATATTGTCCTAGCTATAATGTTTTCTTTGTTGTGTAAATTCTGCACAATTAGCTTCACCAAATGAAACTGCAAAAATGAGTATAATGATTTTTAAACATGTTGCGTGAACACTTCTGTCTGTCTTTGGTCACAAAAATAGATACATTTTGTCAATGTCACTTGCTTTCTATATTCTTTGCAACGCCTTACATCGCCTATTAAATATAATGGTACATAAATCAAACAATAACATGATATTGTGTAAATATCAGAATACTAGGGCTGCGACAATACATCGATTCTCGATTTGCGATGCAAGGATTCTAGATAGATTCTTTCTCAAATCGATTCTGAGCTTAGTTTTAACAGCAGATGGCACTCTAGGCTGTTTTTTAACCACACTCAAACGCTCTTGAAGAAGAGTGCTGGAGATGTAAGTAGTTAAATCATTCTGAGTTGAGGTGCGAATATATTTATGAAGCAATATTAATGTAAACAGCCCACTGCAAACCCTTGTAATTCGCTTCAACTTTTCTTCATGAACTTCATGAAAGATTATTTAAGTTTAAGGGGTGTGAGTGTAAGGGAACTGGATGCAAGCAGAGCTCTCAAATCAAGAATCGACTTATTGTCCCAGCCCTACAGAATGCTTGATATTAGCATGTTGCTGCCATTTATAGTTTCTACTGGTTATTCAAATGAACATACCATCAGTTATTAAAATAAAAATGTTTTTTTTTGCTCAGTTGGTTAGTGTGTGTCAGATCTTATGTGTAACGTCTTGTATGTGTGTCAATAGAACTGGCGGTGCCAGCATGAGCTCTACAGCACCCGGCAGAGACCACCGCAGTGACAGCTAGGCGGAGGACCTATTAAACCTGCCGTGTGATGTCATTTCCTCTCTAATGTGCCATGTGCTGCCACACACACGGCTGCAGATGCTGTCCCAACACTGTGCGGTTGTTTGTTTGCATGTTTGCCCAGACAGAGTGGCAGTACCCTCTGGCCCAAGCGCTTGCCTGCGGCATCGGGCTGCATGAAGTGCCCTCAGAGATAGACGACAACATGGAATGGAGAGCGTTCCAATGTTGTGTTTGTGAAGTGGGCATGTGATGGTGCCCTCCCTCACTGATGTATTTATTGCTCTCTTTCTCTTGCTCTCTCTGGACTGGGTGGAGAATCAGAGGAGAGCAGGCAGGCCGCGTTCATGCCAAGAATGACCTCATAGTCCCCGACTCCAGAGGAGTGGGGAACCGTCTCTGAAGCATATCCAGCACCTCGCAGCGGTCGCGCTCCGCTTTGTTTTTCAGTGGTCGTTTGAATGCCACAACAGAGGTTGATCACAGCTATGGTCTCCTCTTGCCTCAAGCTGGAAGTTTTCTGGTCTGAAGTCTTCATGCATGTTCCTGGCTGAATTGTTCTCTCGAGCAAGTCGTACCGAGCGCCGCTGCACCCCTCTCTTTTTCTCACAGACCGACTATGTGTTTATAAAGTGTGTTCCTCAACCCCCAGGCGGCGGCCCCACTCTTTAAAAGCAGCTTTAGAGGGGACTTCACAGCTCTGTTAATGGAAAGGTTTCGACTTTGTTTGGTGAGAGGAGCTTGTGGGGGTGCACCGGGGGTGAGTTTGCTGAAGTAATAGCCAGCCTCTGTTGGAGGGGGGCTGATGCAGCAGGGATTAGACCAGCCCCTACTTGAGACTTCCCCAAAAGCCCCCTTTACATCTCTTCTGTTTTCTTTGGGCAGGCTGTTTTGCTCTGCTAGAGTGGGCCAGGTAATCCCGGTAATGTCTGTGGAAATTAGAAGCAAGGAACTGCTGGCCATGTACACACTGCAAACTTTTGGAAGTAACGACTACATTTAAATGTGAGCGTGAATCCCCCAAAATATTATTCTGTATGAGTTCGGAATACTGAGTCACTCTAGAAATTCCAGTGGTTAACATGATAATAATAACTATGACAAATCTCTGTTGTGTGCAAGGAAGCTGGAAGCCAACAGGTTTGGTATTAGCTGGTGTAAGCAGCTACAGCGAAATTTGCGAGTATGTCCAGGTACACGCCTATGTTTCTGTGATTTTTCTAGGACCACACATCAATTGAGCTGTCAGTGTCTAAAACAGAATGATGTCACTGCATTAAAGGGTTAGCTCATTCAAAAATGACATTTTCATTCCTCACCCTCATGTCATTCCACACCCGTAAGACCTTTGTTCATCTTCAGAACACAAATTAAGGATTTTTCATATCTTCCAACAAAATGACCACATTCAAGACCTTGAATATGGTCATTTCGTTGCTTTCTATGGAAGAGTAGTAGTAAAGACATCGTTAAAATAGTCAACGTGCCTACAGTGGTTCAACCTTAATGCAACGAAGCGACGAGAATACTTTTTGTAAGCAAAAACCAGCGACTTTATTCAACATTTTCCTCTTTACTCCTGGCATTCTCCGACAGTTTACGTTGAAGACAAATTGCAGAGCTTCCGTGTTCTACGTCTGAACGTTGACTCTGAATTGGCCGGCTCCTGCGTCAGCATCACACGCATACGTCGTGCTCGCATGAACAGTGTCGGCCAATGGTGAGTCGGCGTTCTGACATAAACACAGAAGCGCTGCACTGCGCCAACTGCGTAGGACAATAATAGGGTAGAGAAGAAACTGTTGAATAAAGTCGTAATTTTTGTTTTGTAGTATTGTAGTCCCTTCATAACATTACGGTTGAACCACTGTAGTCACGTTGACTATTTTAACTAAGTCTTTACTACTTCTCTGGACATTGAATGTTGTAAATTCATTGCTTTCTCCTCGAGATAAAAAACACCTTGGATTTCATCAAAAAATGTCTTAATTTGTGTTCTGAAGATGAACAGTCTTGCGGGTTTGGAACAACATGAGGGTGAGTAATTAATGAAAGAAATTTCAACTTTGGGTGAACTAACACTGAACAAGTAGTCTGCATAAGCATTTTGAGGAAAGCATGGCATCCACCTTTAGCAGTAGTATGTACAAACCCAGCAGAGTGTGGTGTTCTTATGGGGTTCCATCAACCAGGAAGAAGCAGAAGGAGCCGAGGGGGAGACCTGTGTTTATTCAGAACATGAAGAGAAGTGAGAAAGGCAGGAACATGCAGTGCGATGGGAGGAAGAGGGGTGTGATGTGGCTGAATGCAATTGTCTGAGGTGAGAGATGCAAACGGGTGCTGGAAGTTGGTCCTTTATGTATGCCCCATTGCCCCTTGCCTATCTCCAGCAATGGAACAGGCTAACACCACTCCTCCAGGCCTGGCTTGCAGTGCACTGATTAAAAGGAGTGTGTAAATGCATGTGTGTGTGTGTGTGTGTGTGTGTGTGTGTAAGCGAGAGTGGGTGGATCGGGGTGGGGGGGGGTGTAAATGGAATTTGTGCAGCAAACAGCTGGACTAGTTTATTTAAACACAGGCAGGCCATAGCGACTGACCCCAGATTGACTCGGATAGAGGAGGAGCCGAGGTGGACTTTTATGACTTTTAGGTCGAGATGAGATGCTCGTATTTATGAAATTTGCCTTGAGGCATGCCAACATGTGAATTACTAATTACTTAAGTAAATGGATCTCTGGAGCAGACACTGATAATAAAGTTGGTTTCACCAGAGGGTCTTACTACGTGATTAGCAACTTGATTTATAGCAGCTACTCCGAAAATTTAGATTGACAATGTACAAGTAACACAGTACTTGAAATTGTTGCACAGTTGAGCAATCATTTTGAAAAAAGTTGTTTACTACATTACTAGCTAACAACTATCAACTACATTGTTAAAGGAGCTATATAATTTATATAACTATTTGATGATTTAACTTATAATTATAATTGAATTGATATTATTTAAATCAGGCACCAAAGCTATGAGTGTTTTTGAATGAATAAACCCTCAATTAGGATGACAGCATGAAACTTGAACGGATACATTTATAGCTACAAAACTAGAAAGTATTTTTTTTTTTCATTTAATATTTTTCTTTGTTTAAATACTATATTTTCAAGCAGGTCTCAACCTTTTTTTTATTTTAGTTCAATGAACATTACACTACGTATAAATACATGTGTGTGCCAAATACAATGAAACATGAAAGACAGCAATGTAATCTCACAAAGTAACTTGTTACTGGAAAAGCTACTTTCACTACTACTAAAATGGACTTTGTAGCGATTTTATACCTTATTACTCTTAAAATCAGAATGTGCACAATGGCTTATTTAATAATGCGCTCTTACTTCGTTTAAACTGATAATTAACCAAAAACCATAGCATCTTTATTTTCTTTTAATGCATATTTTTACTGGAGATTCCTGTAGAGCCACAGATGCAGATCGGAATCATCAGATCATTCTATTCCATCGGTATTACGGATATGCCTGTTTGTGGGTTTTTAATATACATGTAAATGTAGCTGAGTGTGTTGAAATGTGATTTCATGAGTGAATTTGGTCCTCCGTAGTCATGCATGCGCCCCCTCAAACAGTTTACATCTGAGAGAAAGGGAACGAGCAGACGAAGGGGACATTTCTGAGAAAAATGACACACTTCATATGCATTTAGATAGACATACTGAAATATAACCTTTTGTATCTTCAATCCGGATCTTTCCAGCAACACTTATTAAATTATTCCCTAATTGGTCACGCAACAAAGGCAGCTGATGAAAAAGACAATTTCTTGCTTTTAATTGGCCATTTCACGTGCCGTTCGTGCTACACCTGTGCGTTTGTAATGAGAGTGGGATATTAGCGGAGGCCCTGGCAGACCCGACAGAGATCAGATCGACTGTCAGTGAAGTCGGGAATGAGCAATAGTGCTCCAACACATTACGAAGCACACACACACACACACACACATACGAACAGAATGAGAAGAACCAAACTGCCCTCTATCAAGGTTCATTTGGCTCATAAACACTCTTATTTCAATCTTTTTTTCTCGTCCTTTTAGTGAAGCTCTGTATTTTTAACCCTCCTCTTTTTACCCTTCTTTGGAGGTGCCACTAGTGGCGTTTTGCTTTAAAATAGCCCCCCATTGTCCCGAGCTAGACTGAATAGTTGGCTTCATTGTGTGCCTATGGGAAGTAGAAACTGAACAGGCCATAAACGCAGTCCTATAGCGTGGAGAGGTCGCGCAAAGGTGAACTTTTACTCCTAATGGAGGCTCCAGCTTTAGCCTGGCCCGTATGGCTCTCTGCTCCTTTTGATTGCCTTCTTAACCGTCAGCGCCAGGGCGTCCGCCTGGCTCACAGAACAGAGCATGACCATTCTTTCTATTTTTCCTCACACTCCTACACCCCCTCCCTCACCCCCACCACCTCTCCATCCCCCTGCCTGGTATTGTGTAGCACTTGTCCTTTGTTCCAGCTTTTGGCGCATCTGGCCTTAGATATAAGGAGGAACGAGAGAGGAAGCTTAAGATACCTTTAAAAAAAAAAAAAAAGAAGAAAGAAAGAACAGCCATTTCCACAATTTGAAAAAAGCGAGTGGAAAAAAGGCGAGCGAGGGAGGAAAATCCAAACGGCAGAGGTCAGTAGATAGACAACAGTGCCCCCCACACATCCCCCCCCCCTTGACCCCAGCCTGAGATGAAGGCAGTAAAAGGAATGCCTAGTCTGAGACTCCCCCTGCTCTCCAGCCCACTGCTGGTGATAAAACTCCAGACATTCTCTCATTTGATGGTGCACTGCCATGTCAGTACATTCCTCCCCGATCTTTTTTTTTTTTTTTTTTAGTGTTTAAGGTGATGGCGTAGAGTGATGTTGGTGATAATTATATGATAAAATTGTGTTCTTTGGTGAAACAAGTTTGAAGGAATACAAAACAAGCTTTACGCCACTAGAGGCCATTCCCTGCGGTAATATCACCATGGGTAAACATGAAGAATACCTAAAAGTCACCTTAACCATAGTAAATTAAAATAGAACAGCCTTGAGTGTATCACACATTGTTACATTTATTAATAATAATTATACTTTAAAAATAATATTCGGCGTAATACAATTCATTATTCAAACTGTGGGCGGTTTCTGTGCGGCTCACACAGTCCAAATTTAGAGTCGGAATGATCCATTTTATAATGAAGAAGCGAGAAGCTTAGCAGATGCCTATGTGAACATTTCTTTGTCTCTTAGTTCTGTTCTTTCTCTTTATTTCTCCCTTTCTCTCGCTCTCTCCCTCCACCCCAAGCTCTCCTCCCTTGCTTTCTCAGCCTGAAAAGAGGAGTGGAGCTATTGTTTCCTTAAAAGTCTACTAATTCCCCCCTCAAAGGATGAAATGGAAGTGTCCAACTGTGGTAACAGCAGGAGGACATAAATCAAGTTGGAACCCCTGAGCTTAGTCTCCTGGAGGTGACCAGGGTCACGGGGTCAGTAGAGGGGATTTAGGCACAACAAGGCTAGAGCACTCCGTTGTATGGTGCAAGGAGGTTGAGGGTCAGAAGCTACAGGGGCCAGATATGTTTTTGTCGCAAATGTTATGCACAATATGCAGAAATGCAGAGCAGCCTGCTCTTTTTTTCAGCGAGGTTAAAAAAAACCCTCCTCATTGAATCCATAGTTTCATTATTTTCCCTCTAGGGAGACACAAGGGAAAAGAAAACATGGCTTGTACTTGTGTTCTTTAACAATGCAACACTTTTTCTGTTAGCAAACATTTCCTAAACGCGTTAATTCCTGTGGTGCATATCAGCTGCGTTACATCAGGGTTTGAATTTTGTTCAGTGGTTTAAAATAAAGTCGATAAAAAAAAAGGAAAAGGAGTCTCTTGAACTGCACCGATGGAGAAAAACACCACTTTCTTCAAAGTGCTTTTGTGCACTTCGCTTAGTAGGCGATATATATTAAGCCAGCGCAAGTTTGTACAAGTCATAAGCTTTGTGAGCATTTCTGTGTTATGGAACAACTCTCTGACACTCCCACTGGAGTACTAGAGGATTAGAGAAAAAAATCCCCCAATTACCCCTCTGATTAGTTATCTGGGCTGATCTGGACAGCAGCAGGCATGGACATGACTGTGTTTACAGAAAAATACAGCAAAAACTTTTCCACTCATAGTTGCATTTTCTTGTTTTTTACAGGTTCATTAACGCAAGAAGAAGAATAGTGCAGCCCATGATCGACCAGTCCAACCGAGCAGGCAAGTCCCCCATAGTTTCTGTATTCAAGTCCCGCAGGCGAAAGCCCCCTGCAAGCCATGCACCCGGAGGCCCACCTGCCGGTAAATACTTAGCCCAGCCTGGATGTCAACAATGATTGACCACTAAAATCCATCCAATTAACCCAAAGCACTAATCACGCTGACTTGGGCGCTATATAACCCAGTGACAAAGAGAAGCGAGCAAACACATACGACGGATTAAAGTATTGAAACAGTAACTGGATCCTCCATATTTTTACTTTATATTTTACTCTGTAGTGGCCGTGTTTGCCTCCTAGTTCAGTTCTTCCTGTTAGTGAACGGTGCCCCTGGTGCATGGCTTGTTGTGGACTGCTGTAAAGTTTATTACCTGTAATAGGGTTCAGGGGGCAGGGTTGCATTAGGGACTCAGTAAAGTTCAAAGGCATTCATTGGGGTTGAGCTGTTGTTTTTGACCAAATAACCCCCAACACCCACACACACGCACACGCTCTCTTTCGTTAGTGTGAACTCACGGTAAGTAATCTCAATTAGTTTGTGTGGGTGGAAAAAAAAACACACTATGGTTTTTCTTATTATTTTTTTAATTGAAGTTTTTTTTATTGAACCATTTCACTGCAGTCTAAAATGTTTTCTGTATCTATAGGATATAGACTTAGTTCTCTGATCCCAGTACTTAAGCTTCATTGGGCATGTTCTGTCAAGTGTTTTATCTCTCACAAAACCCAAAGAAACTGTGCGAAATGCCTCGGTCTGCATGTGGGTTAACAGATGATGTTTCTCCTGCGACTGAAACTTAATTAAAAGCACTAATTGACCACTGTTCATTTCCCCCACATTCCCTCACCATCCCCTCCTGCAGTAAGTCAAGGAGCTCCCTACAACCCAGATGGTCAACCCATGGGAGGCTTCGTGATGGACGGCCAGCAGCACATGGGAATCAGACCACCTGGTAAGACCTTGGCGTGTCGTCTTCTCCTCTGACATCTCCCACCTTCCCACAAGCCCCCCATCACTACCTCCTTCTCAGACTGACTCTGAGACTCTTGGCTAGCACAGGTGTGGTCCAATGCATTATACCCCTTCATGTTTCCTTTCTGAGACTTTTGCTTTCTAATACCCATCTTGAGAGTTTGCTCTCCTCTCTGAATCTAAGCCACCCTGTGCAACTGGTCACTGTCGCTAACCACTCCCCCCCCCCCCCCATCCCACCAGTTAAGCTGCCGGATTTGTCCAAAGCCAGGCTTCCTTCCAACCTTTAGCCTTTGAATGCATTATTTACTTGTTTGTTTACTTATATTGCCTTATTTGTGCCATGTGGTGTTCTTCTCTTTTCTTTTAATAAACGGGGATTGTGCTTTTGTTTCTTGACCTCCTGTCTCTGAGCTGTTGTCTGTTTATTTTCTCATCTTTCGGCATCTTCTTCTTCGATTGTTTTCTCTCCTTCTAGGGCCTATGAGTGGGATGGGCATGAATATGGGCATGGAGGGACAGTGGCACTACATGTAACCTTCTAGTTAACCAATCGCAAAGCAATGGGGGAAGTAAGTACAAAAGCAGGGTCACCAAGCATCCACAATGTTTTCAGCAATTCATTTGATTTGCTTTTATGAAATGGAAGATAAAAGTCTCTTCCTCCAGACAACATGCTGCTTTTTCCTGCTTACAAATACTAATATTTCTTGTTCTTGTGGGTGACGAGCTTCAATCAGGAGTTTGTGTGCTTGTGTGTGTTATATTTTCTGACTTATGAACATTTTTGTCCATGTTACTAAACAGTGCGCAGAGTCATACAGAAAGGGGAAATGAGTGTGGGCGAGCGAGGGAGAGGCGAGGAGGAATAGCTGTGTGGGGAAAGAGGCAAATGGAGGGTGGGGGGATTGAGATTGGGGTTTTGGACTGAGAAAGGGAGGGGTGTGTTACCATAGCAACAGACTGATTGGCAAAATGTAAGCAGTCTGCAGCAGTGCAAGGAGAGAAAAGTGCATGTCCCCAAAGTGTCATAAATCTGTCTCCCTACAGTTGATGCATGAGTTACATTTATACACCAACCTGCGAGGCAACACACAAAGAATCGCTCTCTCACCCCACAGACAAATACATAACCACACATTTGGAAATTATGTCAGTCTTGCCTGGAATGTTTTAGGTGGAGCTGCTTCTATCGACCCTGACTTGGTCCACTATTTTCTTGTCTGTCTTTCCTAATAGGATTACTAATGGCAAAGGCAGGGGAGATGAAGGAGTGCAAAATGGAGGTGTGCACAGCAGGGTACACAGCTTAGTCCAGCCTAATTGACTATATCCAAATTAAATATGCCATCACAAGCGGTGTGACAAATGGATTTGACTTATTCGGTATACAAAAATAGCGATCATTAATGCAGCCGAGCACAGAATGCCTCTGTTGTCAAAGATACTCTCTACTTCACTGTCTTTAACCCAGAGACATGGGCTGATAACACAAGCTCTGTGCTCTAAAAACGTCACGTCCCCGCTTTGTGTGCATATCTAAACACTGAGAGTGTTTCCCGGTGTCCAAATGGCTGCTTACAGCAGCTGCCGTAGTTCCCAGAAGACATGCGAGAAACCTGCTTTAAACAGCCTCAATTTGCTTGCCGAATTCTGTAATTGGGCCGCGTGTGGAATCTTAGATGAGATGGGTTGAGGGGAAAAGGAGAGCGAGCGAGAGAGAGGGGGAAATGAGGGGAAAAAGGAGGTAGAGTGTGACAGAAATATGTCGCCATGGTGAAGAACGCCTGGTCTTTATGACTTCATCACTGAAATTTCCTAGCTTGTCTAATTTAAATATTGTTACTATAGTTTCTAGGTCAATTAAATGTAAGTGATGTGTTTTATACTTCGCGACCAATTAAATTAATAGGTTATTACAAAAAACGTTATCTTATTTGATTAAGAGACCAAGGCTTCATTATATTTTATAAGCAATTTTCATTAGTTGAGGAATTCTCCTCAAGGCGAGATTAAGCAGTTATTTGCTGGGAAGTCCCAAGACCTGAAATTAAGGTGTTCCAAGCAGTCACACTGCAACATTACTTAAAACCAAAGCCAATTAAACCTACTTAGCAAAGCGTTATGCTTTCTGCCCATGACGATTATAGAGCTTATAGCTCTCCGAAACAATACACCTGTCAGCGTGGATAAAGCCTGGCTACTCAAGCAGAAGAGGGCGAGCCTTTGATAAACGGGGGAATGACTGTTTTATGACCATTTCCCCCTGTACCATTCTTTGTGTTTCTTCAACAAAATTAGCCAAGGGTGGCCAAAATTTTTTCATTTTAATTTCAAGACAATAGTGAACGCAGAGAGCATTAATTATGGGCATATGGACAAAAATGTTGCCCTCCCCGTCCATACTTGAACGCAGCTGGTATGCTTTGGTGAGCTGGAAGCTCTGCTGGAGACTCCTTTGTCTGAAATTTCATTCCTCCCATTCATTAAGCAGAAGTTTGTTAACCTTTTGCAGGGTCAGGGTACCCATTTTTCTGCTCTGAACTTTTACTTTTAGGGGGGAAAGGGTCTTCGGGGATTTGGCTCCTGTATTGTCTATGTCAAACATCCCGTTGATCCGGTCCCATGGCACCTCTCAAAATAGACAGGCAAGGAACTCAATGTATTGATTGACTTATTAAGTGAAAAACCACATTTGCAACGTGTGCCCTTTTCACGTCCGAGCATTGCTTTCCTGATAGAGTGGATGTTTTCCTTCCTCACTAAACAACGTGTTCTAGGATTGAAATCAAACACAGCTGATGACCCCTCAAAAGCTTGGGTCAGGCCTTTAGTAGTAAATAATTGCAGGGGCATACAGATTACCGCTAGTGCTAGTGCAAAAACCCAACCATTATATATGTCATTCTCAAGTTGAAACCTAAAGACCCATAATCAGAGCAATGACAAAAGGGCTGTTTTAACTTGAGGTTGATTTGTTGCTTTGTATTGCCGCTGTCACAGGGTTAGTGGCCTTTTTGCTCATGGCACGTGCACGAACCCAGGTGAGGCCTCTCAAGTGACGGCCTTTGTAAATTTTCACCTTTCGTCTCTAATTTAAGCACAATGGTGCCGTTTCTCTGAGGGGCTCTCAGAGCGAGCCACAGACCTTTGCTCATTGTGTTTAAAGTGAGATAAGTGAGGGGAGAACGTAGAATAAAGGCATGGCTTATTTTACCTCATTTGTCATTGTTGTGGCTTCCTCTGGCATAAAGACTTGGCTCGTGCTTAGGACAACCGGCAGTTCATTTCCACCTATGTGCCATTTAGTGTTAGACTTTACATTTCAAAAAATGTTAAGAGACAGTGTAGAATTATGGATGATTGTCCTTTTATAATATAGGCACATCATAGTCAGTGTAATCCAGTTATATAGATTTCATCGTAGCATTTTTTTTTTTTGCTGAGATTAATATAAAATTAGCAAATTAAGCCTAACAAAAGCTACATATCGACTTTATGGTTGACCTTTGCGAAGGACAACCTTCCAGTTGACTAGTCAAGGATGACCGCGGCAGATTCCAGACCTGATGGATACGGCACTGAGTACAGATCCCTGGTGCAGGCAGCAGCAAAGTGCTGTGTTCAGGCCAGTGAGTTAGTCCCTAGAGAGCCACCCTCTCCCAATACACAGATTCCTCTTCTAGTCTCTTCTGATTCATTACAGAGGACAGTCCTCTCTCGGAGGCTTCTCTTGTGACCAAATGACTCGTATGCTTTCTGGTGCTGTGATTGTAGCGTCAAATCTTCCTTGTGAAGGAAACTATTGGCGACCTCCCAAACATAATATAGATAATGTTATGTCTGTCTATTACAATTGCAACATCAATAATCACTTTAATCTTCTGTCTCCCCCCCCCCCAGGACTACAAGGCATGCCAGGGGATTACCTGTCACACAGTGGCCCGGTGGGAATGGCTATGGGGCAACCAGGCTACAGCGCCTCCCAGATGCCCCACCACCCTGCTCAGTTGCGGCACGGCCCTCCCATGCGTTCCTACATCTCTGGACACCCCCACCACCCAGCGATGTTAATGCACGGAGGACCACCACACCCTGCCATGCCCATGTCAGCCTCTAGCCCCCCTATGTTCAATCCAGGAGACCCTAACATGGGAGGACAATTCATGGACATCCATGCCCAGTAATTTACTAAAACGGATTCTTTAAATGACTGCAATGGGCAGATGAGGAGCTGCGATTGGTTTTTCTGGGGCTTGCGAAGCACCGATTACATACTGACTTGTTACAGAGACTGAGGAGCTTGCATCTTGGCTATAGATTCGGACCAAGAAAGAAGCAGATTTCTGTATACTATGGGACACTTTAAAAGGAGGTGCCCTTTGCTTAGACACAAAAAGAAAGAGAGAGAGAGAGAGAGAGTGAGAGAGAAAGATTGAATTTATTACTATATCAGCCTCTAAAGGGGAGGGATGAGGACATACTGTATACTGTTGTAAAATTGCATTGGACTTTCATAAGAACTGGGAAAAAAGTATTGTAAATGCTATCGTATTGTTCTGCATATTATGCTGTTTCTAATAGATTTTTTTTAAAAAAGGATGTGAACTTTTTTTCTTTCCACACTATGTGTGTGCCATCTCCATAGACTTTTGGCCTCCTCCATAAATCACTTTGCGTTTAAACGAGAAAAAAAAAAATATATGTGAATAAATCAATTCATTGAATACATGTTTGCCAGGCCATTTTTTTTTCTGTCCTGTGGGAGGGTGGATTTTCCAAGACCCATTATGGCCTTAGGACCTGTCTGTCTGAGCCACAACCTCCTGCCTTTTAGGAGGTCTCCATTTTGCATTCCCAATTTGTACATCATAATGGAACTGGCCCAACATCACCATTGAAACCAATGGAAATTATTTTCACTTACCTTTACTGGATGTGTGAGAAGCTGAATGTGAAGAACAAGCATTGTGTGTGTGTGTGTGTGTGTGTGTGTGTGAGAGAGAGAGAGGGAGAGAGTGTGTGTGTGTGTGTGTGTGTGTGTGTGTGTGTGTGTGTGTGTGTGTGTGTGTGTGTGTGTGTGTGTGTGTGTGTGTAAAGCCAACCCATCAAACTTTCAGAGTTTAAGTTATAAATGGGATTTGGGATTCATATATGCTTTTGATTAAGCAAACCTGTCTTTTGGGATATTGGTTTAACGTGTTGCTATCACTTGTTTGAATTTTGAAGAGTTTATGTATACATTGTAAATGAATAAATTTTGTGTAAAAAGAGGGGAACATGAGCTATTTTCATATATTTGTGGATTGCTGGCCTGGTTTGATTTTAGATTCTTTTTTTTTATGCTTTGTTTATTAAATATAACCTTCTGGTTTTGTACAGCTGTCATTCACAAATAGAACAAATCCTTTAAACATTTTGTTTGCAATTTAATTTCCTCATTTGTTTTCAGTCACCAAATAAGAGTGCAGTTTCCTTCAACATTAGATATAAACCCCCATTAGACAACTTTTATTTTTTTAATACTGAAGATGCTCAGAATGGTTCTATTATATTCATTGGCCAATATTCATTTTCATTTGATTGACAGTTTTTCTTTTCATGTTAATATTGATAACTACATGCTTCTCCCACCCTTAGTAATGAATCCAAAATTAAACTTCCTGATCTAATTCCCCAAACTATTACACTGCGGTGTTCAAATTTGTGATATGATCGAGACATAAACCTCCACATCTTATGCTGGTGCTTGAATCAAACTTTATAGGTCTGTAAGCCACTTATATTTTCAGCCAGGGATCATAATTTGAGACTTTTATAGGCTCGGCCTACAGGTTTATCCCATCTAAAATTTTTGGGTCACACCTTTCATTGCAGTGTCCACAGAGTAATTAAGTTCTGAGTAACAAAAATGAACATGAAGTTATTATTTCATGAGTTGCATGTAATTCCAAATTTTGTTGTAATTAATTATAATAGCACGAGTTACAAGAACACGTAATGTAAAGTGTGGACCTGATCTGAACAGGCGCTAATGCACAAGGTGAGTCCAACTTTTTTGAAGATTTTACCATCCGCCGTCAAGCAGAATGAAACTGACGACGTTTGTCCAAGTGCTGGAGATTCAACTTTCCTACATTTGCTATAATGTGCAACAAATGTGCGGCCCGTTCGAACGATCGAGGCTCAAGCGGGGGGCTCGATGAGGTGGAGGGACGGATAAAGGAAGAATTATCCCCCATTTAGCATTAAAATTCATTTAGATAAAATTGCCACAAACACTTAAATGGGAAGATTAGTTCCCCCTCACGCCTTATTTCACTCACTCAATGGCTCCGTCAAGAGCGCTTGAAACGGCATTATCCAGGCGACGGCTGTTTCCAAGCTACCCGCTAAAACCGAGCGCCTAAATAACTCCAAATCAGACACAACTAATCGAAATGTATGTTTACGATGGATTCGATACGACCACGACGTGGAAATGTGGTATATTCTGGTGGGAATTCTGAAAAACTTGCCCAGCTTGTAACTAAACGGGTGATGTCAGGTTAAACTACACTCCCATAATAAATCAATAAGTTCCCTTTCTCAAAGCCGTCTCTCGGTTTTCTATCGCCATTGTATTTTTATTACCTTCTCTCTTTGCTGAATGTTTTGCTCTTAAGCAACGCGGAACACAGGCGACGGTTTAATGACATCGTTTCAGCTCCTCAGATTTGAATTCCTCAACCATTCGCCATTCGGTGCTCTGGAGACACGGGCTGAGATAAATCCCATGTTTGACTGCCATCTTTAGGGGATCTGGAAAACTGTCCTTAAGGGGCATATATATATTTAATATCTTAAAGTTTATCCACACATTTCATTATGGACTGTCTGAAGGAGTCAATTAGCCTACTAAAAATATTTTTTTTTAAAAAACAAACATTTTTGATAATTTTATGTAAAATATAAAGGGCTAAGCTAGGGCTAACTGTTTTAGTGTTTTTGTCACACTTTAATATGTTTACGTTAGCACATAGCTACTACTGAGTAACATTAATGTACAATATGTAACATTAATCAACATTATGTAGTCTATGCCATATTGAATCAGTCTTTTCTGGAACACTCATTGTTTATTTTTGTTGTAATTAATTTTTTTAATGTCTAGGCTAAAATATGAAGGCTAACAACATTAAGCGTTGCGTTTAGGCTAATTTATGTTTAGCAACTACCAATGCACAGCTAAACCGTGAATTTTAATAAAAGTAGTAACCTAGTAGGCCTGAATACAGAACATTAGTTTAGAAAACATTCGGTTGGGTTCGTTCTGTTCTTATAAGTTTCCTAATGAGTGTTTCGTGACCTTTGCAAATGAACATGATTATTGATTTTCTTCATTTATCTGCAGTCAACGACATATAAAGACGACGCCTTTTCCATCTGTTGTTTAAGAAGAAAGAAGAAAGCTTTTATCTGGCTTTGACCACATACTGAACTCTGTGAGTAATGACTGAAAGAAATTTGTTCCATAAGCACAGAGGTGCCCAAACAGGACTTTCTGCCTCCCATAAAGAGCAGCATGGGCTGTGCTGTTGCATGTTTCTGTCATCTGTACTCTGTATTCAAGTAGTTTTGCTTCAGTTTGAAAACTTTCACAAAGGGTCATGTGTCTTCGCAGCACGCAGGCAGTAGCAGTGGCAGATGCAAATGCGGTCCACTCTCCATTCATTGGTCATGTTTGAGAAGGTTATGTCCACGCTCCGTGGTGTGTGTGTGTGTGTGTGTGTGTGTGTGTGTCAGTGACTTTTTGTATGTTAGTGAGAAATACCGCAGAAACAAAACATAAGCACATTTACATTGTCCCACACTCTATCAATTATTTGACTTGCAAATGTATTATAAATAAATGCTTAGATAATAACAACAACAATTATTTAAAATCACATGTGTGTATATATATATATATATATATATAGTTCAAATGAAGTATTTAACACAGTTTTATGTTTACAATATATGCTACGTCACTTTCTTTTTAACTAACCGAATCAAATGTCAAATGATGTCTTGTAGTTTCTTGTTTATTTTGAAGGTCTCACAGACGACAAATTTAAAATACACATTTCGGTGTATTTTACACCAGGTAAACAAATAAACAACAGCCTAAATATATAATCAGTCAGGTCGATTTATATAAAATTGCAAGACCAATAGCATTGCCTGCATGTGTCAGTATGAAATTGCAATTGTGTTTCACTAACGTCTCGAGCGCGTTACCACACTTAGAATAATGTTCTGTGGCAGCTGGTGGACTACCAGAGAGAAGTCTGGAGAGAAGAGATGGACTGTCCAAAACTGCAGGGCCATTTTGGATGTCATCTGTTTCCTTGGTGACTTCGCCCACCCCTGAAAGCCCCTGGGCTCCAGGATTGTTGGAGAGAAACGCGCTATTTTCTGCACTATCATCTATCACTGTCACCACGTAATGATTCCCCTCGCAGCTCCTTATTGATGTTTGTAATTGCATTATCTCATAAGGGGGTGATCAATGAAAGCGGGCTGCATTCGGGGTCAGAGGATGCAGGATTGCTTTCTTGTCCGTTCAATTCAATAAGCGCTTATTATACAGCGTCGTGCTCCACAATTAAAGAGAAAATATATTTGTTACACAGAGTAGCAGTGCAAACGCTATAAAAATGACAACAAAATGTGAGACATGCAAAATTAGATTATTAAATAATGTTTGCAATAGACTCTATATGATGACTGCACGCGCAAATAGCCTATTTATCGACCTGAAGAATATATTTAAGTGACTTCTTTTTCTTCCCCTTCAAATTGCACTCGATGGCTTTAAGAAGTTGAGTCAAAAATATAGTGTTTCAGCTGCCAGAGGGAGGGTTGGGAAGCCTACGAAGCAAAAATGCGCCATGTGTGACGGACACTGTGGAGACAAACGAGAATGGTTTAATCATGAAAAAAACATAATTATTATTTGTGCTTATTTTAGTGTGTGTGTATAGATATTTTACGCTAATTTTTAAGTGTTTTGAAAGGCGACAACACTATTGGAAATATCCACATATTTATTAAGGCACAGAAGAGCTGATAGCAATCTAGATATCAGATAGGAATACTGAGTAGATTCCTGCAAAGTGTTTTACACAGAAATTATTATTAATTCGTGGAAATGTGGTGGGCTACTTATGTGACTGTTTAGATGGCAAAAGTAGGGTAAAGTAGAAGGTGCAATCGGGGCATCGTGCAACAGAACCGCTCTCTCTCACTTTCTCTCTCTCTCTCTCGATCACTATCAAGGTCACTACGGCTGCAGCTTACGAAGGACAAGAGCCGGCAGAGCAGCCTCGGATGTCAGTGAAAGGTGCGCCAGCCCGGCTCCCATCTTCACCTGGTGAGATCCGATCCAATAATAGCCGTTGTGTGTTAGGCTTTAATGAGAGCTCACCGACCCCCACCTGCCCAAAAGTCGCGATGAATGCCAAAACGCACTCAGCAACATCATCTCTCCGCTCTCTTTTATGTTATGAGGTATTATGTTTCGCTTACAATAACCACTTATGTTCTCCCGTCGCTTTGATCCCGGTGAGACAGTGAAGTTGATGCATCTGCTGTTAGGGGCGATAGATAAACGCAACACACATTCAAAGAGCACACTATCAAGTTATGAGAACTTTTGCACGATTGCGACAGTATAGTATTTTATAAATAGAAAGATTCAAGACACATACTGAATAATTAAAGACTATTATTGACTCAGCTAGTTGACAGTAAAATCTTAATTATATGAACGAACGCACTCCATTTAGTGTGTAATTATTAATTATTCCTGTGTTATTTTATCTCTTGGTTATTATAAAGTTCCTTGGTAAAGCAATTAATCACAATAATAATAATAATAATAATAATAATAATATATTGTGAAATAATTCTTTAGTGTTTTAATGCAAATCGATAAATCTGTGATGATTAATCCTTTAATGAAGATGAATGAATTCTTATTATTAATTTCATTTTAAGTTGGTATAAACCTCTTGATACAGTATAAAATCCCTGTGTCACGTGACTGAAACCGAAGGTGAAAAGGTCACGACTACTTTAGGTAAATATGTGAGCTGCAAGTTGAGACAAGGCAGAGAGTCACAAATTCCACTCGCATAGCAGAAGAGTGATAAACCTCTGACCCGAGGCCAGTGGCCTCCTCATTTATTTATTTTCGGAGGCTGTAATTCGGTCTATGGGAACGTTTCTTTTTGATGTGCCAGTTTTGCTGCAAGAATCTGATGGACGAGCCAAGAATGACCAAAACCGATATATCAAAAAGAATATTGCAGCAGTCTATTATAATAACCTTCATTTCAGTTTGAATGGTTACTCTACACATTATGGCAAAACTCGAGAATTAATCAATAGATTGACAATGACGATTTAATTAAAAATATCTGAAAATAATAAACAATATTAATTCATGAACAGCTTTCATTAACGACGTTTTTGAAAAAAATAGACATTTCTACATAATTATTATTTTCTGAAATAATTATTAAATAAAAAAATAATAAGGTAAAAAAAAAAAATCAATAAATGCAGTATGTAATGTTTTTTGAGTCATTAGAGTTGACCTTAACAAAACTTTTTATTTCTGACTTTTTATTCAATATTTGATATAAAAAATAGATAAAAACCTTTATATAAAACAATAAAAATAATCGGAACGGATACAGTTATCAGGGTCTATCCATGCATATATCATTACCTGTTTTATAATTTTCTTGTCACGTGACAATAAAATGACTTCTTGCTGGTTAAGAAATGATTATTAAGCAGGGACGCTTAAGATATATGGTTATATATATGATATATATATATAGGACGCTTATATATATATATATATATATATATATATATACACACACACACACACACACACACACACACACTTTTTGTAAACCCTAAAATTGTCCCACCAGGCATTTAGTTCGTCTCTGGGCTGATTCTCTAGTAATGTTGTAAATGAAACAGTTGTTTATTCACACATCAAGCTCCGTTTTAAGACAACCATTTCCTAATGATGAATTAAATCCGGTAGCGATTTCCAAGTAACACCCAGAGTGTATCTGAGCCTTACAGCGCGCATAATTATCAGCCACACATCCGCGGCGGGTTAAAAATGTCAGCAAGAAGCTCTCTCACCTTGTCAGTTTTTCGAAGTTGCGTGTTTTCACTTTCCCACCCTGAACTCGTACAGCGCGTGAATCAGACACCAATACTCTGTTATTGTTGCGGTGAAGAAGCGCGCGCAGATCCTCAGGATGGTTTCAGAAATGTATTCTCAATGTTCATTAAGTAAATCTAATTATAAGTTTTGGTGTGCAGCTGTTTTTTTTTTTTTTTTTTTTTTTTACTTTTAATCAACGGGAGTCATTTTCACACTTTATCACGAATGCATCACTTGTAAACACCGTGCAAGTGCGGAGAAACTATTATTTAGATAGCATGCAAATTCCTCAAGGGTGAAATAAACAATATTCCATTTCAACACAAGACAAGTATAAAACAATCACGAGCGTTTGCATTTCTTTGTGCATCATTAACATGCAATAAGACTGTTTCGTGTTATTAGCCTATCGTTTTAAGCGTGATTGACAGTACGCATTATAACAGATTTTGTCATTGCAGAGGCATCAAAATAGATTATCCTGCTGGCTCATTCATACATGCGTTTGAAAATCTTTATATTTATCCGTTTATTCATCTGTTTTCTTTTCTTTTCAGTCATCCCTCTCTGAAAGCTTATTGTTTGAGTACGAATATTGAGCTTTTTTTAACGCTTTGCAACGTCTGACTGTGAATCGGGCGTTAGACCATGTGACAGGCCGCAAGTTTATACCAGTAGGACTGTTTATTTTACGCAAGCATTTTAAGGCGCACCCATTCAGGGATGGGCGCTCTGCTGGATTACCAACTTAGCTGCCATGGTGTCATGATGCCAAAATATTAGAACAAGTGAAAAGGAATTTTCGGATAGTCAAGTATGCACAAATATGCACAGTTTTTGGAGCACTAGAAATAACCTGCTTGCATGTCTCTGTATTATGTGGAGAAAGGGACCCGGTTACAGTAATAGAAGCTTCCAGAGGTCTTAATCCTCAACCCAAAGCCACGCTTTCTGCTGTGTAGTTTATGGTCCATAGACAGTTTATAAAGAGCAATGTAGTCTATCAGACTGGCTGACTGCCTCTGCACAAGAGATTCAGTTAGAAAGAGTGTAGTCTCTCTTCTTTGGAGGTTTTCAGGTAACAGTGGGGAGCCCGTCGGCTACTTACCCTAAACCAAACATTAAAGGAAGTGGAAAAGCCACTTCTACCTCTTTAAACTGAAAAGCAGAGGAGAACATGAAAAATGGATGACATGACTTGCTATATATTGTTGTTCTGCTCCTGTGGTGTTGTATTAATCCAGTACTTGTACCATTGTTTGACAGAATTAATGGTGCTCATTTCTAAAATCAACTGATTCATTTACATAATATTTTGATAGTGATTTTCTGAAAACGCTTTATTTTACACTGTCCCTTTTGCATCCCCTTTACACTTTATTTTAAGGTGTCTTTATTACACTGTAATTATACATTAAAGTAGTGAGTAATATTAAGCAATTACATGCACTGAGTTTGTTTTAGGCCATTTGAGTGTTATTACGCATAATTTACGACACTGTAAAATAAAGTGTTACCAAGATATATTCTTTATTTGATAACGCTCGATTTTACAGTGTCCTTGTTACATTTAGTTACTATAGAACTAACTAAACATTATGCATAATTTCATGCAACTAACCCAATTCCTAACTCTAACCCTATAGTGAGTATTTAGTTAATATTATGCACAGTACTTAAATGCATAATTACAAGGACACCTTAAAATAAAGTGTAACCCTTTTTACAGCATACTTAGTAATGTTGATTAACAACATGCACTTACTATATGGTTAGGATTAAGTTTGGTTTGAGGTTAGTTGCATGTATTTATGCAAAATTTTTAGTTATTAGTATAGTAACTACATGTAAGGTGCAACAAGGGCACTGTAAAATAGTGTTACCAAATAAAGTAGTTGTTACAAAGCTATAATTTTCCCTTTAAAAAAAACCCCAGTAAATTCCCTGTAATTCTCTGTTTTATGCCATATTGTTTCTCACTCCACAGTAATGTAACGTCTATACCTGTGGCAGTATGTTGAAAGACCAATGAAAGATGAACTGAAGTGTGAGTAAGAGACAAATTCATTGATGCGTGAGAAACAGAACGCCCAAATATTTGAGCTGGATTCAAAGATGTGCCACCTTCATTCCTGCATCTGTTTATGTATTAGATAAAACCTCTCCACTTAGATGTAGAGGAAACAAATCCATCTGATAAGGGACCTCTTGCCCCGACCCCTCACACTTTACTTTGGACGAGGCTACACATTTAGCATAAAAGCTTTTAGTGCACCGTGCCACAGTCGAGGCAGGCTATTGTTAGGCTCTGTGATGGATTAGCCTGAGATCCAACTAAGAATGTTAGTGTTACACGCTATAACATTTTTGAATTATTAGGGTTTGTATAAGCAGGGTCATCGGCACTAAATGGGATGTCAATGGGTAAAACACAACACGAAGATAAATAATAAGCACTTTAAATGAGTAACCTGAGTTGCACCTCTGTAGATCCGGGATAAAAGCATTATTTGAACTGAAGGGTGTTGGCTAAAGGGTTAAGAGGACAAGCAAACCGCTCTAATGCCGCCAGGTGTTTTTGACTCGATTTTACATTAAAAACAACATCCATCAGCCCGAGTCGTGTTTTATTTTCGTTTACATCTTTGTTCTAGATTTATGTGGTGCTCTGATGTTGCATTAAAAATGACTTTCTCTTTCCTGACTATGCGTTATCATTCATCTTCATCAGTTTCACCTGCGTTTCAGTGAGTTATGCAAATTTCCTATACATGGTAAAAAGATACCGAGATTTTTACGCTTTTAGTGTAGACCACATATGATGTCATGGATATTTCAGCCAGTGCTCACAGTCGTTGTGGTGTAGGTTTGCTTTTCCATTGCACATGGTTAAGGAAAATACAGGTTTAGAAGCCTATTTTAAGAAACGTGACTAGACGAATGCCATATTTTAGAGAAAATATTTCAAATATTTCAAAAAAGAAAATGATACGAAACTGTCTTGTTGTGATGGTGTCGTTCACGTACGCTCTTGGGACAACAGACCTTGATTTTTCACTTACAGCAGCAGTTCAGTTTACCGATGAATTGTAGCTGGGTGCTAAACTGCGTCCGGGCCGCAGTCAAGGTTTATGTCTACCAATCAACTGCAGTGTGCTTATGTTATATGGTATTATGGACACAGCAACCTTAAAACATGCCAGGCGTATTCAGAGGGGTAGATTTATGACATGCTGAATTTCAGGAGCTCGCTGGAGATGAATGTGTTAGAGGGTGTTTGTTTTTTCTGTGAAGAAAACCTCTATTGTTTATTCTACATGTTCCTACAGATGATGCCTACATCTTATACAGTTTGTAGGCTTTTATATTCTCACGAATCTGTCCCTCACTCATGTCAAGTCTTATTTTTTTTATGTAAAATAAAATGCGTTTTTATGATTAAATGCTCTGGTGGATTTGAGGCATGTTAAAAATCTCATTGCGAGCTCAATCGAAGCATGTTCATGATGCATTTATAATCAGCAGACACTTTTATAAAATATGACCAATGAAATTATTAAAAGATTGTTTCGTGAAATACGGAAATATAAAAGAATAGTAAATAACATATCAGGAGCACAGATCAAGAGAGATGAAATGAAAGATGATTAAAGAAATCATTAACAACCAATGAGAATCTGCTTGATAAATGCAAGATACACAGTGAATCATTTGTATGATTGCATGAAAAATCCCTCATTTGAATTGTTCCCTGATGTTGACATAAAAACATGCTACAGAGCTGAAATGAACATTGTTTACTTGTAAGGTATGAGAAAATAAACAGATTTTTATATCAAAAGATTATTTTATTTCCATAGAAATACAAGAATTTTTTCCATAAACAAGGTCTTGGAGAACCATTTTAAACTGACCACTCCCATTCAAGTTATATATTACCACTTTTTAATATATTGGTAAATATATCATTTTGTAATTATTTACATCATGCTTTTTTTTATTTGTGAGATTGAGTGTTTTAAATAAGTTACATAAAGGTTGCTATATTATATAAGACTGCTTTATATTATAAATAATTTATTTTTTATAATAAATCAAAATAACAATGTCTGTAAAAGACTTCAAAATGTTACTTTATTTCAAAATACACAAAAAACAGAGACCACCCTTTTACAAACAAACAAATAAATAATAAAATATTTTAATACTTCACATTTACCAGTTCATGAAGACAAAACATGCAGTTTGAGGATGAACATTTTGAAATGAATCAATTTACTTTCTAGCTTTAAAAAGGAGACAAAACACTGTAATAAACTGTAAACACGGTCTATATGATAAGTAGATCATATTCCAAGTTTTCTGAAGTCATTTGATATTTGGTCATTTCACCAAATTGGATGTAATTATTCCTTAAAACCTTCCCCTCCAGTAGCTTTGTCTTCTTTTTTGAAGCTTGAAAGCTCTAATGAGCATTCATTGTAATTACTTGGAAAAGTACCACAGCAAAATTCTTCAAAGTTTCTGCTTTTGTGTTCCCTGGAAAAAAGTCGTCATACTGGTACTCTTTAGAACAATATGAGGATGAGTAAATGATGACAAGTTTTCATTATTGGGTGAAGTAGTCTCTTTTTAAACAGGGATCTAGTTTTTGATTTGCTCAGAAGAGTTTTTTTTATTCATCAAACTGCATGCGAGCAAAAAGCCGACACTTAATCCTGACAGAGAGAACAACTTGACATCAATTTGTCCCTAGAGGGGACAGACCGAGAGTACTCAGGTCCACTTTCCACACACACACACACACGTACGCACACACCGATTCAGAACCCTGTACCCAAGTGATAAATCCATAACTAGGTGTCATGTTATAAACGTAATGCTAACCATGGTTAAAATCAAGGGATATTTATATTTATTGTAACTTCCAGACCCCATTCTTTTCCTAGAGCTCTCTACAACACATGGAATCCCCATCGCGTAGGAACTTTAGTGATTGAGAGGTTTTTTGGACTTTCGGAACCCCAAGGGAGAGGTCAGCGGGCCAGAACACACTAGTGCGGACAGAGGGAGTTGCCCGTCCCTTAATCCCAGACTCACTACATGGCCGTCCCTCAGAAGGAGAGGCCCAGGCCAAGGGGAGCATGGGGGAGTGTCTGGTAGAGGCCCTGTCAAACATCGCCCCCCCCCCCCTTTCCTCTTCTCCATAAGGTAAAAAAGCAGCCGAAAACCAAGGGGTGACTCAGAGGACACGGTGTCTTGTAAAACACATGCACTTAATATTAGAGCCATAAAACTTGTTAAATTAAAAGCTATTTTGGAAAATAGAAAGGGAAATATTTATGTGTCTGGCCCGTGATAGAAGCCATTTTATCCCAGGGCCAAGGGTCTGCCAGGGCACAGGTAACTACTGTCAACAAGTGAGAAACCCCACGGTACGAATTCTCAAGTGTGATGTGGTCCTTTTAACAGGGCTGCACAATTCATTTCACTCTGAGAAAAAAGAAGAAAGACATGGCATATATCGTGAAATTAAGAATGAGGTGAAAATCCTTCTGGGCCGTTGTGTATGGTTCAGGACTTAGAATAAGGTGAGAGACAAAACAAAAAGAGCTCTCAGTGATTGAAAAGCTGCAAAAAGCAATTATGATGTGAAAATATACAGACCTCTGGTTGTAGCCGCAGCAAACGCCATAAATCGTGCCGTGTGCGGTGTTTACACTGCGCTGACCTCACAGTGCCCGAACGGATTGATCGTTTTCTATCTGCGCCATGGAGGACGCATGACCTCATAAACACAAAAAAATCATTTCAAATTTTTCTGAAACTATATTTATTTTTTATTCATTTACAATAAATTTCATATTTAGTTTACAAATGATTTTTATTACATAGAAAAGGTTATTTTATATCATTTCCTTTCACTCATATAATTTTTTCATATGAACAGTGCAATTTTTGGTTCGCATGAATGTGCCCCTAAATCTTTTGATGCTGCAAAATGCATTGGATGGTTTGCCTTCCAAGGATTTTTCGATCTTTAATGTAAACCAGCAAGTACGTGAAGGAACTCCATAGAGTTCGGAAGATTTATGGACCATTTGATCTTAGAATGGAAAGGTGCTTTAAGGCCCACAATGGTTTTGGTGTGTGTGTGTGTGTGTGTGTGTGTGTGTGTGCGTGAATGCCCTTACTAAAACGACAGTGAAAAGCCATTATTATTAAAAATAATAAAAACACAGACGCACTCACACGCCGAAAGACATGCACAGACATGCATTTACCCAAACACATAACCAAAATGCACTAAAAATTTACGGCTCTAACATTCCTACAGGGTCAAGCAATTTATCAAATCCTCCACATTCTGGTTTCAATTACACAGCCTATTGTGAAAAGCGGCTATTTTAGCAGGTTCATTTGACTCAGTAGGGGACGCGAAAGCTCTCGGTTAATGCGTCTTCTCCGAAGGCTGCTAGATTGGGCCTTGCTTGAAGAGCCGAGCCGGAGTTTTTCGAGAATAATGGACAGTGGCCTCCCTCTCTCTATCGGCTCTTAACAGAAAGGGCTATGACTGTGGTAGAGAGGTGATAAATCCACGTTTTATTACTGAAGAATTCCACTCTCTCCACAGGCCTGACAGCTCCCCACGTTCTCAGACCCTTTTGGACAATTTCGACACCGTGTCCATCTGGTTCTGATTAAGTCCCAACTGGCCTGCATCGCATCCAAAGACGAGATGGTGAGAGAGAAGAGAGAAAGGCGGCAAGGTGAGAATGAGGAAGAAATGGCAAGAGCCAAAATCAAAAGTGAGATCGACAGAGAGCGACTGAAAGCCAATGCCAAAAGCTGAGAGAGCCGTAACTGATGCCCAACATGGGCGTCATTACTGCAACACAGTATTGTTACATCAATGACCCAGCCATAGCCAAAAGACATTATTTGGAGTGAGTATCCAGCTTGTAGCTGGTGTTTATTAGCCTCTCTTCTGGCACCTGCTCCCACACAAAGCATGGCAGCAGTTTTGCATTCTCATTCTGCCTCTCTCAAAAGGAATAGTTCACCCAAAATTGAAAATGTCATTATTTACTCACCTTCATATGCCGTCTTCTGTGTGTTTTCCTTTTTCTGTGGAGCACACAAGATTTACTTTACTATTTACTAGGGATGCAACAAGTATCGATATTGGGCCCAATACTGAACTCGTGTACACCAACATACAAAAGATACAATGCAGCATGTACAGTACAAAGACACACAGACAACAAAGCAAACAGAGAGCAAAATGGGTAGATCAGAGAAGGATGTCTATGAAGTAAATGTACGAATTAACAGAATGCTAAACAGATTAAATATTTACGCCTATAGCTGGCTGTGCGTGAGCTGATAAGAAAACACGGAGTGAGTTGAGCGTGACACGTCAAACCTGATTTATATTCGACGTGTCCGCAAGTTCGCTTCGGTGTGCAAAAAAAAAAAAGATTTGTAGTTTGTAGTTCGGTCGGATATGGCAATAGCATTGACAGTAAGATGAGGAGCATATTACCGTACTAACATTAACTGACTCTAAAGAGAGAGCACACTTCTGTTGGATTCTCTTGATTACCGATCGCTCACTCAACACGCATTTGAATTAAAACTAAATCGTATGTGCAAGTAAAAACATGAACTGTTACACGATTTATGTATAACAAATGGCTTCCTACATTATTACAGGAAGACGGTACAAGTAATCAAATGATGTTTTCGAGATATTTTCTGTGCGCAAACATTCAAAGCACGTGCCCAGAAAGCTTCCTTTGAGACAGTGTGCGAATAACCAACTCCATCTCACGGCAGTTTGAACGTATTTTACAAGGTGGCTAAGTTTTTTGCTAAATCGTACTTATTTTACGAGTTGCCAAATTCGTATGAATTCGAATGAATGATCTAAACCTAATCCCGCCACTAAACCTACCCGTCACTCAGGTTTAGACAAATCATATGAATTCGTATGAGTGCTACCTCGTAAAATATGTACGAATTGGTCGTGAGCTTGCGTTGGAATAGGCTATTATATCAAGTTCTTTTTCATGTCTTCTTGCGCTTGAACAGACAAATTCCCAGAAAATTATGTCAAAATGCCTGTATAGTCAAGTGTCTTTAATTGTGAAACATAGTCGGTTATGTCTTAAGTGAATGTAAACAGAGAAAGAAAACGCTTGTGTAACAGTATAATTCTTAAAGTGACAGCTGCCTAATAACCTACTGTTGTTTTTGTCCTCAATGTTAATCTAACAATAAAACTCAAAGAGAAAGTCACACAGTGCTCTTGACTGGTTGAGCCCTGCTGGAGCAGCTCTAAATATTCACTGTGCAATTAAATTATAGATAAAATATGATAGAGCAATAATATGAATGTGAAAGTAACAGTAGCTCCTACAATAGATTTTAACAGGTAGGGTGAATTCAGGTTGATTGGGACACTTTAAAAAAAAAAAAAAAAAGTCATCTCAATGACAAAAAGTGTCCCAATCACCCTCAATTCACCCTATAATTAGACATCAAAATAATTACCTAGTTCTGGCTTGAAGCTCTGACGATGCAGGCTGATGGCTCTTTAACTAATTTGGTAGAAATCGCATCATTATCAGCCGATTGGTTGCCATTTCATCAGCGGCCAATGAGCTTGCTGCTCAAACATTCAAATATTTGGCATTGTTTTGTGTTAGCAGTCTGCTTTCAGAACCCTCCTCCTTCCTCAGCTCCACCTGTATAGATCTTCTACGGGGTTAAATCACGTATGTTACATGTCTTACATGCTCATAGCAATGTCTGCGAATGCAATGGCAGTAGCAAGTCTCTGCACTTGCTCAGCAGCAGAAACCAAATACATTAACACTGCCATTACCATGCCAATCTCATTTATCATACCAATTTCTGAGAGTTGTCAAGACAGAACTGAAGGAAATATCTATCTGCTAAGCCAACACATTTGATTCATATTCTTTTGGTTTCTCTGCCCAGTATTTTTAATTAAAAATTAAAATTCTACTAAAATTCTGAACATTCACACTGGCGTATCATGTTTTGCACGCAAGAACCAATTGGCGATCCCATAAGTCATCAATGGACCATTTTTAAAATCTGAACAGTGAATTTTTGCTTTAGGTAAACTACCTTTAAAAGGAGGTGGCTGGTCAGATAATCTCACAAAATCATAACCCAAATATTTCCCTAAGCAAAACTCACTGACAGCATCTGGCCAACTCTCACCACAACAACCTTCACTCCCATATCACGCTGATTAAACCGTCATCAGCACACTCAAAGTTTAACAAGCCTCTGTTCTTCCCACAGAAAATGCCAGTGGAGATGGATTAAAGGAATAAACACTGTATTAAAGCATACTGTACAATGCAGTGCTTATTTCTCACAATGCAATAGGGAGGTAATGTGTGTGTGTGTGTGTGTGTGTGATGGGAAGGGAGGTGGGGCAGATGGTGGAGGTGTCATGGTGTGTCTGACCCTGTGGAGACCCCACGCCTCATCAGACGATGAAACTCACCTACGCAGCTCGGCCTTTTCTCTTGAAGAGGTTTCTCTGTAAAAATAGTGGTATTAATAAAAAACAGATGTGGACATGGACAGCGGCAGTCCAGCACTCAACATGTCCCTCAGATTCTCACAATAAAAGAATACTTCTGCATATATACATAAAAATAAAAGTCATCATTCATACCCAAGTGATTTTATAAATATTTTTTTGCTAAATATTCAACTGAAAAAGAAAAAAGAAAAAAAAAACTATTTGTACACAAAAAGATTTTTTTTTTTTTTTTTTTTTTTTTACTAGATTTACACTATATGATAATTGTACAAATCATTACTATAAAGATCATATAATATGGGAGAGTTTAGTTGCTGTTTGGGACGAGGATGCACATAACTGTGGAATAACAATATCATTAAAATCCAGACTGGACAAATAAATCATTATTGCCATTAATGTCTGCTAGCCTATTCAAATAGACTTCTCTTTCCTAAAGTCTACCATCTGTGTGGGCTTGTGTTATATTCAAATCACCATAATCAACTTTGCTGTGCATGCTGCATCTGGAAACAATAATTAATGGCATTGTTTAAAACCTAATTTTTGCATCCTTGATAAATGAATAGATTGTTAATGGTATCATTTGAATAAAAAATGAAAGCTTAAAAAGAGCAGGAGGGGACAGGGTGCGTGTTGATCTGCAATGAAAAACGTTCCAATCTGTGCCATGTTTACGGCTATTTTGAGACTGGGAGCGTTGTAATGGCATTCTTTAAAGGAAATCTTAGTTCAATAATCATAAAAATAAAAATGAGATAAGAAAGCTATTTCACGCACCGACATCACTCTGTCTGGAATTCCCAAAGAAATGAAATCGCCGCAATCAAGCCTCTGTCATCACCTGCCATTTGAGCCTTATTCATGTCATATCATCATTTCGCCCCTGCAGAACTAATTTCACACAGCCTGCTGATTTTTATGCTATGGTTTTTCAAAGAATGTTTATCATAATCTACCATTTCAGATTTTTGTAGTGTGTTCCTTCTCTTTAAGGTGTGAGCAATCATCAGAAATACGACCCTGGACCCCAAAACCAAGTCATAAGGGTCAATTTTTTGAAATTGTTGAACATATAAGCTTTCCATTGATGTATGGTTTTCTTAGGATATGACAATATTTTACAGAATATCAAGAGTCTGAGGGTGCAAAAAAATCTAAACATCGAGAAAATCGTCTTTAAAGTGAAGTCCTTAGCAATGTAAATCCACTCACAAAAATACAGATTTGGAAAGGAAATTTACAAAATATCTTCATGGAACACGATCTTTGGCATCAAAGAAAAATATTGCAATATTTTTTATTGCTTCAAATATACTGGTTATGACTGGCTTTGAGGTTCAGGGTCACAAATGACAAGGTTCTAAGAATGAAGTGACACAGAAAAGACACTAAATAAATCATATTTCCTTGATATTCACGAGTTCAGGAAATAGTAAAGATTGTTACTAGGAACTCAAAGGCCCAATTAAATTTGATGGATCACATTGTGATTTTATCCGCTATTGATGAGTGTGAGCTTTGGCTGCAAGAAAAACAGAAATGCAAGAAGCAGAAACGTTACGTCAAACTATATCAATTCCCACTTAAACTCGGTGACATGCTTCTTAAACTGCAATGGAAAACCGAATTTAACACATAAACACTCCAGATTTGTTTTAACACAGAGAAAGGCCGATATGACGCAGACTGATACGTCTCCTGTAAGCGGCGCTCGGACTGTGATGACATTGATTATGATTTTCAGCCTCTCTGAGGCTGATCTGCCCGCCAGCACAGTCAGACTGACCTGCTAATGCCATATGTCTAGAGTAAGAGCTTCTAAAGGGAAATCTGACTCTGGTCAAATTCTGCTGCCTGAACTGTGGTGAAATCACTCCGCCTGGTGTTATTTCTGACATGCTATTTTTGAAAAAGTTTGCATCGACCCGAGATTTTAAATCAGGCTGACACGAAAAGCATTCACAGGTTGAGCTCAAGACGAGCACAATTTACGAGTCGGTTGGAGAGCGGCCTCCTAGAGATGGGGGAAGTGTGAACAAATTAATTTATTTTGGTAATCTATCTCTCTCTCTCTCTCTCTCTCTCTCTCTCTCTCTTTTTGCTGTCTTTGTCAAAATGAATGACAACAATTTGGCTGAGGATCTGGGATGTGCAGGCAGCATTGACAGGCGAATTATCAGGGGCCCAGCGCTCCTTATTATCAGCGGAGAACTCATCAGAGGTGCGGGTCCAGGAGTCCTCTCTGCTGTCACTATCTGTCAGTAGGACAAGCTCTGCTGCAAGGGCCAGCTGACAGGTCATTTCAACAATAACAATTACTCCGATTACTGGTGTCATAAACAATTCACCCAAGGCAGAGCAATAACAAAGCTTTATAATTCACAGCCACATAAATAAATGCCAGCAGGTAACAAGTAATTTACCAGAGGAATGGATCCCAATACATGACGCGTTTCATTGTTGTGGGGCAAATGAAAGCTAGGCGCTGGAAAACATACATGATAACGAGAAACAGGAATTCAGCCATTAGAGAAATTACACTGCTCAAGGTGTAGTGTGCAACATTACAATACAATACAGTACAATAAAAAAGACAAGATAGATAGATAGATAGATAGATAGATAATGTAGCATTAATACAGACTATATATTAGCTAAATTTACGATATTAAAATATCCTATATACGCACTGTTACTTTTTCAAACTATAAAAAATAATAATAAAAAGACTGATACGTGTGTGTTGAGCTGTTTACGTGTGGCAGCGCGTTTGATTCGGACAGACATCAGCTATCCGCCCTGCAGCTCTCCAACAATTCCAAAATCCCTAATGAGGAGAGCTGTTGAGCAATTAACACATGTCAAACTCGCCTTCATCAGGTGCCTCTCTAATTTTCTCACCAGGGATGCATTTCTCTTCTCTTTCTGTGCGTCTGTACCCGCGGGCAGTCAGATTCTGCTCTGTTTTTGTGTCGCGCGCAGCTCTTCTGTGAGCACGAGCTCGCGAATCCTTCATTCGACGCTCGATTTCTGTCTTTTGGAAGCGGTCTAGAGACAGAAGCTTAACGAGAATTAATCGCAGCGCTCGCGATGCCCATTGACCTCGTTGCTGACAAAAACACCCTCGAATGACATCACTCCAGGCTAAAACGCTTTATCCCGAAATCATTCGTATTGTCCAGTGAATTTTACAAAACCTTTTCTCTTGATTTGATGTAAATGTAATATTCTGTTGTTCGAAGCCAACTTTAATAGCCTAAATAATAATAATAAGCATGATTATTAATGTAAAATAAAATAGCGTATTTAAAAAAAAATTATATAATAAAAATATATTGTACTTTGAAGACGTAAAGCATGTTCTCGCGTTGTCAAATAATTCGATTTTCAAACAATTTAAACACCTCAAATCAGCCCTCAGTCATTTGCCCGAATTTTAAACGAATTAAAAACGACACATAGAGTAGCTAATTCAAAAATGTTTAATAGTAAAAACCATTGAAATTATAAAATGATGTCAAACGAAAAAAAAAAAAAAAACCACGCATGACCATGCAAATATAACATGAGTTAAAAGAATAAAATATTACATTTCTGCCCTCTGCCCAGCAACATAAAAGAGACCGAGAAAACTGACAAATTCAATTACATGAGAAATTACAGCTCTTTTATATAAAGCAGAGAAAATCCATACTGATCATGTTTGTTATAAAATGACACTGCCTCAATTTTCTTAAATGTAAACAAATGAATTCACATCATGTAAACATTCTATATTCGATATTTATTAGAAGTATTTTTGTGTAAAAATAAAACCCCACAAATGAGTCATCATAAGTTTGCAATAGCAATAAATAAGTTTACCAAAAAGTTTAATTATTTATAATAGCCATAAACCTCACAGTCAGCTAATAAACAAATGAGTTGTGAGCATTGGTACACCATGCCTAATTTACAAATTAATGTGCCAAGATTACATACAGCAAAACACTCAATCATTTTCCTGCCAACATTCCTATCCATAAGGATCCTCCTGACATTTCTAATTATTCCAACTACACCTGATTGAATATATCTAGAGGAATCACGATCCAGCTTCACCCTGATTAACTGAACTAGTTAAGCACAATTCCACGGGGTGTAATTGAACAAAAGCCCGTTGCCTACAGTGGAGGATGAGAAAATGTGCTTTTGTTACCAGTTCTCAGATGAGAGAGATAGTAGAGCTCATCCTGGTGCTGGTTTGGGGAGGGGGGGACTTGCTCCTCTCTCAGTCAGCTGCAGTTCGTCTTCTCTTCTTGGACCACCATCCTTTTTGGGTTGTGCATCTCATTTGCATACATTTGTTTCCAGCCAAGGAGGCCTTCAGCTCATTAAGGCGTTCTCTTACAATCTCCCAGAATCCTGCTGCTCCCAGCCACTACCTGCTGCGGAACGAGAACACTGCTAGGCGCAGGGGGAAAAAAAAGAAAGAAAAGAAAAGAAAAAGGAGAGGGGAAGAAAGCAGAAGGGAGGGGGGAAAAGGCAACACGTTCTTCAGTCCAAAACAAAAGACGAGGGCTGGTATAAAGGAATCCACTGTGTGTGTTTGTGCCTTGTTTTCTACTCTCCCTTGGAAGCGGGCACCGTTTTGTGTTAAGTAGCCTCCTGTCATGACGGATACCTCTGTGGGTCAAGAGTCAAAGTTGAGGGGAGGGTCAGCAGCACAACACGCAAGCAAGGCGCTGAACTGGATACCTATCTGCCAGTGGACAGCACTGGCGTTTGGGTGTTTTCCTGTGAGGGACACTCTTAAAAATAAAGGTGCATCTATGGTTCCACGAAGAATCGTTAACATCCATGGAAGCTTTCCTTTGATTGTACAAAAGGGTTTTTTTATAGTAGAACAAGGGTCTTAGTTTTTTTTTTTTTTTACATTAAGAACAAAAAAATGGTTATTTTACAGAAAGGATCTTTTGGGAATCAAATATGGTTCATTTATAGAATTGCTGTGGAAACGCCCGTTTGGAACCTTTACTTTTAAGAGTGCATGTGACTCTAAAACATAAATGAGGGTATATAGAAAGGGGAAGAAATTGCATTGTTCAAACATTCTGACTATATATTATCTCTCTCTCTCCCTCTCTCTCTCTCTCACACACACACACACACACACACACACACACTTTGGGTTTCCATGTTTTACGAGGACATTTTTATACAGTATAAATGCTATATTCTGTCCCCCCTAACTCTACTCCTAAAACTATCCATCACAAAAATTTTCTGCTATTTTAGATTTTCAAAAAAAGATAAGTCTGTATGAGCTTTATAAGTGTAAGAATATGATTCATACTGTGCCTATAAGGTCAAAATTGACTGATATTACTATACTTGTGGGGACATTTGGTCCATATAACATACACTCTAAAAAATGCTGGGATAAAAACAACCCAAGTTGGGTTGAAAATTGACAAACCTGGCGACTGAGCTGTTTTAACCAAGGAGATTTTTAATTTCCAACCTATTTTGGGTTCATTTTAAGCCAGACTCTTAGTAATTGTTAAGCAATAGTTGGGCTAAATAAAACTGCCCAGCACAGTGGGCAAATATTTAACCTAATCACTAGGATAAAACAACTCAATCACTGAGATTGTCCATTTTCCAACTCAACTTGAGTTGTTTTTAACCCAGCATTTTTTTGGGGGGAATGTAGGGAATACCACACTGTGAATTTTTTTTTTTTTTTTACAGAATTTTTTTATCACATTTTTTTCTTTTGTCAAATCAACTTAAATATTGAATGTAGATCGGATAACATAATATTTTGAGTTTCTGTTGATTAAACAAATTGCTTTCATTGTATTAACTCAATTTTTTTTAATTTCAATGAACTCAACATTTGAAGGCAACCAGGAAACTTACTTTTAGTTAAACCAACAATTCTTTTTCACAGTGCAGGAACACACACACACACACACACACACACACACACACAGGTTTGTTTTGCTATCTTAGTGAGGACATTGCATAGACTTTCATTGATTTTATATCAGGTCAATGATATTTTCTATCACCTAAGCAAACCCCTACTCCTAAACCTATCACAGAAATGTCCTCACTACTGGGTTGTATTTCATAATAAAAGTGAGGACATTTGGTCCTCACAAGTATATCCAAAACAATACACACACCTGCAGGAAATTTTACTTTATTGAAAGAAAATGTGACTGGTGCTTGCCTATGCAAACTTGCTGTAGATTGCTGCTATGCAATTGTTAGAGTTTTATCACATTGCTTCCATGGTTGCTATAGTGTTCACTGCGGTTGCTTTCTCTGTGTATTGGATTCGAGAAATTCCCCAGCTCTTGGCTTCCATGTTAATCTGTGAGAAATTGTAAGTGTGATTGCTTGGAAAACTAATTTTATAGCAGACCTCTTCTCAATAAGCTGCATGATTTGAGGTATCGTTCCTGTCAGTAGCACAGATGGTGTTGGACAAGTTTCAGCCAAAGTATAGTTCTTAGTGTTAGGGGTTTGTTCAGATCCATATTCCTGAGTATATGAGAAAGAGTAATAGTTTAGCTTGCTTTAGCAAACACCACTAATAAACAGTCCATTGAGTCTGCAGGCAAGGGTAAATGCTGATATGGGGTGAAGTGCTAGAGTGACTTGAGTTTATTTAAAGCATGACGACCCCTGGCCAAAACCTGCTTCAGTGGAGGGATGAATAAAATTTTAATGGCTCATAAAACACAGCAATTCCTCTCAGTGCGTTTTTTGACCGCATTATTCGTGGCCGCGCCGTGTCGCCTCTTTTTGTCTGCAAAGTGAAAAGCTGCAGTGAGTGGCCACGGCTGGAGCTCTACTGGCATGAAGAGAGGTGGGAAGAAAAGGAAAGCCATGAATACGACGGCATGATTAGTGGAGGGAATGCGACTTTCACACGCGCACACACACACACACACGCGTTGTGTTTTCATTTTTTATGGGGACATTCCGTAGGCGTAATGGTTTTTATACTGTATAAACTGTACATTCTGTCCCCCTACACTACCTCTACCCCTAAACCTACCCATCACAGGAAATATTCTGCTATTTTAGATTTTCAAAAAAGATAATTCTGTATGATTTATAAGCTTGTTTCCTCATGGGGACCAACAAAATATCCCCACAAGATCAAAATTTACTAGTATTACTATACCTGTGGACACACACACACACACACACACACACACACAAGTACATGTTTACTTATCTAAATGAGTACATACCAGAGATTTCTATTGTATTATAATCAGCTAAATATATTTTATATGCCCTAAAAATATTTTGCATTTCACGCAATAAATACATTAATGTATTTATTGAGCCGTTTTCCTCATGGGGACAGTTTTACTATCCTAATGGGGACATTTGGTTCCCCTTTGTGGGGAAAATCCCCCCCCCCCCCCCCCACACACACACCCACATACCCACACAAATTAAATAAGTGACAAAACTACAAATTAAAATTTAACCACACCGCTAGAGGAAACATTTTGCATTTCTTTTAATAAATATATTTTGTAACACTTTATTTTTGTAAATAATTGTAAATAATTACTAAGCAATCTGTAATTTCATTACTTCTCACTTGAAAAAGTAAGGTAAGGGATGGCTTAATTTTTCTGTAATTTTATTAGCTCTAATGTAATTGCATTAAATACTGTATAGACAACACAACAATTCCGTATAAAACAATAGTGGATTTAATATCAAAATTTTATGTTAAAATGTATGTTTTTAAAGTAAACTTCTCCCTTTACACACTTTGGTCAGTTCAAGGATAATTTATACAACTGAATATGGTTAATTTGAAAGAATTAAAAGAGCAGTTTCATGTCTATCCTTGTATTGTTCATCTGGTCGAGGTTGATGTGGGATTTAGTAAACAATTAGTAATAAGTAATCCAATACTTTTTCGAGAGAGTAATTAGAAGACGTAATTAGTAGCTAGTACTTAATTACTTTTTTACAGTAACTTACACTAAACATGACATTCTATGTACTTACTATAGTAAAAAAACAAACAAAAAAAACCCGGTAAATTAGGCATAATTACAAGCAACTAAACTACCAAACCTTGTAACACTTTATTTTACAGTGTCATTGTTACGCATGTTACAAGTAGTTACTATAGTATTAACCATAAATTATGTGTATTTACATGCAACTAACCCTACACCAAACTCTCATTCTAACCCTATAAGTACATGAAGTTACTTAATATCAATCACTACTTAAAAGTATAATTACAGTGTAACTAAGACACCTTAAAATAAAGGGTTACACTACATACATGTTACATTGTAATTATACTTTTAAGAAGTGAGTACTACATGTACTTACTATTGGGTTATGAGGGTTTGGTTTAGGGTTAGTTGGATGTTATTATGCATAATTTATAGTCATTACAACTGTAACTACATGTAACATGCGTAAAGTGCTACCAAATAAAGTGTATTAGTTAATTAATATAGTTAATTAATATTACTCAGCTCTTATTTGTGTAAATGCACTGCAACAATGTCAACCTTAAAATAAAGTGTAAACGGTAATGTTACATGTATTTACTAAAGAAATAACTAGAAATGATGGATAATTACATTCAATTAACCCTAAACCAAACCGTCATCTTAACCCTATAGTAAGTACATGTAGCTAATTGTCACTACTCAGTACTTAAATGTTTAAATACACTCTAATACTGACAAAGTGTAACTCTTAATTTTAAGGTGTCTTTGTTACACTGTAATTACACATTTAAGTAATGAGTACATGTTCTTAAGTTTAGGATTAGGGTTTGGTTAGAGTTAGTTGCATGTAATTATGCATAATTTATAGTTACTACTTTAGTAACTGCATATGTTAACATATGTAACACTGTACAATAAAGTGTTACCAAATAAAGTGTAACCTTACAGTTTATTTACTTCAATATTCCAACTGTTCCCAAAGGATTTTTTTTTTTTTTCACATTTAGTTTACTTCTAAGGATAAACTAAACCCAACACTCAAAGATAAAGAGAAAAAAAACTGTCACTTTTAAAAGCTTTCAGATGTAAAGCCAGTAGGCACAAGCACAATGGGAGGGGGTTATAAAAAAAAAAAAAAATCAAGCATTGTCTCTTGATTAAAAAACCCTCTCAGCCATATTCATGTTTGCTCCACCCATGACATGCGCCATTTGCTTGCATGGAAATGGCCCTGGTGTTGATTCACTCACCAGTCGAGCTGGCCCGGGGGCTGGATAAATAAACATGCATCTGTTGTGTTATTTAATGCTCAGTGTCTTAACTGTTGGGTCTGAGACTGTGGGCTTCACGAGACGCGGCTTGCCTGCCCTCAGCACGACAGCTAATGCTGTTAGCATAGCGGCAATCCATCATTCTCTGTATGCGTGTGTCTGAGAAAACGTATGAAAGAAATAGAGATGTAAGCTGGATCTCCCTGTGTGCTTGCTTTCAGAGTTTGTGTGTATTAGGGGATTATGGAGAGCGGGTGTCACACAGGACTCTATATCCCTGCTCAGTGTCAGTGCTCACCACGGCCACTCAGGGTTTCAGCTTAACACTTTAGGGGTTTGTTCCAAAATGTCGGGTTTGTTATTTATATTCATTCATCAGTTTTTGGCAGGTATGCTGCATTTTCTGAAATATAGTGTATAGTACGTTTAGTTTGTTTTGAATTATCTAAAAAAAAATACATTATACATCTCCAACTGACTCAAAATCTAATTAAGCGTAATGAAGTCGTCATAATATTTGCATATAGAAATGCTATTGCTATTCTTTCGTAGATCTGTTTGCATAATGAATTGCAATTAGTCTTTTCTTTTTCTATATTTATCCCTGTTACTATCAGTTTTGTATGTTACTCTCCCTCTCACTTTCTATATTTTGTAACTTTTCTGTCTATAATTATCTCCTTTAAAAATTGCTTAACAATCAGTTGTTTCCTTCAGCACTGTACAAAATATATTTTTTTCATTTTGTCAAATCAACTTAGATAATTAATGTGGTTCAGTTAACTTAATATCTTGTGTTTCTGTTAAATCAATGACCGTAATTGTATTAACTCAAATTTTTAATTTCAATGAACTCAAAATGTTAAGGCAACCAACTTACGTTTTTAAGTTAAACCAACGATTCTTTTTTAGAGTGATGGAATACACATATATTTAAATCAATACACTACCAGTCAAACGTTTGGAATAATTGTGATTTTTAAAAATCTTTTTGAAAGAAGTCTCAAGGCTGCATATTTGAGCAAAATACAGTGAAAAACAATAATATTGACTACTGTAGGATCATATGACACTGAAGGAGTAATTACTTAATTCAAACATTTTACAACGTAAAACAGTTCTTTTTAACTGTAATGATATTTCCCAATATTACTGTTTTTACTGTATTTTTAATCAAATAAATTAAGCCTCGGTAAGCATAAAAGCATTAAATGTTTAATTCAATTCCAAAGTTCACTGAAATGAACATTTCATTATTATTATTCAGACCTTTCTAATGATGACAAATACGCCCAGTGCTTTGGAAAATTAGTGTGGAGGTTTGTTTATATGAATAGAATTTGTAGACAAAAAGGTTTATACGTTGGTTTTAGATTGTTTGTGTATACGGAGGACTAGAGCCCTGCTCTTGAACTGTGGAGCTGCTCAGGTCGTGAGACTGTAAATATACAGGCAGAGACCTGAACCTATAAATCTCTCTGTGCAGTGCTCGCTGCCTCTTACACACACACACACACACACACACACACACACACACACAATATATAACATCTATATAATGTACTAGAACTCAAGTCGTCCCAAACCCACAAACATGACCTGAACTTTGTTAACAACACCGACTGCATCGGTGCAACGACTTACTTTTCTGTTTCTCCCATGCAGCCTATTAGCTATCATTAGCATTTCATAATGACATGTAGCATGTAGTTTTATTTTTCATAATTTGTTGTAGAAAGATGCATGTGGTATCAATATATTAGGAGTTAAGAAGCATTTTGCCAAACCATAACAAATTTCCAGGGAGGATTTTATCCTCTTAAATATATTTATTTGTTTTGTAAAACTCCCAGAGTCTTAAATTCATTTGTGTTTTCTCAAGGGCACATATACAAAAGTGAATAAATGGAAAAGCATTTTATCATTTTTTTGGCATCCTTATTCCTCTAAGACATGCGGTGACAGTTCCAGGTTGATCGCAGGCCATTATTCCATACGCTTTTTTAAAATAATTTATCATAAGAGAAATACAAATCTCACACACAACAAATGTGATTCTCCTTGAGTATTGTCATTTTAATTTGTTTTGTTCTTTCATTTTTTATTTTGTCCCTCTGAACGCGCTGCTGTGAACGCACGTGTTGGGCGGTGTGTAATTTTAATTGATTTTCTTTTGTTTTTCTTCTCTTATTTACCATTTGTTTGGATTCACCGTGCGAATAAACATCACCTGGTGCCTGGGCTTTCTTTGTCTCTTGCACAATGCACAAAATCTCAAGGCGCTTTAACGTTACTCAGGCACAATAATAATAAAAAGGAATAACTAATAATAATAATAATAATAATAAAGACAATTATATATGTTTGTACTACAATCAAGGTATCAATAAGTATTAATAAAATATAAATTTAGCAAAAAAAAAAATAGAAATAAAACATACATTTTGCAAATAAATATAGAAATTTAATTATTACTAATAATTATAATTATATATATATATATATATTACACGTTAAGTATTAATTACTTTTACAATATAGAATTTAAAAATATAAAAATATAGCACAAAAATTGTATTTGATATTATTTTTATAATTATTATTATACATTTTTTAAAGTAAACAAATAGTCACACAAATAAACAAAAGAATAATTAAAGGGATGGAGAAGTAATAAACAAACATGAAACAAATAAATAGATTATATGTATAAAGCATTTAAAATCAAACGAACCACAATGATGTTATCATAATATTTTCATAATGAAATGTGACGCGAGTGATATTCTTCCAGACATATTTGTGTCATCTTTTTCCATATGTTTATCCATTTACTTTCAATCTCTCTCCTTGACACTTTTTGCTATTTGCTATTAATGCAATATTTGCATTTTTGAAGGAAACAAATAGTCATACAAATAAACAACAGAATAAATGAAAGAATGACAAATAATAAATACACACAAAAAAACAATAAACAGATTATATGTATATTTCGTGATATGGGTATTGGATTTATAGGCGTTTGCTTCAAATTTTAGTAATTCAAAGCATTTTAAAAAACAAAATGCAACTGAACATAAATGTCTTTTGTATGCAGCAATTAGAAAACGTAGCATAGGGTCTCCCGACACACCGCTGCCTTATCTCACTCACTGCGCCGACCTGATGTAAAACATTCTCGCAGAGCTGCTGTCGTGTGTGTGTGTGTGTGTGTGTGTGTGTGTGTGTGTGAGAGAGAGAGACAAAGCCCCTGCTGCCCCCTACAGCCCCCCGTTATGACATCACTACCTCAATGTTTTCACACAACACACCCTATGACATAAAAACACAAATTAGTGGTCCAAACTAATGCTTGAAACTTGAGGAAAGTAATTACAGTATACCGAAACACACACTTAAGTAAATATTGACTCCACAGCATATAGTTCAATACAGCAGTCATTTATAGATTAAGAGGTGGATCTTTAAACACACATATTTTTAAGGCTGTGATGTCTGTAATGTGCTCATTAGAATTCATTGTATTCACACAGTTAGCAAGGTCACCACTTTGTATTGAGCGACGAGTGCCGGAAGAGAGAGAGAGAGAGGAACTGTCTAAAAGTAATTGCTTTGATTCAAGCACACTAGAAGACCTTGAACCTGTAACTGAGGTTTAAATCACCTTATGGAGAGATTGCTGTCCTTTTCAGGAGATGAGCTATAATGAGTGTTGTTACAGCGCTCCTGCAGAGCCGCTTCATATTACAACCAGTTCAACACTGATATAATTGATGGAGCATCACATAAGTATAGATGATATATTTAACTACACACTTAACATGGTAGGGGGAAAAAATACACTTTTCTACATTTTCAGAATGAATGTGAGCACTGTGTGCCTCTGCAGAACTCACTGGCACAGTGATTGGGTGTTGTGGATGGTTACCAGGGTGTTGCTAGGCTGTTGCTTATGTGGTTGCTAGGGGGGTCTGAATGGTTGCTAAGCGGCTAGTCCAAGTTAAAATACAAAAATGTTTTTCATCACTATCCACAACATGAAACTCATAAATCGGATCACTTAAAAAGGTACTACCACCTCTCTCACGTGATTTAATGTATCATTCATGTCTGCAGTACAAAGTAATAATTGGAATAGTTTGTTCAGGTCCCGGTGAACAATAAGACTTTGTTTGCCTTAAACCCTAATTGTTCCGCAGGCGGGCAACCCACAAAATAGGTATCATTTTAAAGCTTAGAAACTCAGTTTTTAATGAATCCAGTCGTTGGTTTCAACTCTTAACGATGAGTCATTACAACTCAAATGAGTTAATTTTCTCTAACAGTCTTAATGTGAATTTCAACATTTACTAATGTTTTGAATCAAAAGTCCGGTCAAACTTTAGATTAGGGTCCAATTCTCACTATTTACTATGAATTTTGCCACAATAAACTTCTGATTGATACTTATTAATTGTTAGTAATGTAGTTCTTATGTTTATTTGGTAGAACTAGGCATGCAAATATGGTCATGCATTAATATATACCACAAAACCAGTCATAAGTGTCAATTTTTCAAAATTGAGATTTATAGATCATCTGAAAGATGAATAAATAAACTTTCCATTGATGTATGGTTTGTCAGGATGGGACAAGATTTGGTCGAGATGCAACTATTTGAATATCAGGAGGGTGCAAAAAAAAAAAGGCCATCAACATTTTTGATATATTTACTGTTAGATATTTATAACATATCTTCATGGAACATGATCTTTGCATAATATCCTAATGATTTTTTGCATAAAAGAAAAATCGATCATTTTGACCCACACAATGTATTGTTGGCTATCGCTACAAATACACCCGTGCGACTGGTTTTGTGGTCCATGGTCACATTTGTGCTTTATAAACACTAATATAAAGCCAGTTGTAATATGTATGCTAATAAGCAACTAGTTAATAGTGAGAATTGGAGCTTAACAAAAGCTGAATCTTTTAACTATGCGCTGGGAACTAGCTGTAAATTAACCAATATTACTAAATGCTTTAAATATATATTTCTCAGTGCTAGTTTATGTTAGATAATACATGTAATGCATTGTAAAGTCTTCCCAATAAATGTATAATAGTGTATAATTCTGAGGAAAGCACTGGATGAAAAATAAATAAATATTTTATTGATCTTATGCAGCTTTATGTATTAAGAAATAATTAAGTGGATGATAATAGACAAATAGATGATCAGTTCTATATTGGACTCATTTATCCATCAGCAGCGGATTAGAAAAAGGATCTTCATGTTTTGGTGTTCTTTACCTCATTGCATATTTTACTGGATTTCACTGTTGTAATTGCAGATTTAAATTTCCCTTTTCCAGCAGGCTCTGGTGTCACATTCGGAGGTCGTGTCTACTCCCATCAGCGAGACAGCAGGTATGCGCATCCCGGGCCGCAGCCATTGTTTGCACAGGAAAATAAAACAGCATCATGTGGATCGCCTTTCTTTCCAGCACACCTCCTGCGCCAGAGCTGAACTCAATCCCACAACAGAGCCCTCACTCCCCCAAACACACCCGCCTCCCCTTGGGATCAACACACCACTGCCACCAGCACACTGCTGAAATGTTATAATGCATTGCTTTACTACTAGGTTACACTAACACGTTTACCATATTACCGTGGATATTAATAATTTATTCAAATTAATGGTCCCACTTGGCGTCTTTAACTACTATGTACTTACATCAAAATAAGTAGTTGTATTGTTGGGAAATCACTTTGAGATGGGATACGGGTAAGGTTAAGGTCAGGTTTGGTGGTCTGGTCAGGTTTAAGGATGTTAGTTCACCCAAAAAATGAAAATTACATCATTTACTCACTCTCAAGCCATCCTCGGTGTATATGTCTTTCATCTTTTAGTAAAATACAATCAGAGTTATATTAAAAAAAAATATCCTGGCTGTTTCAAGCTTTATAATTAGAGTGAATGGTACTATTATTATTAAAATGTGCATCCATCCATCATAAAAGTAATCCGTAATCGAAGAGTTGCCCATTTGTTTGAACCGTGAAAGGCGTCTACTCTTGCAAAAGTTTACGCTACTCCTACATCCTACGTCATACGCTGGAACTCAACTCTCTCGTGCACGTGCGGACAGATGTTACCGGAAGCTAGTGATTACAGTTTATAAAATTATAATTATGTATATTTTTCTTACAAAAAGGCTTTTATTAACTCCCTGGAGCCGTATGGATTACTCATATGAAGGATGGATGTGCTTTTTGGGGCTTAAAAATGGCCACCATTCACTCCCACTATAAAGCTTGGAAGAGCCTGGATATTTTTAGTATAAATCTGATTGTGTTTGGATAAAAGAAGGAAGTCATGTACATCTAGGATGGCTTGAGGGTGAGTAAATCATGAGATAATTTTCATTTTTGGGTGAACTATCCCTTTAAGGGGTAGGGGAAGAGTCAACAGTGTAATTATTGATGTGATTACGGAAATTAATTACAGCTGTAATTATATCCCGGTATTTTAAATATTAGTATAATGTAAAAAAAAAAAATGTAAATAAGTGCACTGTATCAAATGATTTAAATGTTGGTACATAGTAATTAAAGACACTTAATATAAAGGAAGACCAAATTTGATTATTCAATTTCTAAAGAAAATTTAAATCATGCTCATTTATTTATTTGTCTATTCGTTCATTCATTCATTTTATTTAGCAAAAAAGCAGCCAAAATGTGAACTAGTGAGCAGAGCTAAAATCTGCACATACTCAACTAGTTTTAACAGACCCTAACCCTAATTTCTTAAACACTTTCATTTGTTCATGTGTGATGAATTTATTTATTTTTTCTTAAATGTATAGCATTTTAATATATCTCAGTCAGTGTATATCAAAGTACAATAGTATTAGCATCTGATATAATCACTATTTCATGTCCTTTTAAAGCCAAGGCATATTTTTCTTGTTACATGATTTGGGCGGCAAAAAAACAAAATAATGACTTTTCAACAATATCTAGTGATGGCTGATTTCAAAACACTGCTTCATGAAGCTTTACCAATCTTTTGTTTCGAATCAGTTGTTCGGATCGCCAAAGTCACGTGATTTCAGTAAAAGAGGCTTCGTTAAATCATAAGCTTTTTGCAATTTCAATAATTCATGTGACTTTGGCACGTGACTGATTTGAAACAAAACTGCTTCATGAAGCAGTGTTTTGAAGTCGACCATAGATATTGTTGAAAAGTTTTCATTTTGTGTTTTTTGCCGCACAGAAAGTATTCTCGTCGCTTTATAAGATTAAGGTGAACCGCTGTTCTCACACGATCTGTTTTAAATATGTTTTAGTAGCTCTTTGGGCATCCGAAATACTGGCAACAGAGACCTCACTGAGCCATCGGATTTCATAAAAATCTCTTAATTTGTGTTCCGAAGATGAAGGAAGGTTGAAGAATGACATGAGGGTGAGTAATAAATGACAGAATTTTCATTTTGGGGTGAACAAACCCTTTAAAATGTTAAAGTTTTCCACTAAAATGAACATATTGTGTTTGTGTCTGTGAAGAAGAACTGAGCACATTTCTCACGGCTACATGGCGTTAGTCATCTTCTCCTTAGCCTTGCGATTAGCTGCTTCCTGACACAGAGCCACAGAGGAAAGAGGCAGCAACGTCTCAGCTCACCACAGCGCTGCACCACGACACACCATACATCCGCACGCACGCTGCTTCTGAGCTGTAGGAAGCCATGATGGATGTCACGATGTAAGCCAAGCGCAGATCGTTAGCAGGACGCATGATTGTGTGTGCTTACAGACGTCACGCTGAGAGCACTAAACATACTCTACTTAGGTAGGTTTGTACTATTTAAGTGTTCAGGAGGATGAAAGGCATTTGACATATATCATATTAGGTCAAAGAGCTAGGGCAGTAGAGGCTGTTTTTGACATTTTATAGTTTAATTTGGTCAGGGAATTAGAACAATTAGTTATGCAATAGCATACGGCTTTGAGTAGATGTTTGCAACTAGTGGGTTCTTAAAAATAAAGGGTCCAAAAGAGGATTTTTGAGGCCATTGAAGAACCATTTTTGTTCCCCACAGAACTTTTACTGTTTTTTTTTTTTTATGTGAACCATTTTCCACTAAACAACCTTCCAATGGAAAGGTTCCATGGATGTTCTTCATGGAACCATCGATGCCAATAAAGAACCTTTATTTTTAAGACAGCAGGGAGAACAATGCTAAATACAAGTTATAAAATGCAGCTTATCATATGATCATGCATGCTTCGGACAGCTTTAAATAAAAGGGAGGAGGAAACGCTTCATATATCTTTTGTTGTTGATGTCCAATCTAACATTATTATATTTTGGCACAAAAGCTAGCCAAATTAGAAGCAAATTTTTTACTAGAAAAAACTAGAATAATACAAAGATGCAGGATACATTAAATACGCTTTCACTTGTTAAGATGACAAACTTGACATTTATTTGCATTTATCCCTCCTAAATGCGACTAAAAGGCATGGTGATATTAATATATTATAAACATTAACCGTACATTTTTATTTTTGTAAAGCTGCTTTGGAACAAAGTATATTGTGAAAGCACTATACAAAAAAATTTGACTTGACTGACATTTTTACTGGCTTGAATGACACCCTAAATCAGTTTTTTTGGGTGTGTGTGTGTGTGTGTGTGTGTGTAATCTTCAAATTCTGCATATTGTGTTAATTAATACATTCGAATAATTGATTATGAACTGAATAATAATAATAATTTATTAACATGTTATTACACATTATTACATGTTATAACATGTTTCTATTTTACAACATTTTTAGTGAATTGAAAAATAAAATGTAAAGTGACTAAAAGACAAATCGCAAAAATTAAGTCACTAATCAAATCATTTTCAATAACTGAAAAATGATTTTTTCAAAGTTTTCACTGCTTGGCTAGGTACAGGTAGTCGCATCACAAACTCCAACTCAAATGGACGACTAAGAAAGATTTCCATTTGTTACCACATTTGGTGCAATGAGTAAAATAATTTCATTGGATTCGTTTCAACAACATCTTATATACAATTATATTATAGCTTTTATCGCACACATATGGTTTCCACACACACAAAAAAAGCAGCATAACTACTTTTCAACTGTGTTAATACAAACATGTTTCAGCAAATCAGCATATTAGAATGATTTCTAAATGATCATGTGACACTGAAGGTTAGTGATGCAGAAAATTCTGCTTTGAATCAGAGGAGTAAATTGCATTTTAAAATATATTAAAATAGACATTAGTTATTTTAAATTGTAATAATATTTCACAACATTTTACTGTATTGGTAACTTTTACCGTATTTTTGATCAAGGACATGCTAACACTTTATTTTGATGCTCCCAACAGACATTCTACTGACTATGAGTAACTTTACAAGTACATGCAGTTGCAAAGTTACTTATAGTTAGTAGAATCGAAATAACGTATGTTATAAAATATATTTCTAAAGCACTTATGTGGTGAAGAGCTGGAACTTGATCATCAGCTGAAACATCTGGGTGTCCTATATTTCACTTAGAAACGTGGACACAGACACAAACGCTCCATTAGAGAGCGCAGGCCCAGCCCAGGTCATTTGTGCGAGAAGGGCAGTGGGCAAAAAGAACGGGGAGTGTAGTGAAGTGGATCGGCACCCGGTGCTCTCTTACAGTTCTGCCATTACAAGCCATTACAAGTGACCTCTGACCCTTATCCGCCCTCAGATGAAACAGCAAGTCTTGCTCCGCTCGTTCAAGAGGAAGATAAAAGAAGGGAGGGGGAGAGTAAGTGACCCATTCTTCAGACATGTCCCAAAACCCACAGACGCACAGCTCCAGGGTTCTCCCGTGGCTATGCAGATGCGAGAGAATGCAAAAAAACAAAGAATTTTAATCACCAGAAATCTCCAATTACTGCACAGCAACCTGCCACGAATCTGTCTCCTCGGGACGCGTTCCAGAAATGACAGAGGCGCTTCGACGAGGCCTCAACGCACTCCTCTCCACGGCACGCGCCACCCTCATGAACTCATCCTGACAGCAGACGAATCTATAGTGGATGTCTCCTAATTACGAGACGTCTCCTTTCCTTCCCCACTGGCCTAAAGGAGCCAGACGCACAAATTCTGATCTAGGATCCTCGCCGTAATCATCTGGCGCAGGGTTACCGTACTGTCCGCGGCAGCACGGCACGGCGGATGCATGGTGTTTGTGTTAATTAACATGGGGCTTGTGTGACGGGTAACTAACCTCAGATGAGACTTTGTTGTCAGATTCATTCAGCCGTGCACACGGTTCATCTTCCTCAAGAGCCATTATCAGAATACAAACACTGATTTTAAGCACTTGAAATCAGTTTTCAAATGAGAAAGTGTACGGTTCCTTTTTATTTGAATACATTTTAATGGAGTAGTTGCTTTTCTAAGTTAGACTGATTTTTTTATTTTGTATGTAAAAATAATTAAAGCACTTTTTGCTCTTTCTTTTAAAAAGATTGCTCTGTTTTGAGCGTTCCGACTGGCCCAACATAGCAACAGCCAATGCTGTGAGTTTGGGCGCATGACCATCTGTTTGGCTGACCAATGGCTGACAATGAGAAGGTAGAATCTGGAAATCTGTTTGCTGGAACAGAAATGACACAACTTAGCTTTAAAGGATTAGTTCACTTCAGAGTTAACATTTTCAGATAATTTAATCACCCCCATGTCATCCCAAATGTTCATGTCTTTCTTCGGTCAAAAAGAAATGAAGGTTGTTGAGGAAAACATTCCAGGATGTTTCTCCATATTGTGGACTTCACTGGGGTTCAACGGGTTGAAGGTCTAAATTGCTGTTTCAATGCAGCTTCAAAGGCTCTACACAATCCCAGACGAGGAATAAGAGTCTTATCTAGAGAAACAATTGGTAATTCTAAAGAAAAAATATAAAAATTATATACTTTTTAACCACAAACGCTCATTTTGCACTAGCTGTGCTATGCGCCACCCATTATGTAATCACGTTGGAAAAGTCATGAGACTTAGACGAAAGTACCTTGGTTAGGTGAAAAACTCTTCTCCTCCAACTTCAAAATCGTCCGACATTGTTGTTTTACTTTTTTTTGTAACAGCTGTTTGACTTAGTCTTTGCACGTTCGCTTTGTAAACACTGGATCGGTACATCACGCGTGACCTTTACAGCGTGATTACATAATGGGTGGTGCATCGCAGAGAAGTGCAAGACTGCATTTGGGGTTAAAAAGTACATATTTTTTTTTAATATATATATAAATTTAGAAAATATCCAATCGTTTCTCTAAATCAGACTCTTATTCCTCATCTGGGACCGTGTAGAGCCCTTTGAAGCTGTGTTAAAAGTGCAATTTGGACCTTCAACGCTTTGAACCCCATTAAAGTCCACTATATGGAGAAAAATCTTGAAATGTTTTCCTTAAAACCTTAATTTCTTTTTGACTTAAAAAAGAAAGACACAAACATCTTGGATGACATGGAGAAAAGCAAATGATCAGGAAATGTTCATTCTGAAGTGAACTAATCCTTTAATGCACTAAATGAGTTTGCTCAACCTGATCTCACGAGAAAACATAACTAATTTACATGTTTGTGAATTGGTTTGCGTGAATTTTTTTACAATTTCCCCCAAAATTGTGCTATTTTACAAAAGCATCAAGGTCTACCCTCAAACCTAAGTGGGGCGCAAGATCGTATAAAAACATGCTAATGAGATTTTATATGATTTCACCATCAAACGTAAAACAGTTATGAATTGCCATGAGAGTGTGTTGGTTTGTTATGTACTGAAACCATTTGTAGCAATGTGTGACGTTTGTAATTAACTCACGTTTATCGTTAATATGATTCTGAATAATACGCTAATGTATACAGATTTACCCGTGCAGACAGCCTATTTTTTTCACAATTGACATATTCATATTCATGACTCATACGTTACAATTAATCATCGTCAAATAAACATTCTCTGTGTTCTAGCTTTTGGCGCTAACGAGAATGCGTTTTGCAGCGTCTCAAACTTCAAAACGTCGACACAAATCCCTTCTCAAAATCCTTCAGTCAAGAGCAGAAAGCAAAATTCCTTTCTTCGCAGTAGCTTTGATATGCCTGCGCTGGAGCTAGGCTAATATTCAAATGTAAATATTAAACAAGGCGAAACAGAGATCCATGCAAAGGCCTTTTGTTCGGAGGCACTGAGAAAGCAGTCACCCTGAAACAATAGGTCAAATTAGCATGCAGCAGCCCCGGAGCACAGGCCCGTCGCACGGTGACGAATCCCCCCTTCCTGCTGGGATGAGGGGGTGGGGGGTCACTGCTGAAGATCCGTCTCAGGCAGTATGTCATGCCCATTCACCTTATTCCTCACTTAGAGCACCTATCCAAGAAGAGAAGACATGGGAGGGCACAAGACAAGATTAATATAGGAAATACCTGGTGATCTGACAAATGACGACAGCTGATAATTACCCATGAGCCCTTGAGAGTGGCAACTGAGCGTCTCACCCCCTAGCACGGTTCTCTGGTCTCTCCTTTCGAAAAAGAGGAAGATTTTTCACCTTAAACCCTCCGGTTTATAAGTACGCTCTGATTATAAAGCCAAGAATGGCTGCTTAGATGAAAGAAGATACGTTGTGAAAGTGGAAAATCAGATTAATGCAAGGAAAATGCGAAGGTAGAGAGATTAAAAAAGTGAGTGAAAAGAAATGACGTCAACACCCTTACTAGGAATATCGAGAGACCAGCTACACACATAAAACCTCAAAAGTGATCTGCCCTTAAAACAATCATGATTGAGGCATAATTACGCTGCCTGTGATTTGCCATTAAAAACATTTCGAAGCAATTCAGAAAATATCTCAAGGACACTGTGAGGTAATGCCTTTGGTTTTCCATCTAGCTTTGAGGTGGCAGATGCAATTATAAAGACACACACACACACAACCCCCACCCATCATCACAACCTGCATAAACAGAGACGACAACTTGAGATTAATGAAAGAGCACGATTTAATTGTCAGGCATCAAGATCAAGCTGAACTTAACCAGAAAATACACGAAAGGTTATCAGGCTTTTAAAAGGTTTCTAATTGGTTATGACCAGTATATAATTAGAAAACCCGATCTGTGAAAAGGGCACACTTGATGATCTTTGGAGAATAATCAAGAACAATAAAAACATAAAATCAATAGTGACTGGATATAAAAAGATTATACTGCGAGGAAAAGACTGACATACTGCAGTGCTTTGAGTCATACAAACCACAAGTCCGTCAGGTTCACTCACAACAGTCTATTGAGTGAGGCGAACTCACTTTGCTTTTCTTTTCACATCAGCGGAGTTATACACTCAACGCGCCACTTCAGTCTTACAGAAAAAAATAATCTCATTGTATCATATCAGTTGACGTAATGGACGTTTGTTATTGTAGCGGTTCAGGGGTTGCGCTGCCATTCCACGAAAGATTTCTGCCACATGCAGCTCCGTTTGATATGCTTAGATATACAGCGAGAGCACGGCATCGCTCCAACACTGTCAAAATCTCACAGACATAAATTCACAAGGGCACTAAAGGTTAGAGTCTTGTACATTTCACACCTGTTTTTTTTCCCCCTTCAGATTTCTCTTAGCCTGACACAGGAGCATATTCCTGGCCAGCCCTCCTGAGTTTTAATTGAAGTCCAGCCCAAGATAAGCTGACAGCACCCTTGCTCTTTTGGCTTGAGGAAGGAGAACTTTTGGCAGTCCTGCGGCACTGTTCGCATCAGCTTAATGGGAAAGAATGTGAAAAGCACTTAACAAATGGAATCAGAACGCTGCAGGTGTGACCCTGCACATCGTTATACACATGTTTGGGCTCATAGATGCACAATAGTACAGTGATGATGTCAGACAGTAATACCGAGTAACTTCTTGTAGCATATCATGTGACCAAATTCATTGCTTTAGTATTTAGATGACACTTTATATCATATATATATATATATATATATATATATATATATATATATATATAATATATATATATATATATATACACAGTATTAATTATACATTTCTATTAATATTTTATTTTAATAGTATATATATTTTTTATTAGTATGATTCTATTTATTAATTTATTAATATTTATTATTATTATTAATATTAATATTTATCTATTTATTATTCATTTGAATGAATTTAGAAAAATGTTAAGTATATATTTCAAGACAAGGTATTCTCTTATCTCAAGATACGATTTTATCTCAATACAACATCTTCTCTGTTAGGAAGAGACTACCATGACACTGTAGACTGATAATATTGCCCTGCACTGAAATATTGCTTGTGCTCAAAAGACAAAGAAGAGTATAGAAGCATTCCCAAACACACATTCACATTGTCCATTGTTTACACCCTATGCAAGCACTACCAACACTTCGCAATGCAAAGGATCACAGACAGTAAACTGATGCTCCCAACTATTTCTGCCATACTACAAGTGTAACGGAACACGTATCTGTACCGAACCGTTTCGGTACGGTGCATGTGTGTACCGAATGCATTACATTGCAACATTGTAGCCTAACCACAATTAACCACCAATAACTACAATAAGCTCTGCGTTCTGTTACTTTCGATAAGAAATAAAGTGTCATCCTTCCAAATCTGTCCACGAACTCACAAAATTTTTAACAGAAAATGCCGTTTTGATCATGTGGCACGACAGATCGCCTACAGGCCCCTCAGTTCAACCACTGGCGGCACGACGCAATCATCTCCCCCTCTTTAATGTCAGTTACACAATAAACATGAATGAACATCTGAAGGTATGTTGAAAGATACAGTACAAGTGTTTCAATGGTGGAAAGACGTCAATAAAACAGCTTGTAAACAATCACGTAGCATTTACCTCAGAAAAGCCATTCCGTGTTCACAGCTTGTTAGTTCGCCAGAGAAATGAACTCTTTTGCTTAATATATGCACTGTATTACGCTACATATTCGTATTATTTGACTGTTAGCCATGTCTTGATTATTTAATGTATGTTATAAATCTGTCGTGAAAATGACAGCCACTGAGCGTTAATGATTACAATGAATTAGAGTAAAATATAATTTTTTAATTAGATTTAGAAGTTAATGGAAAAACTGCCTTGTATGCAGCTTACATGTTTGCATACACTTTATTATTTGAGTGTTGATTAATATATAAAAATAAATAGCAATTGAATTTAGGCTAATTAGTTTGGGCTTAGTTAGCCTTTATATTATAGCAGCAATGTAATGTTCAAGTAGGGCTCTACATAGTTTATAGCTTCAGCAGAGATCATTTTTTTATTCTTAAGAAATTTTTAGTTATAATTTAATATACTTTTTTTTTTTCAGTGAACCACTGTTTAATATAAAAAAGAAGCAATTTCATTTATAGTTTAGTTTTCAACCCACCTGCTGAACCAAACCCATACCGAACTGTGACCGAAGGTACGTACTGAACCGTGAGTTTTATGTACCGTTAAACCCCTAATTTCCAACATGAATCAGTTATACTTTATATTAATTAACATTATGAAATATTGCTTGCGTTCAAAAGACACACATAAAAAAAGAAGAAAAAAAAGCATTGCCAAACACCATTGCATTGTCCATTGTCTCCACCTTATGCAAGCACCGCCAATAAACCCATTATATTTAGTGAATCTGTCAACACTGTCAACACAACATGGCGCAACAAGACGGACCACAGACAGTAAAGTGATGCTCCATACTATTTTTGACATACTACACGTGTTTGCGCTACTTCTGACACGAAAGACAAATGGATTTACAAATTGCCTTTTTTTTGCTATACCTTTTTTCTACCTTTTTTATATGTGTCTTTTGAACGCAAGCAATATTTCATAATGTTAATTAATATAAAGTATAACTGATTCATTTTGGAAACTAAGGGTTTAACGGTACACAAAACTCACGGTTCAGTACGAACCTTCGGTCACAGTTCGGTACGGGTTTGGTACAGCAGGTGGGTAAAAAACTAAACTATAAATAAAATTGCTTCTTTTTTCATACAACAGTATGGCCAGTGTGGACAGCCTCAGTCGTAATGCACCAGTTTAAATGTGTTGAATGAGATTTTCAGTCCATAACAACTTACATTTCAGTCTGTTCCTCACACAAACCTGTCTCCAGAGGACACAGTGCATGTGTCATAAGGATCACATTTTGTGGTTCTTTTGTGGTCATTCTGATCTATTGTTCAAAGCTTCTTCAAAATATTTTCTCTGGTGTTGCATAAAAGAAGTAAGAGCGTACAGGTTTGGAATGCCATGATGGTTAATAAATAATGAACGGATTTGCATTTTCGGGTGGAGTACTCCTTTAACAGGCTAGTCATTCCAACAGGCACAGCATACTACGCCATTTTAAAGCGAATTAAAGAAACAAATGAGCACACTGTTTCTGAGGGAGGTGCTTTGATTCCTCGACATAACTCACTCAGTGACTCCCTTACTTTCCAGCCGTCAGCACTGCTTTGAAGTGAACTTCAGGATGAAATACAGCAAATGAGCCAGCACAGGTAACACCGTCTCCACATCAGAGGGATAAACACCAATGAGTTACATGGCCTCGCCAACCAACAGGCCCTTATTTGGGCAACACTGGAGCCAGATCCTATATAAAGTCTCCCTGTAGGAGCCACTGCGGATGTCTCAGTATGAGGAGGACTGTGTGTTTAACACCACACTACTGAATCATACACGCCGGGCATCACTGGACGAACAACCCGTGGCTCTATCATCATCCTTTCGCCACTCCTGTTTGGCTCATAACGCAGAGCTGTGGCTTTGGCTCTTTGAAAAGGGGTCATGAGAAATTTAATAGAACACGGCGGACACAGCATCATTTATTTCACTGCTTACAGGAGGGAAAATGAAAACTATCCTTCTTACGCGCTCCGAATCTTAAGCTCATTAAGCTCTCCGACACAACACGGGTGGGAGGTGGATGTTCATTAGGATGTGATTAATTGCGGTGTCAGCGATTTGGCACCGACGCAAAAAGACGCCGGCGTTTAGACGGCGAAGGTGTGGATGGATCTCGTAGACAGACTAACGCGGGGAACGACACCGTATGCGAAAACGACCTCGTTCCGACATTGACTTTGTCGAGCTGCCATCAACCCCTCTGTAATGTCGCAGACAGCACAATTACCCATTCATTTATTCAAGCATCAAGTGCACAAAGAGCATTTTCACATGCACAGCCAAATCGGATTTAAAGTGTCGACGCGCTCGCCGCCTTTTGCCGCCGTTTACTTTAAAGTGTAGTAGCTAATGATATGTGTGTGTGAGAAAGAGGGTGATAGGTGGAGACTGTGTGCACATTCTCCTGCTGTGCTGTGAACCTGCTCGCTAAAAACAGGGAGATGGTGCGTCCTCACTGCTGACACAACACGACATGGGCCTTACTGCAGTCCGCATAGGCCCTGCTCTCACCCCACTCTCCTTCAAGACACACCCGGGCCTGTCTGTCACCTGAGACGCCCTGCAGATCAATTGAGCGCTTGAGATTCGTACATTTTAAGGTCATGGCTGGGATGTTTTTTTTTGAGGTTGTATATTTGCCTGAAGCTCAGATTTAGCTTCATGTATGATTTTTCATAACAAAAAAGGCGTTTCGTAACTTGCAAGGTGGTGTAAATTAATTAGTGGTGGCAGAGTAATTAGGATGTGTGCAGAGATGGAAATGAAATGGAGGCTTCCCCACTGCTTTGATGAACATCCCAGCCTGTCAAACCTCAATGAGTCTGTGAGACATCTGCAATTCACAGAACGTTGGCACTGGACATGTGAGAAACACACACACACATACACACATGTTGAGTTTTTGTGTTTTATGGGGACATTCCATAGGCGTGATGGTTTTTATACTGTACAAACTGTACATTCTGTCCCCCTACACTACCCCTACCCCTAAACCTACCCATCACAGAAAATGTTCTGCTATTTTAGATTTTCAAAAAAGATAATTCTGTATGATTTATAAGCTTGTTTCCTCATGGGGACCAACAAAATGTCCCCACAATGTCAAGATTTACTGCTTTTACTTATGTTGTGGGTCCCCACAATGTAAGGAACACACACACACACACACACACACAGGTTTGTTTTGCTATCTTAGTGAGGACATTCCATAGGCGTAATGGTTTTTATACTGTACAAACTGTACATTCTGTCCCCCTACACTACCCCTACCCCTAAACCTACCCATCACAGAAAATGTTCTGCTATTTTAGATTTTCAAAAAAGATAATTCTGTATGATTTATAAGCTTGTTTCCTCATAGGGACCAACAAAATGTCCCCACAATGTCAAGATTTACTGCTTTTACTTATGTTGTGGGTCCCCACAATGTAAGGAACACACACACACACACACACAGGTTTGTTTTGCTATCTTAGTGAGGACATTCCATAGGCGTAATGGTTTTTATACTGTACAAACTGTACATTCTGTCCCCCTACACTACCCCTACCCCTAAACCTACCCATCACAGAAAATGTTCTGCTATTTTAGATTTTCAAAAAAGATAATTCTGTATGATTTATAAGCTTGTTTCCTCATGGGGACCAACAAAATGTCCCCACAATGTCAAGATTTACTGCTTTTACTTATGTTGTGGGTCCCCACAATGTAAGGAACACACACACACACACACACACACAGGTTTGTTTTGCTATCTTAGTGAGGACATTCCATAGGCGTAATGGTTTTTATACTGTACAAACTGTACATTCTGTCCCCCTACACTACCCCTACCCCTAAACCTACCCATCACAGAAAATGTTCTGCTATTTTAGATTTTCAAAAAAGATAATTCTGTATGATTTATAAGCTTGTTTCCTCATAGGGACCAACAAAATGTCCCCACAATGTCAAGATTTACTGCTTTTACTTATGTTGTGGGTCCCCACAATGTAAGGAACACACACACACACACACAGGTTTGTTTTGCTATCTTAGTGAGGACATTCCATAGGCGTAATGGTTTTTATACTGTACAAACTGTACATTCTGTCCCCCTACACTACCCCTACCCCTAAACCTACCCATCACAGAAAATGTTCTGCTATTTTAGATTTTCAAAAAAGATAATTCTGTATGATTTATAAGCTTGTTTCCTCATGGAGACCAACAAAAGGTCCCCACAATGTCAATATTTACTGCTTTTACTTACGTTGTGGGGACATTTGGTCCCCACAATGTAAGGAACACACACACACACACAAATTTGTTTTGCGATCTTAGTGAGGACATTCCATAGGCATAATGGTTTTTATACTGTACAAACTGTACATTCTCTACCCCTCACTACCCTTACTCCTAAACCTACCCATCACAGAAAACTTTCTGCATTTTTACCTTTTTAATAAAACATGGTTTAGTATGTTTTTAAAGCTATTTGAAATATGAGGACTCATGAAATGTACTCATATTTCATGTGTACATCACAGTACCAGTGTTATACTCATGTTATTATCCAAAACTTGTGTCTTCATAAATCACAGAAACTTGCACACACACACACAGTTGGATTTCCATGGTTTATGGGGACATACCATAGGCATGGTAAGTTTTATTTTGTATAAACTATATATTCTATCATTTATCCCTAAAAATATCCATTACAGAAAGCTTTCTGCACTTTTAATATGACATATAATATGACATATATTATATATAATTATAAGCTGTCGCATTATTATTATAACAATTTTAACACATTTTAATGATCCTAGGCCTATTTATAATATGCAGGTTTGTATGTGAAATGCTCGCATTTTTTCCACTGTAAATTAGTCCTTTTTTTCTGGTAGGAGGTTAGGTTGGGTCAGTGTGTGAAACAGTGGCAGGCCCATATGTGTACGTGTTACTACTGATATATTTGCAAGATACAGAGGTTAGTGAAATGATCTGATGTAATGCAAAAGAACTTTGACTTTTAAAATAAGTCATTCAACATCAGGCAATTTGCGTATTCATCGACTTTGTTTAAATGCGTTTTGCACAAAAACATTTCTAAAATTAGTTGTTTTATGCATGTAACTTTAAAAATAATGCTTTGATTATTGGTAAAATATGTTTTAAAATGTCACGGCTTAGTAATATTTTTCCATTATAATGTGTGATTTACTAAATTTATACAGCATTCAAATTCTAAACTTGTTTTGAATGGAAAAAAAATGCAGTGCTATAAAGACCTGAGGCGGGAAAATGTTAGACTAAAATATTATCTTGAAAAAAATATATAAATGAAAACATAGCAAAAGAGTACCAATGCTGTTCATTTCAGGGTTAAATGCAGAAACGGTGGTCTATACTTTGGTTGAATAATGTCCGCACCTGTAGTGTATAGTTTCATGATCTGAAATGAAAATAGTTAATTAGAGATGAATAAAACATCAGTAGCACAGTGCAGGGGATCAAGTGCTCGGCTAAAGGATCTTCAGATCAATGTTATTGCGATGCACTCAAGTTACTGGAACACAACCGACAGGAAATGATGATCATTAATAAGAAACGACTGTTTTACTCTGTGAGAAACACTGATGTACTGAACAGGAAGCACATGCAGTGATAGGCCTGCTGTTGACTCGATAGGCGGATAAGTTTATTTTACCATCCTATATATACACACAGTTATGTATTATTTATTTAAATATAGCATTATTTTCCCCTGATGTTTGTGACCTTAGGGGAGGAGGCATGCGGCCCACTACTTTATCTAGAACTGAACATTAGAATCTCTTGTTCGTCCATGGCCAGAACACTTGACCCTAAAAAAAAGGGCAATATATAGTGAACATATGAAAAAAAAAAAATAAATAAATAAATAAAATAAATCATTTTAAATGGGATTCACCCTTTTGCTGCAGATCTTTGCGTTCTGTGCTCTGGGCTTTGGGCGCGCTCTAAATGTGGAAAACGCTGAAAAGAAGCACAGGGAATAAAAACTACAGAAATGAGGTCATGTTCCTGGATTAGACACACAATGCAAAGGAGGAGAAACTACTAAACGACTCGCAAATCAGAATGAAACAGTATTCATAAAACATTGAATGTTTTTGCATTTTAGATGAATTGTCCTTTGAGACGCAATTCAAATGTGAATTTCAAGAAATTAGGACAAAGTGCCTCATTATCCTCTACAAGAAGAATGAGAATAACTCATCTCCTTAGCGGAAAGGGGAAAAAAAAATGTAAAACTGGTCCAAAAACACTATTTAGAAATCACACTACTGTAAGAATTCATGACTATAAATTATTTGTTACATCACAAAGTCACACACATCATTTTTTTTTTACAACTTAACCAACACATGCCTCAAATAAAGAGACTTTAAGGCCCTGTTCGCTCTAGTGCGTTTTCGTTTTAAAACACTTTTGTTATGGTTACACCAGCCATCTACACTACTCCAGAGTTTCCGACCCTCAAAGAAAGGAGACTTTTGGAAATACTGCAGACCCTGTTTCAGTTTGAAAACTCCAGGGTTGTATTTCTGTGTAGACGGACCAAAACGGAGCCTGCTGAAAATGAAGGAGTAGCTGCCCAGATTTGCTCGTTCATTTAGTCTTTCAGATCATTCGTATCCTTCCCTGATTCATCAAGCCTCTATCATACGTCCATTTTGCTATCAGAAGATGGCAATAACAGACCAGCCTCGACAACCATGTAAAGAATAACATGGAGACGGAAATGCAAGCTTTGCTGACTTTGTTGTCCATTGTGCAGTTAAACTCTTCATAATTTTATAATACATGCGCAAGGGCAAGCTATTATCAGAGCAATCAGCAGAAAATCTCATTTCAAGTGGCGCGAGCCCTACCTGTTTTGGGTTAGACGAGGAAGAACCACGGCCTGGTGGGACATGTTTGTCAATGAAGTTGCTATTCCTGAGGAATCGCGACAGAACTTTTGGATGTCCGTGCAATTTACATCCAGAGTGTCCCAAAGGGATCCCATTGGTTCAACTGACTTTTAATGGGTAGTATTTTTAGTGCCTAATTATAATTCCTGCAGCCACATTATGATTTATAACGCATAAAATGCATTATAATGACCATTAATGTCTTTTAAATTACATGGTTCATATACTAGTATATAACATAAGCTAAAGGTTATGAAATCAAGCATTTTTCGTTGTTTCTGTTTTTTTTTTTTAGTTAGCTTACGTTCTAGCATTGCATACATCTACCCGATTAGCCTGCTAGCTTAGCTTATATTAGGTAAGTTTTGTGCTCCCAATATCTGTTTCCAGCTTGTTTTATAATTCAATATGCATTCATTTTATATTTCAAGCACGTTGTTTGTTCACTTAATGTAATAAACATCATAGAATAGTGAAATAGGTTATAATTACACTGTAATGAATTGCTGTAAAAATTACAGCATTATTTTACAGCCGCTGGCTGTTTTTTAATAATACAGCATATTGCTGTAAACTGCAATGCATTCTGGGGTCACGTGTTGGTTTGACTCAAATTTACAGAATATAGCTGTAAATTGACCCTTTGTAATTTAAAAAAAATACAGTTATTTACTGTAATCAGAGAATACAGGGAAATTCTGTAAATTAAATTACAGTAACACTACTGTAAATTTTACAGTAACTGGCTGGCAACCCTGCTGCCAGTATTATACTGTAAAATTTACAGTAATTTTTTAACAGTGTTGTCAAGACATCATTATAACTTTTGATCAGGCTTTACCGCTTGGGTCCTAAAGGAGACCCAGTTCCAGGGGCGGACTCGATTTCTCATCACACTGGAAATGTACGCGCATACCCAGTGTGCATGAATGGTCATGTGACATGCGTTTTTATTCACGTAGAGTGGATGGAGAACTTTTCTGAAAAGCGGTGGAATGTATGGATGAGGATCGTTTTCATTTTAAAATGTTGAGTTAAAACAAAAGAGCACAAGTGTGGACATAGCCTAAGGAGATAGTTGTACCTGAAATGAGTTTTATATCATAAAAGGAACCAGATTGATTCGGTCATATTAAACTATATGTTTGACTTAAAACCAGTATTATTACCGCATTGCTACCGCTTTATTGTGTATGCAATGTTTTTGACATTTTTCACAATTTCAACAGATTCGATTTTGTCTTTAAATACACATAAGTAGTCATGTGTCGTGAAATAAAAGAGTAAAGTATTAAATGCAACGTGGATGTTTTTGCTGCTGTTGTTTCTCAGAAAAACTTACGTGCGTAACAGCACAGCAGTGACTCCGGGGAAGGTACATATGGGAGCGCTTGACAAGGGGGTAACTTGATAAATTGTTTTTCTCTTCTCACTCTGCAGTTGTTTCATCACCTTACAAAGCTTTGGTTTGCATATACTACGAAAAACAGCTATTGTAATTAAAAAGGTGGCATGGTTCACCTTTCTGTGCTGGTAAATTGTTAGCAGGGGGGTTGGTTGGGGTCTGCATGCCCTCCACCTCCTCAGGTCTCTGCCTCCGAGACATCTGCGTATGACAGCGTGAATCAAGCACCTCTGCCTCTGAGCACGCGTCACCTACCAAAGTGAAAGGTTTATCACCTTGGAAACACATCTGTAAGTATCGAGTCTGACGTGTTAAACACCCAGAAATGGAGTACAGAATAGGTGCTTTTCTTCTTTATTTACGATGCCAGTTGACTTCCTTAATTGTGTTTATTTCATTTGCTTGGGAAGAGATATCTCACAAATTTCAAGTTACATCTGTGCCCGCAAAGCTGTTTGTTTCTTAGCTGCAAAAGTTATTGTGTTGTGACAACATTGAGGAATGTTCTGTAATGAGAAATTATAACAGCTTTGAATCTGTTAGATAAAAGCAAGCGCAGGTGGACGGAATCAGTGTGAAACCTGAGCCCGGGTCTTTTCTTTGATGTACGTCTGAATGCAGGGGTTCCCACTGTAGTACATCTGTGTCGACCTTGGCCAAAGCTGGCACGGTCCCCTGGCGCGCACCCCAGTTTCATGGCACATGACCAAAGAACTGCACAGAATCTCAGTTCTTGAGAGGAACTCATCTCCTCACTGGTAGACCAGTTGTCCTCTGTATTTTATTATGTTTTGATTAAATCGAAACGTAATATTTTAATTGAATGTTTAGAGCCGAACCCCTCTGAGCAATAAATTTCCTGCATCTAGCTATCATGTTTCTCCAGTAATTGCATTTACATAAATGATGTTTGATGGAATTATCGTACAGGTTATATGAGCATAGGAAAGACAGCGAACGCTGGAGAGACATATGAGACATTCTGAATGAATACATTGCCCATTAAAACTAACAGCAAATCGTTAACTATGCCAAAGAATGGCATCACATTCCTTCTTTAAACTTTTACACAAGTACGGGTACATGCAGTGAATGATTACCATATCCATATATTGTACCGTGCATTTATATGCTGCCAAAGTTACTTAAAAGAATATCATCTTTACCAAAAACATAGTGATAATGTTATATTATGGTGCAAGTTTTATGTCAGTTTTATTCTGTAAGATTTAATCTGAAACTATACTGAAATTCATTATGTTATAGGCATTATTATTTTCATGACGCACTTCTGCCTCATATTCTCTATTACCATAGGGCAACCACACTGTAAAAAATATTTTCATGATTGTTATCATAACATGTTTTCTTTTGTCAATTCAACTTAGATAATGAATGTGGTTCAGATAACATTATATTCTGAGTTTCTTTTGATTAAACCAATGGCCTTCATTGTATTAACTCAAATTTTAATTTCAGTGAACTCAAAGTTTTAAGGCAACCAGAAAACTTACTTTTTTTAAGTTAAACCAACAATTCTTTACAGTGCATTTCCTTTTCTTTTCTTGTTATTTTATTATTGTGAAAGAAAGTCCTCATTAGATTATAATTACTGCTATACAACATACCACACTCTAAAAAAAGAATCGTTGCTTTAACTTAAAAAAGTAAGTTACCCGGTTGCCTCAAAATTTTTAGTTCATTGAAATAAAAAAATTGAGTTAATACAATGAAGACGATTGGTTTAATAAACAGAAACTCAAAATATTGTTATCTGAACCACATTAATTATTTAAGTTGATCTGACAAAAGAAATTTTTTTTATGATAAATCATGATTTATTTTTATTTTTTTACAGTGCATGTAAATAAGTGCATGAAATAATAAATGTAGTGCATGAAACAACTTTGGGGTTTATTTATTTTTGTATTTATTTACTTTACTTTTATTTAGCAAGAGGGTTTTTTGTCTTATTTTAAAGTGACTTGTTCTTGACATCTTAAGACTCACCCATGTATCTTCCATTATATGAAAAAAAAAATGCATTTATAGGTTTTACCCATCTGTGAATTTGAAGCTGTTCGGGTTTGAGCAGTTCCATGACTGATGGATCTGGGAAACCCTCCATAGGAACACACTTACCCTGCTCTAAAAATAGACCTTATTAAGGGCAAAGTGATTAAATCAGTGAGAGGTTCACACTGCTGGATTCTTCGGGCCAGGGTCAGTGCCCCAGTTATTTTAAGGACGATGCAATTAGAGCAGTGTTAATTTACAAAGGAAATTCTTCTTCTATTTAAACACGGAGTCGTCCATCAACATCGGGTGTATAATTACAATGTACAAGTACTCAGTTTCTGCAGTCATTTGAATACAATAAGTGTCATGCAGGGGTCGCTATTAATGTGCCACTCAAACCCTGACACCGGCGCAGCACTAATGCAAGTCGCCCCATCAAACCAGTAAGTAATGGGACGGGGTAAAGCGATCTACTGTAACATGAAGACCACTTGTGGCATATATATACACTACTTCAAAGATTTCAAGTGGATGTCAGCTATTGATGGAGGCTAGATCAAGAGACAATATGTGCTTGAAGATGAAAAGAGACGCTGCTGGACCTCAAAGGCTCCAAAGAGACGCAGGTTCAGCACAACTTGTCCTACCTCTCCATTCAATGTGGAGAGAACGTCCATTGGAAAAATGGGGTTTGTGCTATCATTATCATTATCGTTAATTTGTTATTTCATTACTGACTATTTACTTAAAAAAAAAAAAAGAAAATCCGATTCAAAGTTTTTTTAAAAAAAGTCAAGATATCTTGTGCTATTGCAACTAAATTACCCCATTGTAAAAACACAAATACATTGAGTGAGTGAACATTTAGGTGAGATAGTTCAATGGATGGACAAAAAAATGAGATAATATTAAAAAATATAAACAATGGTTCACCAAATCCCAGTGGTGTCGAATAACGATACTTTTCAAGGTATCGTATCAAAGTTGGAAATTCCAACATTTTTGAAAATTTTCAAAGAGTGCTGTGACTAAAAAATGGTTGGAAACACTGGGGAAAACTATCCCTTTTTTCCTACACGAGAACAATTTATGCACTATAGTGGCAAATGGAATAGCAAAAATAATGGTTGTTTCCAAACAGGTTTTCTCAAACACATCATCTATTATTCAGTCAAACAAGTCATTGCATTCATAAACTTGCACTATTAACATTGAAAAATTGCACACTTCCCACAGTTCTCTGTTTCTGTTACTATAAGCGGAGGAAAAAAAAGATGTTTTATACTGTCTAAACCCAAGGTTGTATTTTATCCCTGAAGATGTTTGGAGACGAGTAGTCTGCTTAAGGCCTCAGCGCTCAGCGATCCTATTAAGAAGTGCCTTGTAAGAGCTTTCCTCCCCTCCTCTCAGGAAATGGCTGCTGTAATGTCTTTCCCTCACTGTTTTGGAATGCTACTCAGCTCCCATGCTGGGAAAATAAGTGAGAAAGAGAAAAATGATTAAATCATTTTTTCAGGGGGGCCCTCTTAGAACAACATTGGTTACATTGTCAAAGGCCGATTCAGTGCTTGTGTTACAGAGGCTGACTTACTTCCAGGGAGTTTTTGAGCCTTGCGCCGCATGTGAAAGCAGCTAAAATATGGCAGGGCTCGAGTGCTTCTTACGGAGATTGAGGACTATTGCCGACTGCGAGTGGCAAATGCAGGTTACGCTGAAAGGATAATTTGCAGCACACGACACCGCTGGAGACCGTAAACTTTTTCCTCCCAGACTCCCTCGGAGCACGGAATCTCTTCTTCCACCAGAGAACTGCCCATTCCAGCCTCCGTGGCTGAAAAATGATATCATAATTAGCAATCTGAGGGAAGGCTGATGTGCTATCTAAGTCCCATCTTAGCTTTTGTCGTGATTAAGGGCATAGTACGATGCCTGGGGGCAGTCTCCTGTTGTCTGAATGAGACAGATTGTATTACCGGTCCCGCACCAGACAGACTAGGGCAGGTAGCCCATCAACAAACTGCTTTATGATGGCGAGACAGCGAGCACGCTAGCATTGTCAATGCTGGCAGCTCGCTGGGTTTTGAGTGTCACGTCAAAGGCTTTTTCTTCCCTCATCTTTGAAATGCCGAACAGGAGGCTGTAACACAACTGCGCTGCTTGGCCAAAAAGGGAAAACAAACAAAAAAACTTCAGTCTTGATTATCTGCCTCATCTGATCCAATTACCAGAGAGCTTTTACAATAATTCTAGTGTTGTTTGGGGGATGGCGGAAGGCTCTCCGATTTAATGCTTCGTTCAGATTAACTGGCAAAAACATCAGACTGCGAATGCCTCGACATGCACAATGCACCGCAAAAGTAATAGCAGGTAGACAACTAAATGAAGAATTGCTATTCATTGGCTCTGTTCCAAAACCTAAAACACTGACTACATAGGCAACCACACTCTTGAAATACTGGTTCTTTTTTTGTCACTGATGGTTCCGTGAAGAACCTTCAACATACAAGGAATCTTTCCATTGCACAAAAGGTTCTTTATTGTGCAAAAATGTTCTTCGAATATTCTTAACATCAAGAAAAATGGTTATTAAAAAGGGTTAACTGTTGTTTGAAAGCTTCTTTGGAGAACCCAAAATGCTTTTTCTACACTGTAAAAAAAGAATTGTTGGCTAAACTTAAAAAAGTAAGTTACCTGGTTGCCTTAAAATTGAGTTCATGAAATTAAAAATTTGAGTTGATGCTGCTCTATATAGGCAGCATCTCTGAACATCACACAGTTGATTTTAATAGTGTTTACTGTTTGTATTTTGCTAAGCTAACACCACAAAACTTCATTATAACAATATGTTTTGGTATCAAAATAATAGTATTTACCATATAATCAACACTTCCTTTGCTTAGTCCGCCATCTTGGATAGACTACTTCATTGACCTAGTTGAAATGCATTGTGGGAATGTGTTCTCTGCCGAGCCAATATTTACCATTACTCAGACTACATTTTGACCTTAAGCTGCTAAAAGCTAAAAGACTCCGATAATGCTGGGCCAGTTAAGATGGGCTGCCCTGTCAGTGGGTCACCCACCGTGTGATCTAACTTTGATGCACCCACGTTTGGCAAGCACAACTTCTGCTGTCAAAGCCTATTAAAAGCAGTTTACATGTGCATGTCCGATTTGATGAATATGTATGTGACCTCCTTCTCTGGCGGTTGCCCACTCGACGGCACATGGGCCCAAGGCTCCTCATTGAGCTCAGCTTGCATAAAGGCGGCGCTTTAACACTGCCAAGAAGAGGCTCCCCTGTGCCTGGCCTGACCTTTAACTCTGTGGATTTAACTGGAGGATAATGGAGAGAGAAAGGGTTAGCCTTAAGACAGACAAGAGGTGGAGGTACTGATTTAAAATTCAGGTTCTGACACGCCTTAATGAAATAATCCCACAGAGCTTGTCTGTGTGTGTCTGGGGCGTATCTTGTAAAGAAACGAAGTAGATAATAATCTCCTTTGATTTCAACAATTAAAAAAAGATCCATTCTGGAAAACCCAGAGGAAATTGTCTTTGCTCAAAGCTTGCTGTTTCATTGCTCAAGAGACTTAATTGAGCTCTCAGTTATTTTTCAGTTAAGGCAAGACGCTACAGGCAATTTTTTCCCCCTTAACTTTTCATGCGCTGGTCAGTTTTGAGATTTTGGACCATTCGTGCTTCCATTACATCAGACAAGTGGAAGGAAAATGTCCAAAATACACAATTAAGTGCTTTTTTTATTACACTTTATCTATATTTCTCTGTGGATTATACTATACATATCTTTAAAGGCGTTTTCTCAGCATCAGTTCTTTCCATCAGACACTTCAGCAGAACTTACATAGACCAAACTAAACAAATAATATCAAGCAAAATGAAACAATGTTCAAAATGGTCCAATGTTCAGATTTATGCTCTAGAAATGTATCTGAATTAGTGCATATTTAATTAGATAATGCGTCGTTTGCATATTTAAACAGAAAACTTGTAATGCAAAACAATTGACTTAATGTAATGTGATTCATCAACTGGGAAAAGTATGGTGACGTCTATTACTTTTATTTTTATTTATTTCTTCTTTTTTTTTTACCCTGTGGTGTTTTGCATTAACTTTGTCCTATATATTTCCACCTAAAATGACTAGATTAAAAGAAAATAGACAGAAATTTAAAAATCTTGACATGGACTAAGAATATGAAGCTATAAAATTGTTTGGTGTGGTTCCAAATTGTAAATTTATTGTTTGTTCTTGGAAGAGTATGATGAAAAGTGTGCACTTTTCAGGATTACTGTGTGTTTTTCTCTTAAAGAAAAAAAAAATCTGAGAAGCGGAGAAATTCCCAACTTAAACTAGTCTAATTAGCTGTCAAGGAAAAACAATTGAGATACTAAAGATTTTTCATTTGTGATTGAAGAATTAATTTGTCATTTAAGATGTTTCTCCTAAAATTCCTTAATTCCTTAATTGTCACTAAGGTGACAATTAGCTAAATTATATTAAGTTGGGAGAAAACCAATGGGAAATGTTTGAGGTCATATCGAAACCTCCCTTTTGATTTCAGGCTTGGTAAATCTGAGCAGTTTGAGACGTTCCAGAAATGTCTTCTGAACTTCTGTAGAAGACTTACTGACAACTTTTTCTAAGGAAAGATCTGAAATGTCTCTATTTGCTCTTCATCTACTTCATAGTTGTCGACGAGAAACTGATTTGATGTCACATCAGAGAGATAAAGTGAGATTTTTATTGTCTGTGGGAAAGTCTGATAAGTGAATCTGCAGCTATAATGGCCGTCGTGTGTCAACTCGAGCTTAATTGACTTGACACCTTATTTACCTTCAATACCTAGTATTCTTGATTAAATAGCTTGTACAATTGTCTCGAGCTATAAAATGAGAATGTCTTCCATTACTGATGGATTGTCTTTAGTAACCTCTCACATACAGCGCACGGGCAAATGTAATTGGAATCCTTAATAATTGTCACCTCTTGAAAAACTAATTAAACAGTGGCCAAGGTCAGACTGGCTTTGGTAATTAACAAGGGAGCAAGCTGAAGGTAATGATCACTAATACTACAAGGGCACGTAGTGTGTTTGTGTGTGTGTGTATGCATGCCGTGGGATTTGGGTGGGTGTGTCCTGCGATGCATGGTAATCAGACTCATTTAAACCCTCATCTACCTGGCCAGATGAAGAGTAGAACATCAACCCCGCTATCTGTAGGCCTGAGCGAGTGAGAGAAACTGTGACCTACAGTATAACACTGACGTGCATAATAGGGTACAATGTAAAATCTAAAACCTAAAATCCCTCTAAGATGATAAAATCAAAGTAAAACATGGATTATTTCTGTGTAGCTGCCTAGCAACAAATCAACTTTAATACACTGCATTAATAAATATTGAATGTGTTTATGTGCTATTTACAATTGTGGCTCATTCAATAAGAATTTACAGAACTAATCATTTTATAAGCTTTCTTTGCATCTAAAGAGAATGTCTGTTGTAGTGGCTATAGAAACCTTCAGCGTTTCTTTGGTATTGCACACAATCTCGATGTCGTGTTATAACATGCTGTCAGTCCTCCTATTGTATTACTTCTGAACCTCAAAACATGTAATTAAGTCATTTTCTATACAAAACAATGAGTTTCACTGTGGAAACCAGAAGCTAATGTAACAATATCTTCCTCGCTATGAAAGTATACTTCAAAGAGGACTTGAGGTACAACTGGAAAGTATTACATTTACATACCAGTTGCAAACGCTGTAAAAAGTGGAAATGAGCTGTTGTTAGTTGCGCTGCTGTCAACGTGCTTCAAATCTTAAAAGTGAAACTACTGTAAGATAATGTAATATAACTTAAATAAAGGCCACTTAAGTAGTCTTAAAAAGATATGCTTACATGACCATGAGTACACAATTAAACAGTGCACTTTTTAATCATGTCAAATAAAATCAGTAATAGTTTTGATTGTTGTGCTTCAAACTAGTACATTTTGTGTGTAATGTGTAACTAATGTGTAATTACAAATATATTAAATCCAGGGATACACTTTTTAATAGAAATTACATTAAAGTATTTTATTTTATCATACAACCATATTTCAAAGACAACAGAAGCAATTATGAAGTTACATATAAAGTCCTACAATACATTTACAGTTACAATTATAGCTCTTTCATTTAATTGCAATTAATTGCCTGGAAACATTCAATTCAGTCCACAGAATATTTGCTTAAAGGATATTATTTCTGTAATAAGTACTCTTTATGAAAGTAAGATAAAGTGTTTTTTTTTTTTTTTTTTTTTCAGAAGGGGGGCTAGAGTATTTATATCTGGTCTGACTTTTCAAAAATGACTTTTGTTGATGCAATTCAGTTAGACGGATTAAATACAGAATTGAATACAGATCCCATGAAGTCTGAATTTGAATGTGCATAGTCCATAGTGTATCAGGCCATTTACTGCAAATGTGTGTAGCTTTGTTGGATCTCACACACCTTTCCTCAAGAACACATATGATTTGATATAATAATAAGTTTGAGGAATGGTAATAGTGATATTAGCCTAAGCACATCAATTACAGATCATGACTTCCCATTGTACTAGTAAATGAACCCCTGTCCCTTTGAGATAAACCTCCATTCCCAGTCAGTAACATCCTCTGACTTTCCCAAAGGCTCAACTGGAAGGAAGTGAGAGAGGGGAAATTACACTTGTCGCTATTAATGTCCCAACGCAGACGTTTCCCAAGCACTGGTGGACAATGTGCTTTCTGTGCCTGTCCGTGACACTGAAACGGAGCACTTTGTGTGTGGTGGCACCACAAGAGAAAACATAGCCGCCGGACCGGCGGCCCATAATGTGCGGCGGTGATTCAGCAGTCAAGTATGTCACACTTATCTATATTTTTGTGTACACAAATAAAATTGGAATACTTGGGCCATTAGTAATAGAGGGGTGCACACAGGAAGTGCAGGGTTCAAATGGGCAAGGCCAAGCAAGCAGACTCCCTCGATCCATCCGTTAGCTTGTCAGAGCCTAGTTAATTCACGCTTATTCCTCTGCAGCGTTATGTCATTTATGATTAGCAGAGCGACTCGCTAAAGGCCGTGGTGTCGGACAGCTAAATTCCTCTGGACACGATTTGTTTTCTTTCCCATTGATCATTGGGGGCCGATGACTGATTCTCAGCAAAGCTGAAATACTGCAGATATTTTCTTTAGAGTTTAGCCATGAGGATAGAGCGAAGGGAAAAGACACAGGCTGGAAAAAAAGTGCGGTTCAGTCTCAAGGACAAATCCAGCCAGACAATTCAAACATTTTGGCTAGCTTGCTGTCTAGATCCCTGCGTTGACTTTTTAAAGTAGGCATGTGTATATATATATTACTTCCTTTTTTATTTTTCTCAAAGTCCAGGTTATTGTACCAAAACAGTCATAACGCAGTTTTATAACCATGGTTCACCCTCTCTCTGACCCTTAAATTATTCTTATGTGTGTCAGTTTCTTTGGGTGGGTTTGATACGCGTTTCAGTTCAGTTTCCATGGATGTTCATTGTTTGGTTAAGTTTTGCACCTCTTCTCTATTTCATTGATTGGTTTGTAATGTGTATTTAAGCGCTGTGTTTCTTTCAGTTCTTGGTCAATTCTCATGTTATCAGTTGTTCTGTTCCCATTTGCTTTTTTGTGTTTTGATTTCTGAGTTTAAAGTTAAATAAACTGCCTGCGATTAGATCCTGCCTCATGTATTTATGACAATTATGATCAGTGTTGGGGAAAGTTACTTTTAAAAGTAACGCGTCACAATATTGTGTTACTCTCTAAAAAATAACTTATTGTGTTTCTTAGTTACTTTTCAAGCAAAGTAATCCATTACATTTGGTTTTTCTCACCTATGCTGGGCTTGCTTGTTTGTTTTTTAATAGCAACAACAACCAAAAAAAGTTTAATTTCACACCGAAAGTGAAATGAATAAGCCTCAGGCTGAAGGAAACGCAAATTCACACCTGTACAGTAGAGGGCGCAGCTCAAACAAACCTTTCAGCTGTGCTGCCCTTCTGGATTGAAGAAGACTAGGATGTAGGAGAAGAAAGTTCAACTCTTACTTCAGTAATAAATGTGATGTTTATCTAAAGTCATTTTTGCTTTTTACTATGGTTGAATTGGATTATCGAAGTTCAGCAGCAAAGATATTGGGTAATAAAGTGAGATTAAATTCATAAAGTATATTTGTTTAATATTTTTTTAAAAAGAAGTCAGAATTGTGAAATGCAAACTAACAATTGTGAGGGGGGAAAAAACTAATTGTGAGGAAAAAGTTGCAGTGACCAGTGAATTATAAAATGACTCACAAACAATTATCACAAAACATGAAAACAGTCGTGGATCATCCAGGTCATGACAGGACAGTTAAGTTGACAGTTGGGTATTTTTTTTTTTATAAATTCAGCAATTTTGTCTTGTTCAGGACAGTACTAAATAAAAATAACAGAATTTTTATGATCCCTCTTAAAAGTATTCAAATGTTGATGAAACTTAACTCTGCTTTTTCAGACTGTCAGAGTCAGAGAATCACCAATTGCTGTTTAAATGACATTAAAATTCAAAGTAATCACTTTAGTAATCTAAAATACTTTTCAGATGTAACTGTAATCTGATTACCACCCATTTAAAATGTAACTGTAATGAAATACAGTTACTCAAATTTTGTATTTTAAATATGTACCTAAGTTACTTGTATTTCGTTACTCCCCAACTCTGAACACTGGTTATGATATATTTAAGTGTCAACTTATGTCAAATTGTTAATTTTTACTTTACAATACAGAACATTTACAGTTTTATACAGAACATGTATAGAAAATTAAAACAAAAGAATTTTTACTTTAAAATGACATAAAATAACATGTGCATATACACTATACAGGTCAAAGTTTTGGAAAAATATTTTTTGAAAGAAATTTCTTATGCTCACGAATGCTGCAAGAAAAATTATCAATTTTTCTTTTATGCCAAAAAAGATTAGGATATTATGTAAAGATCATGTTCCAAGAAGAAATTTCCTACCGTAAATATATAAATAATTTAGTTTTGTGAGTGGATATGCATTGCTAAGGACTTCATTTGGACAACTTTAAAGGTGCTTTTCTCAATTTTTTTTTTTTTTTTGCACCCTCAGATTCCAGATTTTCAAATAGTTGTATCTTGTTTTACACTTCAGTTTAAACTTATGACTGATTTTGTGGTCCAGGGTCACAAATATTATCAAAATCTCAATTTTTTTTAATATATATATGTTATATATGTTATATATTTCAACTTTTTGTTTTCTCTCCTACATGCATAAATACATTGTATTCCTATTTTAAAAAGTGCTCGTCCTATACAGGATTACAGGCCAATGCAAGTGTCTCAGAAGGAGGGAAATACCGTGGATGGACGGTCGTTCTAACACTCACACCTAAAGGTAAATTACTGTCTCCATCTCATGTCCTGCATTGTGTGGCACCTGGAGGAAACCCAATAGAGGGAGAGCATGCAAACCCCAAACAGAATGGACTCCTGGCTCAAATAGAACTCAAATTTCTTTCTTGCTGTGAGGCAACAGTGCTACCAACTGAGCCACTGTTCTGCTCTTAATCAAGAGATCTCAAGATATATATTTTTTTGTTCCTCTGTGGGGCATTACTGTACATTGTGACGGGCTCATGAATCAATTTAAAATGCTCAAATGTGCAGCATATACTGTTAGTATATAAGACTGAATTTATCAGGTATCTTATAATAAAATAAGTTTCAGCTGTTTGTTTCTAATACTGGGATTCTTCAAACAGGTAATGCGACATTTAAAAAAAAAAGGGTTAGAAAATTTCAGCAGTTTTGAACTTGCCATTTGTCTAGCTCAGTTTCAATCAATGTGTGTTTTTTTCCCTTCCCTGGACAGGACGTATTGAATTGTAAAATTTACAATGTCCTTCTTTGACAAAAGATCAAGGGAATTTCTAATCTTCATGAAAAAAAAACCCCTTTAAAAGAACCTTCACACTAAACACAGAGCAAGGTGTATCTCGGAAAAGAGGATAACGGGAATGCTGCAGCCACATTGAGGACACTGACCGTGGTGACTGTGGTGACCTCAGCATGCGTCTGATTGGTCAGCGGCTGTCCAAGCCGGTAGATATTGCAGCCATCCTTCCTCCTTTAATAAAGAAGCAACTGTGGTAATTGCCGTCTGTGAGGAGTCCATTATTCATGCAGATATCCAATAAAGACCGTGGGAGGGGATGGAGATGCGGGCGGAACCCGTACATGTTGATCCATATGATTGATTTTTCCTCCTCCTTCCAAACTCAATTTTTCATATTCAATGAGCGACTTGTAGATTGCATCAGTCAATACATATACGTCTCAATTAAGCCTCACCCAGGAGCTCTCAGGGGTTAGGGTGGGCTTCCCAGCTGCCTGCGGATTCACAGAACCACCCGTAGAGAAAAGCAGAGATAAAAACGACAAAAAAACAGGCTGAGTGTTGAGCCCTGATGTATTAACATTGAGATTAATTATAAACTCATTTCTTGGCACATTTCTTCCCCTTTATTAATTACAAACTCTCTCGGCTTGCAGAACTAAACTGTGTATTAATTCTCAGCCGTGGAGCGCTGTATATCACCGCTCCAGAACTCTCTGCCGTTTTGTGCCTCTCAGCATTTTTTCCTTGTGGACCGGAGAGGATCATTTACAAACATGACATGGTGGCCACAGTGTTCACTTGTGTACTTCATCTTTCCTGCCCCTGAATGGACAGCTATTTTCCTCCGTTCCAAGGGCACAAAGAACATGGATCGTGCAGAGAATAAATGGGAATGACTTGATGGGAAATGGAGGAAGTTTGGTTTAGGGTAATTGTGCACTTTCTATCTGAAAGATGGAAAAAGAGGTGGAGAAAGGGAGAAACTTTGCAACAGGAAACTATGACTATAAAGAAACCATAGGCACTTTAAGATGTCTGTGGCATTGTGGAGACGGATATGTTCATTTGTGGTAATGCTATGAAGTCACAGAGGGTCTGCAGCTGGCATGCTTTTATAAACACACACGTTGACTCTTAAAGCTTTTCATGTAATAATACTTACTTCTGGACTAGTTTCATGTGCTCGGAAGGGTTTAACAAAGCCATTCGCAGGGTGACTTCCCCAAAGACCGTAAACACTGTGGCTTTGTGGCACTTGCTGTTTGTTTGAGTGGACTGACATTGGCTCAACCAATGACGTTATTCTGGGGTGGGACTGTCTATTTGTTGACTGGCTAAGTGTTTGGAACATCTATTTCAAAACACACAGCATTTGGTGTATTTTGAAAATGAATGGTCAATTTTGATGTGTTGAATTAAGGCCAAAATAAGCACTATGACATTGTATGTGGATGTATGCATTGAATTGCCCGTGCTGTTTACAGCATCTTTAGAATTGCATTCAAAACTAGAATAAAAATCTTATCTGTTTTATACAACATTATATTAATGCAAGTCTTACACAACAGTAAAAAATTAGCTGAAACAATTGAGGATATTGCTAACAATTCTTTTCAGCTGCTCATTTAGTATCCCACACATCCAAAAACAGAAAAAAGCTTGGCAGATTTCCACACATTTTACTCTTAGGCCATGTGTCCACCTAGGTTTTTTTTCCCAAGGCTAGGATATTTTTTTTCTAATTGTTTTCAATTGGAACGTCGCGTTTTTTAAGCACCAACAATGTGATGTGGCACTGAGCAACCATTTCACGCTAAGCACTCTGTGTTTTTTACCGGTTGCCAAAGTAGAAGAATGTTGGGTAAAGCGCATCACTGTCACTTTTAACCCAGCTGTCCAATCCCAGAAGAGGAGGGGCGGAACAAATACCACACTGACCAACCGCTACATTCTCCTTGTACAACGGAAAAAGACAACAACAACAAGCATAATAACAGATCAAAATAATTCAAATGAAGGGCCAGAGCAAATATTTTACATTGTATCTGCATTTTTTTATCTGTGAAATGAGACACAATTACCACTCCCGTGGATATTCTGTATCATAGCTATAAAGAGGTATGAAGAAGATAAACACTGGATAATGCATCAAAATAGACTTACTGGTCAATTACAAGAAGAACTCCACATACATGAATCAATAACGGACAAAGGACTGAAGAGAATAAGGAGTATAAATACACATAGTAAATGAGGGAACTAAACAAGAACAGCTGGATGAAGATTAACTAATCAGAAACCATAGTAACCAACGAGAACTCATACAGACATGACACAAACGACTAAACAAAACATGACTGTGACATAAGCCCCCCTCCAGAAGGTACAGCCTCTCACCTGTTGTGGCAAATAAACTAATATCACTGTATAAGCGACAAACACATCTAATCGTCTTTTGAAAGTTTTATTTTCTTGCAAGAAAAGGTCAAACAGTTATTCTGAGTTGCTCGAGAGTGTGTGTCAAGGAATGAAGGGCTTCTTCCCACATTTATATCTCTCTAACTTTCACAGCTGAAGCCTATATCCAGTTATAGTTTTTTTTACCATATTAGGAACATGTTTACCATTCTTCTAAACCCCGAGTGTATCCTTTCTCTTGTAGTCCTGTCTCTCTAAATAGTACAAAAATGTAAACATAACACAATGTTCTATAAGCCAAATAACATTAATAAAAAGCGTACATGTCAATAAAATTTCTTCCACACACTGTTATAGTGGATGAGGAAAGAGGGTGGAGAGCATGGAGCTGGTTATGGATAGGAGCCTGGGGTAGGTGGGCACAGGCACCATGGTGGCACTGACGGTGGGAGGATCCAGGGCAGAGTTCTGACTGAAGGGGCGTATGGAATCCTGGGACTTACTGGTGGAGGCGGAACCATGGTGCGAGGACGAACCGAGGACTCGGATGACCGGGGCGACGAAGGGGCGAGTGAGGATGAAGGGGGAGGTCGGAGCAATTGAGGAGCCAGATGACGCCATAGGGGTACAGGGTGTAGGCACAGCCAGAACCCCGGAAGTTTGTGGCAGGGAACTAGGTGTCAACTGCTGGACACCAACCTGGAGTCTCAGAGCAGACGGGCCACAGAGGTGACGAGGGAGTGGTGAGCCGAGGCGATGGGCTGACAGGCCAGGGTGGAGATATGCCCATGGAGGCCCAAGGAGCCTCACGCCAAGCTGGTGGAGGGGAAGCCCGAGGCGAAGAAGATGAGTGGCGTAGAAGAGCCGAGGAGCTGGACCACACCAGTGACCAGTGATGGAGACCGACAGGAATACAGGCAGAGGATCATTTCTGGACAGGACCGGTGAGGAAGATGAAGACTCGAGGGTGTGGACTTGGATGGACCATAGATCTATCAGGTCTATGTCCGCACCTGGCTCTGAAGTGGACTGACCCGCTTGTGTCGACTCTGGGTCTTTGATGTCATCTAGCTTTGAATCCTGGACAAGCTTCGTGGGTGCCTTGGGATCGCTGGCTGTGAGGGAGAGGCTTCCATTCCAGAGCATCCAGGCCAAGTACCCCAGCCAATTCTCGGAGAGAAGAAGGAGTCACAGCACTGGTGAGTCCATTTTATTTGTTTCATTTTTGAGAGGTCGGTTATTCTGCAACACTTAGTAGAGAAGTAAAGACACTGGATACCATAGCAAAATAGACTTCACTGGTGACTCACAAGAAGAAATCCACATACAAAAAACAATATTCACCAAAGGACTGAACAGAACAGGGAGTATAAATACATATAGTAAATGAGGGAACTAAACAAGTACAGCTGGATGAAGATGAACTCATCAGAAATCATAGTAACTAACGAGAACTTGTACAGACATGACAGAAACGACTAAACAGAACATAATTGTGACAATAGTAGGCAAAGCATGAAAAGAAAAGAAAAAAATCACTGCGCTGTTCATATCCTAATTCATCCTTTTTACCTCACCATGAACATTAAGTAGAGCGTAAATGTGGGCGATCATGAGCTGTTTTCTTCAATAAGTACTCTTTGTTTTTGCATAGGGGAGGAAGTTTTGAGGTATATAGATACAACATGTTTTGCATAGTATGAAACTATGGCATGCTTTCTATAATGTACAAAACCTGATTCCTCTTGATAGGAGCTCTTTAATGGAAGAAGAGAGAACAAAAAAGAGGTCCAGGAGGAGGAGAATGGATTCTTCCATCGCACTGCTGTCTCTGGGAGGCGGGAACTTAATCAACTTTTACCAGGTGGTGCTCAAGCAATGTCCAATATGCAGTGCTTGTTATCTTTCTCACAGCCAGCCCGCTCATATTTCCTTTGACATTCAGCCCCAAAGACCACGTCCTATATGTTGTTCCTCTCCCTCTCTCTGTTCACTCTTTCTCTTTTATGGGCGGGAGGAACGCGGGGTCTCCTTAGTGATTTATAAACATACACATAATAAATGGCCGTCTGTAGTTTAAGCAGTGATGAAGCATTCTGTGCCTGGCCGCCAAGCTCCGATGTGATTTAAAGAGCTGACATTTACAGCAACCAGGCCTATTATTCAGAGTGACTGTCTATGTACAGACTATATTTCACAATGTGCTGTGTGGAGGTGAGTATGGACCGGTCCGGCTCGGTGTCATAGTCAGTTCATAGTCTCTCTCTTCTTGGCCCCTGTACGGGAACCCCCTTCACGGTGGGAGTCACGGCCAAACAAGCCCTTGGACTCTCAGCTAGCTTGTTATCGCTAAGATCTACATAGCGCAATGAGAGATTATGACACTCGGTGCAAAAGAATTACAAGGCAAAAAGCTGTGCAGATAAATTTTTAAACAGATAAGGGGATAATCCAGCTGAATGTACAGCTGTGTACGGGCGTTTGCAGGAAACAACCTCTCGGTGGTTCTTTCACAATGCTAATCTGTGCGTAAAGTAATGCGAGTCTGTTTTTTGCTAATCCACCATGACGTGGTCCACCTTCCCTGTTTAAACACAATCCTGTATGTATGGTCTTCACAAACACCAGATCTTAGCCTTTCCTAATCAAGCAGAGGCGGACGTGGTGAACTTCATGAAAGAGTGACAGTGTCCTTGCAAGGGTTCTGCGTCCTTCCATGAAATTCTTCGACTCAGTTTTCAAACATTTCAGTCAAACGTCTGCCAGACGGCCTGGTCGTACCTCCTCTCAAGTTTCCATTCGATTGGTGTGGAACACAAAACCATGGAACAGACCTCATTTTCACGGCGCCATGTACCGTACATGAAAATCAATACAGCTTAAAGACAAAACACTCATTTAACGTGGATCTGAAAACTTGGTGTCACTCTTCCGCCCCTAAAATCCTGTCATTCTCTATGTCAGCACTTGAACCCTTTGCACAGGGCTGGTACTACACAAACTTTCAGGCTTTGACATGGTGATTGGCGGCGTTTTCTGCACAGGAACAGTCTCTGGAACTGCATTACAGGCTCTTGTAACTTAATTCCAGCAGCTGAGTAAGGAAATAATTGAATCGTGCTCTGAAGATGGATCCAGAGAACAGGGCGCAGAAATCAGCTTTGTCCACTATCTGGCTTAACTCACAGGAGATTAGAAGCTAACCATGAGGCTCTGTTGGCATGGAGGCTGATTGTTCCTGTCTCTGAAAACTAAAAGAGCAGCCTGCGGCCATCGGCCAACCTTTCTGCAGATTACACCAGCCACGTTTTACATCTCGATAGCACCTTGAATTACACTACCTTGTTACTCATTCTGTCTCACAGCCTCCAGTGTCTGCTGTCTTCAGTTTTCTCATGTGAATTCGGCAGTCAGGGCAGTTAATGGAGCTGAGTGCGGATATCAGGCAACAGTGTTTACTGCAAACTCGGCCAAATGGAAGGGTATTCCTCATATTATGATAATGTGAACCTTGCAAGATGGTTTCACATTTTGGAGAAAATAAGTCATTTAGCGACACCAGAAAAGCAATGTTATGCTGCTCACTCTGAGGTGAGCTTTAATGAGGTAAAACAGCTGTCACGTTTTATTATGTTGTAAGGGTTTTGTGTTTTGCCTCTGGGTAAATTCAGCTCTCTGCCACCCATGTAGCTGGGAAGGAGGTGCCATATCTGTGTGTGTTTATGGAATCTTAGTCAGGTAACTGAGGCAGTTCAGTGAACGGGTCCGAGTCGAGGTCATGACTTTGCTGGGAGTAGAACGAGACTGAGGTTACCCCACTGGGAGGATTGGAATGCCCTCAAATCAGTGAAGCGCAAACAAACGTTACCCCCACTGACTTTACATTACAGTGACCCTGCATGAACCTAGCCCAATACCCACAATTAGCATCTGACGAATGAAAACAAGCCTGAAAGAAAAAAAAAAAAAGAAATATCATTTTGAGTTGAGATAACAGTAGGCCTGAATACAGCATATCTGTCATGATTTTTTTTTAAATGTTTTGAAAATAGTTTCTTATTCTGACAAAAACTGCATTTATGTAATGAAAAAACAGTAAAACAGTATATCATCACAATTTAAATGAATTTTAAAATGTAACTTATTCCAGTGAGCAGCCATTACTCCAGTCTTCAGTGTCCAATAAGCTTATTTGTTGCTTATTTATTATTGGTGTTCAAGTATTAATAGTGATTCTTATTATTATCAGTAAAGGCTGCATATCTATGCTTCTTGACATTTCTAAAAAAATTATTGACAAGTATTAACTTAGTCCTTAGTCTTAAAGACCAGCTTTCAGTGTTGAACTTTTTTTTAGAACCTCTATTAAACTTAAAAAAAAAAAAACTAAAATGCATACATGTCAATACAACCAAACACCATAACGTAGCGAAAGCACTCTTAAATATAGGTTACAAAAGGGGGTTTTCGTGGTGATGCCAATCATAGAACTGTTTTGGGTTCCAGAAAAAACCTTTTAAGTGAATGGTTCTCAGAACCTTTTTTTTTTTCTAAGAGTGATGAGACATTTTAGTAAAAATAAAGAACTCTTTTCCAATACACAAAGAATTTAGCAAAGAATTGAACATTTATTAAATGTTCTTCGTGAAACCGTAGATGCCAATGAAGAACCTTTATTTTTTAAGAGTGAAGGGTTAAAATTTCTTCCTATCTACTAACAGGAGCTTCTCCCTCCAGAACTGTATGGTAGCTTGCAATATTCTTGCCCAGAAATAAATGATACCGAAACAAGAAGTGGCACATAAATTAAAGTGACAGTGTGATTGATGAGTTAGCAGCCAAGGGAAAGGATGTTTGCAGCATTTTAGGGGGGAGAGGTGGGGGAGACATAGCCTCGTGCGGCTTGCAGGGAGTGGAGAGCCATCAATCCCAAGCTCCCCTGTGCGGTGAAGTACGCCCCAGAGAGGAGTGGCTCTGGGCTTCTGCCCATCCACTAAATGAACTGCATGCAATATTAAAAGATGCAAAACGAGCCGAGGCTGGACCGCTCCCAGGAAAGCCCACTGGCAACTGACCCATCAGCTACCAGGGGAAATAAACAGCTCCCAAACTCGTTTTCTCCTGTCTGACATTATTCTTTTCTTTTGTTTTGCTCGCAATGACTCGCTTTTTTTATGTTTGTGCTTTTCCTTTAAAAAGGACCAAACCACTTATTGCTTCTTTAATAATCCAAATCCTTTGCCCTGCTTGAAAGCTCCACGGTGGTCTCTTAGATGGGCAACGCTGGTCTGTTAAAGTGATAGCTCGCCCAAAAATGAAAATTCTGTCATCATTTACTCACCCTCGTGTTGTTCCTTTATGAACCTTTCTTTCTTCTGTTGAACACAAAAGAAGATATTTTGATGAATAATGTGGAAAAAAAAAATACTATGGAAGTCAATGGGGCCCCATTAACTGTTTGGTTACTGACTTTCTTCAAAATATCTTCTTTTGTGTTCAACAGAAGAAAGAAATTCATAAAGCTTTGGAACAACATGAGGGTGAGTAAATGATGACAGAATTTTCATTTTTGGGTGAACTATCTCTTTAAAGGCATAGTCCTGGGGTGTTAACTCACTGCTCAACCAAGATGCATTGTTGGATAAATGAACTAGTCACAACTGATTCCCAGAACCGTAGTAACATGGCCTACGGCAAGCCGTTTTGACTTTTATTCATTTTCCGGATATGAACTTGTGATATGAACTATTACATTTTCACTAGTTAAAATGTTAATTCTTGATATCAGGAATTAGATTTCCACTAGTAACAATGGCAATTTTTGATATCAAGAATTACATTTCCACTAGTAACAATGTTAATTCTTGATATCAACAATTCAATTTCCACAAGTATAAACTATAATTCTTGATATCAAGAATTGTATTTCCACTGGTAAAATCTCACCATAGGCTGCCATTCAAACTCAATTGTTGATATCAAGAATGAATTTCTTACTAGTTCCAGTTACTAGAAGTTCCAGTCTCACATATCAGGAATACAATTCTTATTAGTAAAAATGCGAATCTCTGATCTCAACAAATACATTGTTACTAGTGCAAATGTCTATTCTTGATATCAACAATTGAATTTTTACTAGTAAAAATGTTCATTTCTGATATCATAATGTGGTTGTTACTAGTAAGAAAGCCGTTTTAGATATCAGAAATTATATTGATATCAGGAATTCATTTTCAGATATCAGAAATGAATATTTTTATTGTGGAAATTCAATTGTTGATATCAAGAATAGACATTTGCACTAGTAACAATGTAATTGTTGATATCGGATAAATTTGCATTTTTACTAGTAAGAATTGTATTCCTGAAATGTGAAACTGGAATTTCAAAAAGTAAGAAATGAATTCTTGATATCAACAATTGAATTTGAATGGCAGCCTATGGAGAGATTTCACTAGTAAAAATACAATTTTTGATATCACGAATTATAGTGTATTCTAGTGGAAATTGAATTGTTGATATCAAGAATTAACGTTGTTTCTAGTGGAAATCTAATTCTTGATATCAAAAATTGCCATTGTTACTAGAGGAAATCTAATTCCTGATATCAAGAATTAACATTTTAACTAGTGAAAGTTCATATCCTGAAAATGAATAAAAGTCAAAACGGCTTGCCGTACATGGCCGCATCTTAACCGTTTGAACTACAATGGTTCCACAATTTAGGATTGTCGTTAATGACATCATGCACAGGTGGTGGAGTAATAACTTTCGCTAATTATTAGATTTGAGATCACAATTTATGACAGATTGTTTATTATAGTTCATTTACATAAAAAAAAAAAGGCTGCGCATTTTTAAAAGCAATTTCTCTGAGATACTGCTTAAAGAACATGACATCTAAAGACTACTTCACTCTTTTTATTCCCGGTCGTTGCTTTATTTGACCTTCGATTCATAGTCCCTCTTACATCATACTTCGAGATATCCACACAATTCCACACATGCACACTCTTCAAAAATGCCACTAAATGGAATGAAATATATAGAATGTATTGCATGCTAGTTTGCTAATCAAGTCCACGTTTTCATAAGAAACTATGCGTCTAAAAATGTATGCGAATGTATGGTTTTAGGAAACTGACACGGAATTGGCAACCACTGTTGGCTGATGAAGCTTTTGGGAAATCCTCCCCTGCTTGTTCTTACAGCTAAAACCCACCTGACCAACTCAACCACCATTAAAAAAGCCTAAATATAGGCCTACCTTGTACTTGTAACCAGCAATAAACCAGTCAACTGGGCTTTTTAAATGAATGAAATGGCACTGAGGGAACCTTCTCACCAACGCAGTAGTTAATTCCTGTGCTTCTGTCTGTTACAGATGATGATGATGGCTCATGCAGATGAGGGATGTAAAGACGGAGGGTGGGGGTTCTCGCTGAAGCACTTAACACTGCAGGTGTTTGTTTGGGGCAGCGTTAATGAAACAAAGAGCCTGGATGAGATCAGCGTTCACCTCTGAGAGTGTTACGCTGCTTTTACAGCGTCTGAGATGAGAGCTGTGATGGTAGGGCAGTCACCGTGCAGTTTGCTTTTTACTGCCCATTCTAACAGATGAACAGCATCAATCTTTAGCTCCCCATCAAGGTACGGCTGAATGTCTGAGGAGGGGGTCTCGGCTCGCATGTAAAAACAATGTGCAGCAATTCACGTGAGGTGCACTATAGGGTGAATCTCAAGAACACACACACACACAGGTTTATTTTGCTATCTTAGTGAGGACATCGCATAGAGTTCCATTGATTTTCTATGAGGTCAATGATGTTTTTGGTCACAAAACCAAACCTCTACTCCTAAACCCACCCATCACAGAAACATGTGACCATCACTAGATTTAAATGAAAGCCTTTTTATCTAGTGAGGACCAGTCAAATGTCCTCACTAGTGGGTTGAGAAAGTATTTCACAATATTAGTGAGGACATTTGGTCCTCACAAGTATAGGCAAAACAAGTACACATATAAGTATGTGTGTGTTTGTAAAGAAAATTATGTTTATTAATTACTTTAGGGGTTTTTTTTTTTTTTTTTGCATTTTTGTCAATATTACTTTATTTTTTTTTTTACTTTAGTAAAATTTTTTTGTAATTCACATTATTCTCTGTAGTATTTCTACAACCTTATCTATATTATAACATAATAAACAATCAGCATTTTAATAATGTCAATGATATTTTTGTATTACAGTAATAAAATGTTGGAGGAATTGTGCTTAACTATTGTGGAAATAATGTCACATTGAAAAAAAAGGTTCATTTGCCTTACAGCAAAATATAATTTCTTTATTTAAACTGGCTGAAATTATAATTGGAAATGTTCTTGTTTTGTGAGATTTGCTCATTAACAGGCAAATGTGAGCAAATATTTAATCATTTTCAAACATGCATTTGCAGAAATTACACTTATTTTCTAATATGCACATTTGTATGCACATATCCCTTTAAACTGTACACATAACAGACTTAACCTTAGACTTTTAAATCTGTCGAATGCCAGAATGATCTGACTGGGAGTGATTGCATAGTTAAAATAAATTCCATGTTTTTTTGTGAGCTGGCACAACACACAATTAGTAGTTTTGCCTTTCTGTGTGTACACACGACACTCAAAAAAACAAACCTAAGGAAATTTTGTAAATAAAAAGTGTTTTGAGTTATATATGCCTTGCCTCAGTGACAAATTGAGATGGGGATTACTCATAAATCAAGAGCAGTGTTCTCCTGCCTGCAGAGGAATTGCCTGGTGAGCAGACGTGATTTAAGAGTGGGTTCGGGCTACAGCTCCACTGTTCCATCCCCTGGGAAACAACAAAATCCCAGCACTGCTTCACACTTATGCTCACACAGTCTGTTGTGTAGAGAACAATGCACAGATGACAACAGGGAATTTATATGTTCTACTGTGAACTTCTTGTTTTTATTTATATATTTATTTAAATACATTTGATCCCTTATGAGAAGTACACTGAAGGTATCAGATGGTACTAATCATTGCCATACAGGAATACCATGGTGTCAGTGTTGGGGAGTAACAAGCTAATGTAACTACATCATATTTTAACATAGCTATCTTTTATATAGAGTTGGAAAATTTGATCCATTGCAGCGAATCAGATTCAGCCATTCAATTGAAAGTATGCACAGAATCCTTGCATTTTACTTTAAAAAATAAAAAAATAAATGCAGTTTGCATGTAATGTTTCGACTCAAAAAATAGTTCTAAATTTAAGATGTATGCATGAACGGGTAAGATTTGTGTAATAATACTAATAAACTGATCGTTTTAAAAACACAACAACCAGTTTTACGTATTTATTAATTTATCAATTGAATTTTACTCATTCCACAGCTAGTCATATTTGAACAATGATTATGTTTTTAAATAAATAAATACATTTAATTGTTTTTACAATAAACAAATTTGCGAATAAAATCAAATAGCTGCAAATTATTAATAATAAGGTATGCATTGTTTTTTTTTACTGTGTTTCATTTATGCATGAATGGCAAATATGCATCACATTAAGTTTAATATTTTGTTTATGTTAAACGCGCGTAATCAAAATTGTATATGCAATTCATATAAATAAATCTTAAATTTAAGCCTAAATAGTTTTGGGAGGAGTGTAAATGAAGGGCTTTCTGAAGGGCTTACTAGCTTGTTTAATATTATATCCATTAAATGTAACATATATATATATATATATATATATATATATATATATATATATATATATATATATATATATATTAAATTAAATTTAATATATATTATATATATATATATATATATATATATATATATATATATATATATATATATATATATATATATATATATATAATAAAAAAATATTATAACAAAATATAAAATCAAAAATCTTATCTTTCCAAGTTTAATCCTCACAACTGAGATCCTCGTGTCTTATTAAGTGTTATTTTGACATTTTATTTTAGAATTACATAGAATTTTAGGCATTTTAAGGATTTTTCCATTTTTTCATAACAAAAACAGTGATGTTTTATGGCATAATGTTGAACAAATATACAAACATCCGTCAGTCTCTGAAGAAAACCTAACAAGAGACAAAATACACAAGTCAGAAATACACACAGATTTTGTCTAAATGGAGGGTACAGCCTCCTTAACATCTGTTTAAACCTTGACTGTGGGTTTTTAGCTTTTAGCTGTTGGGTCGTGGCGGTGTGGCTGTGGCTCTGACCCTGACCTGTAGGACACCTGTCTGTGTGCTAGACACTCCCAGGACACATTAGCCCGATCTGAGGGCCTCCTGCCATAAATCAAGCCCTGCGTGAGCTTCTGTATTTGTTCTGTGATTAAAAAGCACCAGGAAGAGTGCTAAACCAAGGCTGACAAAAACCTAATGATACGGGACACCATCAAGACCTGTTAATGATTTACTCACTACTAAACTGCCAAACATGTGGGAATCCACATGTATCACCCACACAATCACGTCTACACACACTCTGAAACTATTAAAACTATTAAAGAGTTCAAGAAGCTCATTAAATACATGCCAATACCTATCATAACAAATAATGACAAATTAACCATTGTGTGAATGTGGGCGATGAGGTGGATGTGTCAAGTTTGTAATTGAGGGCTGTGCCAAATGACAACTGAACCTGGTGAACTAGTGCTATTTTAATTCGAGAATTAAAGAGAGAATGATTATTATTATCTGTAACACCACGCATATTGCAACTTATACCAGACAACACAATGTATCTGACACCTTGTTAAGACCCTATAATGCTATTATTCTTCAGCAGGCGCTATACTTGCATATTAACATACAGTATGAAAGGAAACTGGTACACATATTTTAGACAGAATTTTCACATATGCTTAAAAAAGGTACAATCTGAATACTCCGACAAACTCGTATTTGGTAATGTCTCTTTTTTCATGATATTCAATATGAGTTTTTTTTTCTTCTTTTTTTTTAAGTTTTACAATATTTAATAGGAAAACTAGAGCTTTTTGCATTGTTGCATTATTGAAAATGGAATAATCAAGAGATGTTTTCCGCATACATGATGAAAAATAATATTCAATAATTTTCACTTATATGCAGTATTTATCTGCATGTATTTTACTAAAACATTTTAATGTACAGAAAAAGACTATTCATATAAATGAATTTAAACATCTTAACATTCAGATATTAACAATTGTGAAAGTAGTCCAGTGATACAGCAAACATAATGGCCAAAAAGTGCATTCAATCATCATGATATTCACAGTGTTGTTTAATTTTATATCAGCAGCAAATATATCATGAATATTCTATGCCATTTGTAGTCAGTGTTACAATGACACAGTTTCTCTCAATCGCTAAGCTATTGCTTAAACACTTGCTGAAGAGAAAGTCACTGAGGGCCTAGAAAATAAAATATTTTGTTTGGACTTAATAATATCATCCGGTTTTACAGTACTAATGGCATTTTTATTGACCAGACCCTTAATGGGAGCAGGGCATATTCGATGTCGCTCATTTAAAGGGGATGCGAGTAATAGACAGATCAAACCTGACCATAAAGCCTCAGTCAGCTAGCGGAAAGAAGCACATCTACTAGCCATGCAGGTGAAGAGAGGTCAGGGAAAGTGATCGAAAAAAGAATAGGAAAGATTCTGAATGATTAAAATAATTCATAGGTATATTTACACCACACACAGTAAAATATACCTTATTTTCACTCACCATCACTGCAAAATATGAAAACAGAGTATCTGAGCTGCACACCTCACCTCCCACCCTCTTCTGGTCATCAGCAAGCAAAAAAACACAACAAAGGGGCCGTTTCTACAATGACCTTGGCTTTGACATCATGTGCCGGTAGAAAGAAATGAAGCCATTAGACTGAGGCAGCGGTAGGCTATAAATCAAGCTATTTCCAATAAGCTGCCTTAATGGTCATCCATCATGGAGGTGCGTGAGGCAGGGCGAGGCGAGATCCAACTCTGCAGTGCGGGGTAACCGAGCGGCCCGGGCAGGCCAGAGACATAAACAATAATAATCCCCATCTGATGGCCTTGCAGGAAATTTAGAAACACACTCCTGCCTTTTGTTTGTCAACGGTCATTTTTAGAGGGTGGGAGAAATGGATTCTCATTATCAGCAAACACAAATACGCATACAGGCACATTGTAAAACTGAAGACAGATTATAGTAGAGGGGCCAGGACAATGAAGGACGCGGCAGAACGTACGTATATATATGTGGGAGGGACAGACACGGTGAAAATAGACGGACATTGAGAATGGCATATCAAACAAGCAGCAGGTGCTTCATGTAAGTTTGTGACATGTGGTGGTTTATATTTTCCAGTTTCCCAGAGGAAATTTTATCGCTCCGATGCTCTTCCGTAGCTCAAAATTCCTTATAGGAATAGGTAGACATAAGACAGCTGTTGACCTACAAAGTGTATAAAGTATAAAATGGAGTATAAAATTCCAATAATTGGTCTTAGAAAAAAATCAGATTGAATTGTGACTTTTTGATCTTTGGAATCTTTGCCATTGTTGAGTTTACTTCTGAAACTCTAAAGGCGACACAACTGAGATTACTAGAGTCTTTATCTCAGGGGCGAAATCTGAACGAAAACTGAAAAAGGTCAATTGGAGGAGGGGCAGGAGGAAGAGTCTATGGAGGAATGGGAGGAAGAATCTATGGGGAAGCTGGCAGAGGGAGGGGCCAGAGAGAAACCCAGATAAGGGATCGGAGGAAAACTGACAGAGGAATTGATGAAGGGAGAAGCCAGGGAGCATCCCAGATCCGAGCCATGAGGATGAAAGCCCACAACAGAATTAGTGAATCGGCAGTGAACCCAGGTGGAGCCATTAGAGCTGGAGACCAGGGCTGAGCCAAGGGGGTGAAGACTTGTCCGACTTCATGCAGAGCTGCGCAGAATGATCAGGGGCTGACTTGAAGCAGTGCATGCCGGTTAGAAATTTTGTCAGACTTGAGACAGCGCAGATACCATGTGACTGTGACGTATGGCTTCAAAGGACCATGCAGCAATTCGAGACCAATTGGCTGAGTCAGCCGGCGCAGCTTCTCAGGAGCGGCTACACAAGCTCAGAAGAAGACTCAGCTGTATAACAACTGGCCAGATTCTGCATAACAACGGTCATGTGTGTTTCACATTTATTCCTCCTTCAGCTCCACTAATGCTCACAAATATGCATTTTTTATAACAGTCAAAATTATTTTTATGTATTTGTGATGTTATGTTTGTCATGTTTATCAAAATAAAACTGATAAAAAAAGAGACCCCACTTCAATGGTATTTAAATAGTATAAGCTTATGTTGAACTTTATTCTTGTATGGACGCTGTATTGAATGATATGTCTCTAAAACATCTGTGCATGACAAATATTGCATTTATTTCACTTCAGCTGTGATTAAGCATGCAAACACACTCACTACGTCACGAGGAGAAAGTGTCTGACTCTGCGTCTCCTTTTTTTCCAGCTCCTCCTCGAATGCACACAGCAACTCTCGCCGGTCGGACAGGAAAGGCGGAGCCCAGTGGAGTAGAAGGCCTGGAAACCCATTGTGAAGCCAGAGGGACGAGGGAGCCTGGTGAAGCCAGTAAAATTGGAAAAATATGGAGAATTTTTTTCCATTGGCATTTAATCTCACTGCAGATATTAAAGATAAATTTACTTCCTCATTGACAATCAAGTTAAATTAAAGCTATTCTAAAGAGCATTCAAAAAGGAGAACTTATAATTGTTATAAGAACAAAAACTGCTGGCTGAGGATGATAAGCTTTTTGACAAGATCACTGCATGTTGTTAAGGAGAAATGGACCTCTATATTTTCTGGTCTGGAGAGCTCTGTGTAAGCTCTCTTTGGAGCTCTAGGGAAAGATATCTCCAGGGTTGCCAAAACCCCAGGCCTCAAAGCCAAACAGAGCAGTTGGGATGTATTCCACAACGTCCCGACAGACATGTCAACAGGAGTGAAGAAGGCCCACCACACTGACCTTCTGCTGACAGCATTACTGCAATTCATTACATTTACAAGCTGCAATTACGGTCTGAGCGTTTCACTCACCCTTTTAGTTCTACTTTCTGTTTCCTACTGTCTCTTAGTTTCTGAAAACTGGGTAAAGTCTGACCAATGTGGCAGACCAGTGTCAGCTAAAATTCACTCTCACTTTTTTTTTTTCCATCTTTAAATGAAACCTGAAATATTCTTGCACATTGTCATCGTATTTCTCTTTCATAGCTTTGGATACTATTTTTAAGTGATTTCTTTTAAAATCAAAATTAAATGAAAATTCGCCCCACCTATTTTTAAAATACATGTTTTTGTTCTTATTGTGAACAAGTCAACCATGCATTAAAATGGCATATTTCATTATTTTAGTAAAAAGATACATCTCATGAAGTTTGCCACTCACCTAAACCCAGCCCCTGCCTCTGCCTCCATCCAATCAACTAATGATGTACGCAACCAAGTTCCTTCCCTAATATTTTTATTTTTTGATAATCCATTTAACTCTGATGTACATCATAAGAGTGAGGAAAAGATCTGCCGCTACTTCTATTACGATGAGAGAAATGTATCTTGAGATTTTCCTTGCACGGATAAAAAAAAAAAAAAAAATTAATTGACAAAAATATGACAATTATTGTCTTAAAGTCTTAAAATTAAAGTGGATAATTTGCCCTTGTAAGAATTAGATGGAGGAAAAAAATGAGTTCATATTAAATTGTTTATGATTTGACAAGACACCTGTGAGAAAAATTCCAAATTCACAACCACAATTTTCCCCAAGACATGCAATAATAATAATAATAATAAGAAGAAGAAGAAATAAGAAATTACATGTATGATTCTGATTGAGCAATTTCATGTTTCTGTCTTTTTCACTTATCAGGAAAACAAAATGCTATAATATACAAACCGAAACCTGTGAATAAGTGGGTAATTGATTGTATTTTATTACTGATGTATTACCAATAATTATTGGAAGTTTAGGGTGCGTTTGAACATTTGTGAACGCTGCCATCGGAACCCTGGTGCGCTCCAAACAAGCGGACCGAGACCGCTAAAAAGATGGGTCTCGGTCCGCTTCCATACGAACTCTGGTGCGGTTCGATTGATATATGAACGGACCAAAGACATCTAAACGAACCAAAAACAGGACGTGATGTCACAAAATGCGACGCTACAAGTCAGCTGATTTGACGACGCGGAAAGATCGGTGTATCCAAAATGAGTAGAGGTCAAACGTGGAGCAACGAGGAGGTAAAGTGTTTCTGCATACAACGGAGGAAATCCTGGAGCTGTTTTGAACGTTTTGAACATTTTATGAGCTCTTTGTGAGTTCTCAGCTGGTAAAAATAAAGCATATGTACACGCATAAAATGATGGCGTTTAATCCGGCACACAGCATTGTGTTGAATGTCTGGTAACAAGCTCCGTCACAAAATATACGTCATAAAAACCGACCAATCAGGTCGTGACCGTATCCCTATGCCTTTGGTTCGGTAACTCAAGGTTCGCTGTTAAAAATTCCAGTGTGAACGCTAAGCGGACCAGGACTATATGTTTTGTTTTTGTTTTTTGGTCCGGACCAAACGGACCAAACCAACCGAACCACAAGTGTGAACGCACCCTTAGTTTTGGCAAAATTGATCAATGTTTTTAATCTACGGTAGCTATGCAAAATAAACAGCCAACATTCACAAACATTAAAAAATATCAAATTGCACTTTGCTTTCACCACGATTTGAGTTTCCCCATCGATGAGTGTGGCGTTCACGTGAGCTTATAAATCAGCATATGTTTCGGGCCTTACTCAATACAGAGCTCTGAAGCGAGTCAGTGGAGGCTCTTTATGGACTCTTTGTGCTCATAATGGGGTTATGCCTCTCAAACCGCCACATGCCCCCGCTTAAACCAACAACATCTGCTGCAGGCTACCCCTCGCACTCAGCCGAGCTCGTACGATACGTCTCGGGCGAGAGTGCGCGCACGTTTTGCGACGTGTGTCAGGAGGAGAACATTAGCGCAGCAGCCTCTGTTGTATTCACAGTGGCTAATCCCTGCTCCGCTGCGCTCTAATCCCTCGCTATTGAGCTTTCTCTTCTAGCTTCCTCTGGCCCTGGCTGCCAAGCCACCGGTCACTTGTCTCCTGTTATTCACTTTCCCTCTGGGGAGCTCCACTCCCTCTCGGAGCTGTTATACGGCCCATATGTTGTTGTTGTTGTTGTTGTTTAATCCTAGGGCAATTTGACGTGCGTATCCATGACAGTGTCTCGGCCGCCGTCCAGGACTTGTGGCAGAGGTGTGGGTGATTTCCTTTAGCCAAGGGGGAGCTGGGAGGAGAAGCCAGCCCTGACAGCCCTTCACACAGCCTGCACAGAGCGGGCAGCCACCCAGACGCACACCCACACCCACACACACACACTAACAGACCATCTGAACGCAGGCAGCCAGGCATATTAGATTGGGTTACACTTGACATACGCAACTGGGAGCCGGGGAGTTTGCAAATATGGCATGCCGAAGGAAGTGTAGCAAGATGCCTATGTCAGTGCTTACACAAACAAACAATGCCTGCAGAGAGAGAGATGCGATCTGCGAACAGCTTGCATGCTCTTTCCCTGTCTTTATTAATAAATAAAGGCACTCTTCAGTGTCATTTAAAATGGTTAAAGACTCTCAGTTAGAATGGAGATTGAGGACAAAACTGGACAATTGTGGTACGTTCACACTCTCTGTCAAAAGTTAACAAAATTGCAAAATTTAAAAGAACTTTTGTATTTTAAAATGTAATTTATTAATGTGATGGCGAAACTGAGACATTACTCCGAATTCATTCTAATCTGCTGATTTCTTCAAGTCAAGTCACCGTTATTTTCCTCTTTTTACAATACAAATTGTTTCAAAGCAGGAAAATAATGTAACAAAGTTGTTTTGGCCGTGCAGCAGCTTTGAAGAAAAGAGTTTCCATTGTTTAAAATCATTATTAATTTAGTTCATTTATCTATACAGCAGTTCTTGAAAAAATGGTGACATTTAATGCATTATATTTAATGATATTTAATGCATATTTGTTTCAGAGAGGCAGAACGTGATGTGAATTTGACAGTGAAAAAATGAGAGAAGACAATGCCTCCACATCACTGTGATTGGCCGATTAGTTTGATCAGTCATGATATCATGATAGCAACTAGTTCACAAATCCACATAAATGGGGCAATGTGGTGAATGGACAAATTACAAAACCTATCCACTGTCAGTCCGAATCAAAAACTTGATCCAGTTTTCTTTTTAATAATCATTAAGTTCAGCCAAATTAAAGGTGCAGTTCTACGCTTGCAATCTTCATGACTAGTGGGGTAAATTCACATAACAGTTGTGTAACATTCACCAACTACCACTGTCCATTTAAATGTATTTCCCTAAGTACAATAATTTAAATGTACATATGTAACTTTTGTATGGGGGCCGAGAGAGCTCAACGCACTGCAAATAAAAAAAACGTGATCATCACAACACATGCAAACACAGAAACGTGCTGCAAATACAGAAACGCGCTGACAATTGCACAAACCACACTACGTGACAACAGCACAAGCTAAAAAATATTATTAAAATATATTATGTAGGCTTTAATGTGTTTCACTAACAGCAAAGTGTTTTATGTGCCATTGTTGTTAACTAATTAAACTTTAAGTGATGATAATTTTGTGGATGATTTCAAAATATTCGTTAATCATCTGTTGCATACAAATGTGACGTCATCATCATTGTGCTTCGGTTGTGTATGACCGTGTGGAATATGATCCTTCACAATAAATAATGCTTTACAATGAACTCTGTAAGAGAGTTGCATGGAAGTTTATCTGTTAAATAAAATACATAACTCACCTGTTAAAACTGCCATGTCCGTGCCGCTTTACAGCATTTCCAAAAAGCCAAGCCAATGGTGATTCTGGTTTTATCACATGCTCTGTCATGTGCTTTTAGCGAGCAGACTCTCCTCTATTCAGCATTTGTTTAAAATGGGCGATTCCCAGGTGATTCGAGATGTAGCGGCACAATGTCAACCTTTCTTGCTAGCTGTGACAACTAAACTATGCTACTCACACACAATACACGCGTTAAAATAGCAAGAGCAAGTTTTCTCTAGGGCTGTGTCCGAAATCGCCCACTATATCCTTAAATAACGCGCTAATTGAGGGGATTTGTAGTGGTGTCCGAAACCATAGAGGAGAGTGCACTTATTCAATCCCACAATGCACCTCAATAACGAGTGTACGACAAGAAGATGGCCTCCGCAACTGATTCTTCCATCCATCCACTTCTCAACGTGGCTACTAATATAAGGTATCAATTCTTTTTTAGTTGATTTTTAAATTGTTTAATTAAGGTTCTGCTGATTTTCACGACAAAGCGCAGTACAATTTTTTCATTACTAGCCTACTGGAGCTGCCAGTTTCCCGAGATTCAAATGATTATTAAACAGCAAGCACCAACCATGCAAAAGCGACAGCCCTTCTGGTGCACTCGGTGTCCGAATTCACTCACTCGTTTAATTATTCACTTCTTCAAGTGGACTATATTAGTGGACTAACAAAGGGAATAGTGAATGAGGGTAAAGGGGGCGATTTCAAACACAGCATACGTGCACGTGAGTGACGCATGCACGCAATTTCCTCCGAAAACCATCTCGCTAGGTTTACCAGAGTGAATCAAGGTAAGAAAAAAAAGGTTTCAGTTTTGTGGGCCTATTCACTCATTATTTAAATTTTTCTCATTTTGATTAAAAAAAGTTTGGTGTACCTTTAATGATAATAAAAATAAGCAAAAAAGTATAACAAAAATATTTAATCACATTAAAATATATTATTATATTGTTTGCTTATTGAAAAATGTGGTAAACACTCAAATCAAACAGAACTAGAACATGAATTTATTACTAAAAAGACCTAGAGAAGGGGCTCTGCCTCTTAAATTTTGAAGTCCAACAGAAGCCACTGGTACGTGTTCCATAAGAATCAAGTCCGTGATAGCATTGCTAGTGCCACGCTACAGCATTATTTACTGTAAATTCCTAATAGCAACATAATTGCTCCAGTCATCTCCATTCGATCTTCAGAACAGAAGCAAATTCACTCTTCAGCTGGGTGCAAAAGGCATTAGATGTTTAAGTCCGCCAGAGTGATGCTCATTTCCATCATTTAATGTGTTAGATTACATAATTACACTTCCAACAAAGAAGTGCAGCTGTGGTAATTTCAGCTTAATTACATTAGCTAACACATTTCTTAAATTTAAATAATTTTCCTAAATAACATATCTTATCTCTAGAGATACAGATGGCAATGATTCAATTACAGAGAGGAGAGGGGGAAAAAGTGGAAGAAACACTTTAGTAATGTGGAGCACTGCTTCCCCCTTCAGAGCTTTTAGAATAAACCTCTTTGCCCCAGATTTCACTTTTATTTTTCCCCCCCTTCCATCATCAAACATTAACGTTTCGTCTCACGGGATGGTACCGAGACTGCAGTTTTATCGCTCGAATTTCCAACCTTCTGTCTCGAAAACAGCCACCCACAGCCATTCTTTACAAGAGCTTATAACTATGGCGAGAATGCCCTTGCAAATGTTCCTTTTATTGTTTAGAGCAAATTCACATAAAAACCCTGTTTGCCAAGTTGAAAACGAGTCTATCACTGCAATGGCACAGAGCTACTCTGCCTGTGTGCGACTCAAGATGGCCGCCGTAAATCAATAAACTAGATGTAATCTGTGGAGTCCAGAAAGCTGGGGCAAAATCTGGAGTATAATGCTGCTGGTCTTCTATTGTCATTCAGACACAAGCTGCATGAGAAAGAGGGGCTTGTGTGCACCTGATAAGGCCGAGCCCAGAGTGAGTCATAAATCAAGTCAACCAGCCGCTATTCCACTGATTTCACACAAGAGTCCCTGCTAGTCAACACCACACAGGAGCAGAGAGACAGCAAGAGAGACGCACAGAAATGATAGATCTGCAATTTGCTTTCTTATCTCATCGGGCAAGAAGTTTTTCTTTACAAAAGCCTGACCTTCAGCGAATAAACAGCCCCATACAGAAAACACACATGGGGCGGCATGCAAATTTGGTGAGCCTTTTACACCAGTGCTCCTCCACTGTTGTTTACTAGGTCAAACAGGACAAAAACGACAACGATTGAGGTGCGTATACGTGAGCTGCGCTGTATAATAAAATCAAGCATATGTTGCAGCAGCATCATGATTAAAGCAAGTTTTTTCAATACAATGTATAAATGTTCTTACTGTACCTGACAGATATCTTGCACTGGTGTTCTGAAATGAGGAGACAAAGTCCTCTTTTGTTTTTAATAATTCGTATGTAAATTCATGTCCCGGTTAAACTTAACGTTGTAACATTTTCCTGGTTAAATAAACATTTTACATCACAAAAAGAAAAAGAAATACACTTGACCCTTTGGAAAGATCCGCCCCCTTTAGTTACTGTTGCTATGTCCGACAAGCCATGCGCTCTCACGCCACACATCATGTTCTCACGAAGCGAAAAATACATTGAGGAGCAAAGAGGGCACTGACAACACATCAACAGACAAGACAGAGCAGGGCACTTTTGATATGAAACAGTTTCATATTTAAAATATTGTAATTTTTTAAAAGTTTAAACAATAAATACCGTTCGATGGCTCTTTAATGTGTCGTGACAGATCGCTGTAGCTCCTTCAGGCGGCTCGTGAACCGATCATCTCTTCATACTAGTTCATTTATAGCATCAAATAAACATGAATGGACATCTTGTTTCAAGCGCAGAAAGATGTCAATTTTTCAAGTTCAAGTTCACCAACGTTAATCTACTAACTCCCCTGACTGCTTTGTCGGACAAAATGGCAGATTTGGGGTTAGGATTGGTCAGGTCACCTGTCAATCAAACTTTGGGTCAATTATATTGTGTATTTTTACATTAACCATATTAAGTATAAATCGCATAAAGTTAAGGGTTTTAAGCATTTTTAAATTTATTCCAAAATAATTACTAAAAGCAGTAATAATTTAAACATGTATTTTATTAGTAAACTGATGTTCAGCTGTTCTTTTTAATCATCTTATTATCTTTTAATAGTCATCTTATTTTCGGTCATCCGTCATCAAGTTCGGTGGTCAAACACAAAGAGATAGGCCTATAATTTCACCAAGCTGATTGCTTATTGGGTGAGTAGTTTACTTACTTTTTACTTAGTCTTCCCATTAACGGCATCATTTTGACTGATTCATGAACGCGAAACACGCACTATAACACAAGAGACGGGATTTATCGCACTAACCAATCATAGCACGATGGAAGCATTCGTAGGATTTTTCCCCATTCTCAATTACCCCCAACAAACCCACTGCACACTGGACTCAGGGGAGCTGCTATATTTGCGTTGTTTTATTTTTGTAATATGGATTATGTTCTCATCCAATTGCACTGCCTCCCTTACCTCCTCGGAGGAAATGCCCCTGATATCTTGGTGTCTTTTATGTGCCCAAGTCCTAATGGGAAGTTCCTACTTAAATCACCATGATATCAATATGGACAGTTCTTGGGTTTTTTTATGGAATATTGCTGTATTTACTCTACATTATTTATCCATGCTCATTATTATTAGTAGTAGTAGTAGTAATCAAAATAACTTCTCCCTCGTGACAAAATCTCTTCTGATGACATGTTTACAGGCGCGAGGGGGGGACAACCTGTCACTCACATGACATCACAGCAATAGCAGACCACAACCGTCCAATCAATTTCTCGATGGACAAAATCCATGTGAAAAATGTGCCTACAGAATAGGGAAGAAAAGATCATAGAGATAGATACCTAATTGTATGAAATGAAATGGATGCATCTGGCGATATATGGCTGCATTTATACTTTCTGAGAAGAACTTTTTTTGTAATTATCTCGTGACTGTCTATTATTTTTACAGTATGAATGCATGCAGTATGAATATAATACGGACATACTAGTATATCCATTGTGTGACTTCACTGCCATTCAAAAATCCTTTCCCATGGCCTCATGGGATAGTGTCCATCAGATGTGCAATTCAGAATCTCACTGGAAGTCATCTGGGGTTAGTGTACCCTGCTGTTTTATGAATTTAATTTAGTTCATTTATCTATAGCTTTGCGTACAATTGTCAATGCAGGCAGATCAATAATACTGTTGAATATTAAGTGTGCAGCCTATACGTTTTAATCTTTTATATAGTATAACAAAGACATGAACAACAAATTTAACAAAAAAAGAGTGCATATACACATATTTGATTCCTGTGTAATTTATACTTCATCCATGTATTTGATAATGTTACGGTACATGGTATTGAACAATCTGGGGCAAAGCAGCATACAGAAATGCAGCCTTTAATGACAAACAGGAAGGGATTCAGAAACATCATATACAGGGAAAACACACACACACACACACACGTCCAAACATGAACGCGAACCAACCAGGACTGAGGGAGAACACAGGCTGGATATACACAGGAATACAAAGGGATAACGAGACTAATTAATAATACACAGCTGACATGACTGTACTAATAATGAACTCAAAACAGGAACCAATGAAATCAAAGAAACTCAGAACCATTGAAGACAAGGGAAATTATACATGTAACAGAAAGGACGTCTAGTTTTGGTCAATTTGGTTATTTATAATCATTACTAAATTTGAATCCAAAACAATACATATATTATTTACACAATTCTGAAAGTCTGGAAGAAAATCCAGTTTTCCCACTGGTAAATTTTGACATTGTTGCGCCCTTCATATGTGCTCAATCATTCCGACACGACTTGAAGGCAACATGTAAACAGGCTGTGTAAACAGCATTTAAGAGTCAGAGTAACAGCTCAGAAAAGACTGTATTGCAAACCCTAGCGTGATTGAAATGACCTCACCACAAGCTTTCTCATCTCCTTGTTCATATGCTAAAAACTGCCAAAAACAGCACGTAATGAGCGTTAACATGTGTAATCCTCTCTGTCGCTGTGTGTACGCTCTTGTCTGTGTCTCTTGACGCCCACACTCCCAGAGGGATTAGCTCTGTGTGTTATAGCGCAGAGATGCTAATTTCATCCATCCAAAATGTCTCTGGCTCTATGTCATACTGTATCAAGCTGCATTTAATATGCATTTAAATAAGACATTCATGGACATGTACAGTAAAGGCCTTTCTTAAGCTATAGCACGCTGTTGGAGTAAAGTGCAAAATATAGACCACAGCAGACACACAAAAACTAGTTTTTCTCTACATTTACTATGGTAATACTATGTTTTAGACATGAACCAACTGGAATACCATGTAAATACCGTGGGGCAGTCATTCAGTACCATTGATTATTATTCAGACTCTCTGTATAACGACCTCTAAACTGACCGTTTCAGGCAACCGATGTCCTACACAGCCACGCTAATGTCTCTCACATCACTCAACGGTCTTTCTTTTCACATAATAAAATAACTGTATTGTGGCGCTCAAGAAGAATATCTTAATATTGTCATCAATGTTTTGGAAACTATAATGTTTCGAGGTCAAAAGAACAGCATTTATTTGAAATGGGTTTTTTTTACAATGTAAAAGTCTGTCACTTTTGATCAAAGGTCTTTGATACTTCTGAATAAAAGTATTTTTCTTATTTATTGTCTAATAAATATTTGTATTTTATTTTTATTTTCTTGCTTAAACAAATTGATTTGAGCATATTAAAAATTATAAACGCTAAATTGCTTTTTTTTTTTTAAAAAAACAATTCCGCATATGAGAATGATTTCTGAAGGATCATCTGACAATGAAGACTGGAGTAATGTCGCAGAAAACATGTAATATTGAGTTAAAACATATAAAAAACTCAAACCAACACATTCTCACCTGTGAAAGGTTTTCGAATTTGGGGGGGAATTTTAATCCCGGCAGTTTCACAACCAACGTTGTGCCATCATTGATTCTTATTGTGAGTGACGGAACCCTGACTGTTGCAAAATGGTGGACGTGTCGAGCGCTACACATATCTATGGGTTAAAATTCAGCTTTGCGTCACAGGAATAAAATATCACAATATTACTATCTTTACTGTGTTTTTGATTAAAATGCAGCAAGACATTTCTTTATTTTAGGAAAAAAGTCAATTACAATAAAAGTAAATGTCATTAAAAAGTGTGCAAGTGGAGTAGAATAGTTTATCGTCGTACAGGGAGAGTCACATGCCCAGCTCAATCTTAACATTGCATTCTCCCTCGGCCAAACCAAACGCAGTCTGTAATGATGCAATTGCCTGGGCGCAGAGCTTGAACCAATCTAAAGGCCGTTAGCTTAAGGACAGTTGGAGAGCTCTTTAAAGGCGGTGTTACCCCAGACCGAGGCTGGAGATGTGAGGGTTCGACTACTCCAGCCTCTTCCCATGAGGCACGGTACAGATTGGAACCTTCTGGCACGCTGATGATCACACATATTACTTACAACACAAAAGCAGTCCAGACATCTGACATAGATTACAATCTAACAGTCAGTGGCAATAAATGCTTTCCAACATCCCCCTCTGAAGAATGTCATTGGGTAAACGAGGAAGAGCAAAGTGTGCAAGTGAGAGAATGCAAACTTTAAAAGAAGTTATTATTATGCCATTATGTGTCCAAACTGGCATTTGCGGAGCTTATGTGCCAGTAATGAAATTTTAATAAGAGTCAATTACACACATTAAAGTAGACACCATGGAAATCTAGCGGGGTCATTGGCAACACAATATTCTGAAGCCCGTATGCTGTTACATTGCATCAGCATGGGAAGTTCAACAAATGTGTTAATTGCTGGGGTCCTTTCATGCAACGCCAATGTTTCGCAGTTGAAAGCCTTATACCATCTATTATATAAAAACTGTCCTTCTAATACGCTTATTACATCATGTCTACAGCAATTGTCATCAAAGCTTTGGCGCTCCATGTGACAGACCTGCTCCTACGCCTCATTAGGTTTCATGTTAAGGCGTTTGCTAAGCAGAGATGAACAAAGGAAACTAAAGATAGTCGATCTTTAAAGTTTTGTGACATTCTAGTGCTGTTCCCCTTGGCTTCATTTCAAAGCATGCCTCGCTTGAATTCGAACCCCATGATTTCACTGTAAAAATCCTTTTCTTAATCGGCATTTGTCTTGGTTTCCAGTAAAATATTTAAACATCTCTGAAAAAAAAGTTTTGTAACTTTCATTACATTTCTATTAGCTTTAAAGTCAACTATCTTTTTCCCCCGAAATGACAAAATAAAAATATTTATGACTCCTCCTGCGCTACACAAGTTTTTGTCCAATCAAATGCTCTTGATAATGATAAGGTCCCTCCCTCTAATACCACCTGCCGCTGATTAACAAGACGAGTAACAAATCATTTTTCATGGCTCTGACATGAACTAAAGGATAATGGTTATTTTTGATTACATAAAAAAAAGCTTCTCTTATGTCAAACACCTGCTGCACTTCTCAACCGAGTGGGTTAAACAAGATTTACTTGAGAAGCAAAATTGCATGGGGTTATAAAGTTTCAAATTAAGTTGTTTTTTTTAATCCAGTGAACACTCTTTTATTAAAATTTAAAGCACAAATCTAACTAAACAGAATTTACACTTAAAGGTACACTTTGTAACATTTGGCCCTGGTGGTTACAGAACAAAATACATGTATTTTGGTTGTGTTTCAGTTCTGCGTGATTGTGCGGACCAATATGATTATACTGTTCATAAAACATTCAATAGAGATATTGCTAATTTATATGGAAAGGATCTCAAGCTGACTAGCTGAAGACGTTACTGTAGCTTTACTCATTAATAGATAGGACGCTTCCTTTACACATAAACGCTAAACTTGCACCTCAAATCGGATTGGTTGATGGGAATGTTATTCTAAGACACAAAGTTTTTGATCAAAGAACATGTTGTTCTTGGTGAAATCACGTTCACGCCTTTACAACGTTTCAAATCCTTCAGTTCTCGCCATCTCCTAAAAGCCAAGCCAGTGTTGATTCTTGTTTCATTATGAGCTCTGTTGCGTTCTCTTTTTGCCAGCAGATTTGATAGCAGGTTTTTTTAACAGGCAATTCCCCGTAGATTCGAGACTTAGCTGTTCCATGTCAAACTTTCTCACTCCCTGTGACAACTAACCTATGCCACTCCCACACCATAAACATGTCAAAGTAGCCGGAGTCATTTTTCTCTATTTACGGACATGACGAGACAAGCACGGGTGAGTGTCATGTGTATACAATTTTCCGCAAAAACCATCCTGACAGGTCGAAAATATAAACACTTATAATAGGGTTAACATAGTGAATCAGGATAAGACAAAAACACGTTTTAGAAGAAGGATTAATGATAAATTGCGTTAATTTTGAAAAACAAAAAATACATAGTGTACCTTTAAAAGAAGAAAAGATGTCATAGGAAAATAAATGTTATTGCCAGCAAATTAAAAAACAAGACTTAATATTTTAGTAAAATAAAAAAGTAAAGTAATATTATTTTAAGGATATTTAGGTTTTGTACTTTTTTTAACCTGAAAACAAGAAGAAGAATAAAATACATTGTTGCATTTATATTCCTGAACTGCAAAAGTCAACAGCTCAGGAATGAGATGAATCCTTATTAAAAAGGAAGTGTAGTTTTTTTTTTTTTTTTCTTGTCGTATTGTGTCAGTTAAGAAATTCTTTCCCAATCTCCTCCCTGGAAATAGAGAATTAGCTGAAACACAAGGACAATTACAAGTGGGCCTAGTGTAAAAACCACGGGGACTAGGAAAATAAACCAATCGCAGTTCTCCAGAATCAATCTGGTTTACTTTAAAAAAAGTTCTCTGAACTCACGCCAGCTCCTTCCATCCAAATAATTTATCCCTGCACAGCCTCATGTTTTCACCTTTAAAACATCGACAATCAAGGAGAGCGTTCTTGTCCCCCCCTTTGTCTTTTGTTCGCCGTAGCAAGGTCGACTGAACATCGCACCTTACAAGTAACATTAGAAATATCTAATTGCGCAGAGGAATGCAGGTCAGCCTTTTGAAGTCACTTGTTTTTTTAGCACTTAAGTCTATGGGAAAGACTGCGTGGGCCAGCTTGTCTTTCAGCTTCTTGATCCGCCTTTTTTCACCATCAACCCTTTTACAGCTTTTCTCATTACAGCATTTGAAAAACAGTGTCTGAGGAGCAGTGATGCATGAATGAATTATTTAGACGGAGCAGTGGATAGGCCTGACAGTGTGTGCAGAGTTTTAGTGCGGTGCAAGCGAGTCCTTCGAGGCACATCAGAGGGGCCGAAAGCCATAATGTAAACCCACTTTTATACCGCCGAGGGAGGAGCGGGACTACAGCTGTAAGCTTTATTTAGTAAAACAGACAGTATGTAAAGACGAGCCAAGTCCGCGGGATTTCGGAGGGTTGACGTACTGCATTTCCAGTGTTTATTATGGACAAGGTGACTCAGATCAGAAGCGCAGGATTGCGAAAAGAAAATAGTTCTATTGTAGTTGCTTTGTTTAAATGTTTGAAATTGGTAGCCATGGAGAACATCTGAACGATTAGCGGTCTGTTGTCTGAGACAATATCATTGAATCATTCATCACTGCATACTTAGCTTGACGTTAGTGAGCGAATGTCCACAGTACTCAACCCACGCATTCTCCCGGTGCTAAAACGCAACTCTCTAGAAATAAATGACAAGAGCTAAACGCGTAATTGCTACATATTTACGTGGTATTATAGTTCTTAAAGCAAAAGTTCACCCCCCACCCAAATTACAATAAAAGTCGACTTGTGCTCTAATGTGTGTTCTGAAGACATACAGGAGTCTGGTGGCTTTGTGTGAGGAACTGAAAAGTAAATCATCCATCAAAATTGACTCTTAAATCAGGTGTGGGCACCCTTAGGCACCGTTCACTCTTGCAGTTCGGTTGGTTTGGTTCGTTTGGTCTGGACCAAAAAACAAAAACAAAACACTTGCGTCCGCTTAGCGTTCACACTGGCATTTTAACCTTAACGGAACCTTAAGTTACTGAACCAAAGGCATAGGGATACGGTCACGACCTGATTGGTCGGCTTTTATGACGTATATTTCACGACAGAGCTTGTTAACGAACATTCAAAACAATGCTGTGTGCTGGAATAAACGCCATCATTTTAAGCGTGTACATATGCTTTATTTTTACCAGCTGAGAACTCACGAAGAGCACATAAAATGTTCAAAACATTCAAAACAGCAGCAGGATTTCCTCCGCAGAAACAAATATTGATGAGGCCTTTACCTCCTTGTTGCTCCACGTTTGCCCTCTACTCATCTTTCCGTGTCGTCAAATCAGTGACTTGTAGTGTCGCATCTTGTGACATCACGTCCTGTTTTTGTTTTGTTTACATGTCTTTGGTCCGTGTTGCGTTCATATATTAATCGAAGCGCACCAGAGTTCGTTTTGAAGCGGACCGAGGCCCATCTTGTCAGCGGTCTTGGTCCGCTTGTTTGGTGCGTACGAGGGTTCGGATGGCGTTCACATGTATTCAAACGAACCGCATTAACTGATCAATCGCATCAGGATTCGTTTTAATCGAACCAAACACGACAAGTGTGAACGCACCCTTAGTCCTCAACAAGTCACGTGACCAAATGTAATAAATCTTGACGAATAACTGTAATTGTATGAAATTCATTCAAAAATTCTCCTTTTGTGTTCCATGGAAAAAACAGCAGTTGGCATGAGAGCGAGTAAATAATGATAGAATTTTGTTTCTCGGGTGAACTATTCCTTTAATTCTTTTTCAGTTAATCACAGCCAGTACAGCCGCACAATAAAACTCCATGTGCGGCTTCAACACTTCAGCTGTTTAATGATCTGTGGTTATCTGTAAGCCTTTTAAATGTTCACTGTGAAAATTGCATTAGCCTAGTAAAGGTGGAATTATGCTAATGTAATTAAAAAATGGCCTGCCAAGCATATGGAATTTACTTTTATAATCGAGTATGTTCGTTTCTTGCTCTCACTCCTACAATGCCGGGATATACTTGAAACCATCTGATTAGATTTATTCTGCACCGGTTTGAAGTCAAAGGGTATTTCTTGTGATTTGCATTAAGCAATAAAACTTTCTCCTCAATCTGATTTCTTCCCTTGTTTCTTGAGTCCACTGCTGAGGGTTGGCACAGCATGGCTCATGCTCTATTTATAACTGACAAGGTAACAGTCGGTGTGGTGGCATCTGTGTGCCAGCGCCCAAGCGCTCCCAACCCTCCGACAGCCTCTCTAGCTCAGGTGGTGGGCACGGCCCTACCGTATGACAAACACAGCTTGGTAGAGGGCAGCTGAACCCGTGCCAGGCATCCAAAAGACAAGCGCCAATGAACAGAACAGCTCCTATATATAGCATGCTTAATTTTGGGGCCTTTTCTGCAAACACTCATTATTATGTATTTACTGATATTGTCTTAACGTGACAAAGAAACTTGTTTGAAAACAGTTTTGCAGTTCTGTTTAGTGCTGCTAATGGCACACTTTTTTCTAAATAATTATGTTTCCCTTTTTCCCTAGAATTATTCATTGGATTGATGTCATTCTGCTTGCACTCCATTAGAACATGTATCATACATCGCTTGACCGACTTCCTTGTTTGCTGATCATATCACTGGGATAACTTACAAAGTCTGTTAAAACATGTCAGGCTGGCTAAAATCCAAATCAAAACATGCAGTGTAACTGCATAAGACCAACAACACCAACACCAGAGGTAATAATGAAAGTAATATTTGTATTTCCAAATATGAACTGCATTAAATTCAACACTTAATTCGTTTCTCATGAAAAACTGCTAATATTTACACTGCCTGCCGATACCTGTTTTCCCCCCCACAGATATCTGGCACAGATCCGATCTTGATACCTCACACTGATTTGGACTTCTTTCAGATGTGATTCTAAATCCGGTGTGTATCTGATATTTCTGTTTGCCTCATGTTAATTGCAGTAGCATTTACCAATTAGCCTACTTGTTCTCTTACGGACAGTTTTATTTTGTTACGCCCTGGCATAGAATCTAAAAACACTTAAAGAGCCAACAACAACAACAACAACAACAAAAGCACCAATGCATGCATGATCCACTGGGCAGTTTGAGAGCAGACCTTTTGCAGCTATACACAGTTAAGATCAGTTTGGTAAGCACTGCACTAAAATTGTCTGATGGGTGTTAATGAAAACAGTTTAATATCTTAAATGAATGTAGAACCAATTGAACAAAAAAATTAGACACGTAAGATCTGAGCATTAGGCTTTCCACAGTAAATGTAACAACGTTTGGAGCTCATCCCTGCAGAGAATGTGAATTTACACCAGCACTGGAACAGCATGTTGTGCTGTAAAATTTCAAGACTGCCCAGACAACTGTGCAATGCTTATGGCTCTCTCGTTTCATTAATTTCTCTTTTGTTTTAATTGATCTTTATTTCCCCTGATTATGAGCGTAATTAAACACCAGAAACGAATTCCTGGTCCATACCATCTGCCCGGACAGCCAGACTTCCAGAAGGGCATATGGATGCTGAGATGCTGGGCATGAACCATCACCATCACCTGCTTCCCAAAGCATTCTCTTGACATGCACTTCATCAACAAGGTCATTTTTAGGACACTATTAAATGATGGTAAATATACTCCAGAAATACATTAAGTCCAGTTATCCAAAACCTTGCATAGGCAATATCCTTTTTGACGCATTTTAAACAGGCACCAAAAGGACGAACGTAACGAGCCCTTTATAGCGGCACCGATGTAGCGTGTTCACTATTTGTTGTGATGACTTTGAGACCTTTAAGAGTAATTAGAAAATGTGAGTAGGTCTAATTATAGACATCCTTTGGCACTCGGGATGCCTTCTCATAAAATTTTGTCATTAAAGCGTCAAATTGAGCTCTCTAATGCCAAGTTATGTCGTCGCCAAATTCTCTGCTTTTGTGTTTCTGCTAAGTGGTGGCTTATTTGATTAGCTAGGATCTGTTTAATGAGCCAGCGATATGAAGTTAAGCCTATTCAAAGCTAAAAGAAGAAATCTCCCATTAGAAAGGAGAAACAGTGCTATCAACTTTTGACCTCCACAAATTGAATAAGTTGAACTAGTCATTCGAGTAGCTGAGACTTGGTCTAGCTAAGTCCCCACTTACTCAGGGTTACATTACAACCATATGGCCACAGCCAAGTGCTTAGTGCAGTTTCACAGAAAAGAACCATCAAAGTGTATTGCTTTTCCTTCTCAAAGCATAGTCCATAAAACGTTTGGAGTCATCTTGGAAAAAGTGTTGATAATGACTACATTTAACTTAATCATTTGATACAATGCACTTATTGTGTACATGCATGTTTTTACATTGTACTTATATTTATATATTTTTTAAAAAAATACCTGCATGTAATTACATCTGTAATTTCATTCATTTCTGTAATTACATTTATAATTACACTCTTGACCCATTCTTTACACCTTAACCCATCCTTAAAACCAACCCATACCACCAAACCTGTCCCTAAAATCCCACCTCAGTCGCCGCAAGTGTTTTGCAAAACAACATGAAGACAATACATTTGGATTTTCTAGAATTACATCCAAACATTTGATTTATTTTCTAATATATTATATATCTTGATTTTTATTGTTCTCACTCAATATGCCACAAATCGAGTTATGAACTTGATCAATCGCCGCTCTGCTGCTGTGACTGTTTTATGATTGGGCAAGGTCAGGGGTTTTATTGACCCGATAACCCTTGATGAAAATGGACATGCTTGAGGACTGGAGGAGGAAGCTGTAAGAGCCAGAGAATTCAACAAACTCTTTCTTCTCTGTGGCATCTGCCAGTTCCACAGTTCATAAATGAAAACCGACATGGACTAATTTCTTCCGGAGGTATCTCAAACGCTTCCTCCACCAATCACGCTTGGAGAAAAGCGCATAAAGCTCGACTGAGACAGACGGAAAGCTGGAAGAAAAGCAGAAGAAAAACAAGGAGAGGTTGATGGATGGCGCGAGAGACTGGTGCAAGGTTCTCTGAGACTTCCCCCACCCCCACTCATACCATCTGTATTGGGTAGATACATTCTTGCTCCTCTAAAAGAGGTTGAAGCAATTTCCTAGGATGCTCACTGAGCAGATAAACATCAGGGGGCAAATCAACAGTTGTGAGACTACTTCAGCTCATAAAATTATGTTTTTCTAGAAGCTTTAGTAGTACACCTTAAAGGGTTAGTTCATGTCGTTCCAAGCCTGTAAGGCTTTTGTTCATCTTTGGAACACAAATGAAGATCTTTTAAATAAAATCTGAGAGCTTTTTGTCCCTCCATCGACAGGCCCAGAAAGGTAGCTAAGGCATCATCCATAATCCTTGTGACCCAAGTGATTTAAAACCTCAGTTTTACGAAGCAACACAAGTGTTTTGTTTGCACAAAAAAACATAATTTACCACTTTATTCACAAAATATCGTGCGTTCATGAGAGCACAACGACACATATGTTGACGCTAAAGCAGAGGTTGCGTGAATGCGTTGGAGATCAATTTTTTGTAAATAAAGTGCTAAATTATGTTTATTTGCTCAGACAAAGCATTTGTGTAACTTCGAGGTTAAACCACAGAAGTCTTTATTAACTTTTTGGGGCTTGAACGTGGTAGTTGCATAGCTGTCAATGGAGGGACAGAAAGCTCTCACATTTCATTAAAAAGATCTTCATTTGTCTTCAGAAGATGAATGAATGACTTGTGGGTTTAGAACGGAGTAATTAAAGACAGAATATCTTTTGGGTGAGCTAACCATATAAAGGTACAAATATGTACCATGTAGAAATAAATACAGTACAAATATGCTTCATACTGATGTTAGAGGGAACAGCAAATATACCGTTGAAGTAACTGCCCCAGCAAAGTAAAGTGTGACTTAGTTAGCTGGGAAAGGAAGACCACTTGCCAACTTAGAGGTTCCCAGTAAACCATTTTAAATGGTTTTCTGTCTGCTAGCAGTCTGACATTCTCCAGACCTTTCACTTCCTTCATCACATAATTAGGAAAATTGCTTTTTGCAGACCTAAATTAGTAATGGTTCTCTTTTTCCCATCCTCTGACAAGAGTAAACTACAATAAGATGTTACCTCTTACCCCACTTACCGTCACTACCTCCGAACCATCAACCAATCCAGCCTGATGCGGTCTTTTCATATAATGGTCTAAATAAGCTCAGCCATTGTCTGCTTCATGGCTGCAGGTCTTTGATCAGGAAATGATCATAGCATTGAGTTCCAAGATTCGGGCAACTGCCGACACACTTGTGGAGATGGTGAGGCGGCCCATTTGAAAATAACCCATCCAACTTTCATCTAACAGCCCTGACACCCACTAAAGCTCCCTGTTCATCTAACAGCTTCCCCCTCCACAAAATTAAATTGGAAGCAGATGGAACAGACCCGCAATGCTTGTCCTGTCACATTGTCATGGCACATTTGGAGTGATTTCTCTGCGGTTCTGGACGGGAGGGGGTTATATGGGGATTGGGTAGGGGGTTGAAGAGAGAAATGTGGAAGCCTCTTCTGCCAAGACATCAGTGTATGATCACACAGCTGGCACCGGTCTAGAGAGAGTCCACATACCACCTTATGGAGGAAGCAGCCGGCATTCCACCATCAGTATGGAAGGTTCTTTGTCATTTTCATCCTCCTAAACTTCAAAACTTCTTGTCAGTTTGAATCTCTGTTTAGTTTTGTAGATGCACCCTTGAGGTTTATGTCATTGCATCAAGGACTGGTGGTGCAAAACGTCCAATACTGAGAATAATAGCTCATTCTGACATGTCTCAAAGTGATCTCTGGGGAAACTGTGATTTCCATATCCTTCGTACTGTTGGAACCGTCACTGTCAAATCTGCTTTTTTTTTTTTAAAAGCCCGCTAGAATCAGTCCGGTCCCAGAGCATTGGGTCTTGTCTGCCATTATACTTACCTATCCCTGAATGCTCTCCATACATCCATACGCTCTGCTCTCTGATGCGTCACGGCCGCATGCTTTAGAGGTTCCATCCCAAACAAGGTCAGCAGGGTCGGAGAGAGAGGAGGTCTGGAATGTACAGGCTGATGTGATGTGTGCTTTGCCATGGTTGTGTAGTTGACAGGTGGAGTTCTGATGATGGGTTGAGAGAGAGACCAGTACACCTCCAGTGACCTTCTGTAGGCCTGACCCCTGCCCCAGCGTTCCCAAAAGGCTCCATAGGGGTCACAATAGCTGAACCGAGGAGATGTTCCCAGCAGTGGTGAGAATATGTCTGAGAGGATCTAAATGGATGATGATTAACATCTGCATGGATTAAGGCTTCTAATGAAACTTGAAGATGAAAATGTTATCTATTTACTCTCCTTCATACCACACAAAGAAAGGTAAGGCTAATTCATGCAGCCAAAAAGGACAACAACCAGTATTGCAACTAGTATTGATGTGCTCCAAGACCCATTGGTTCGAGATTTCGCTTACTAATTTGACCCTGTGCCAGATTTGTCAAATCTTCACATGTAACGTATGGCTTCAAAACACAATACAGCTCACCATTTGAATTGATTACTTTTGATAGTTATGTAGTGCTTTGTGTTGTAGTATAGCCCCGACATTCTGTCTAACATCTTTATTGGAATGTCATAAGTGTGAGTAAATCACGAGCAAATCTTCATATTTGGGGGAACTATTCCTTCAACACTTTTTGTTAGCTCAAAATAATCTGTTTTAGATTTTCATCACAGAATTCAGAGAGAGAAAATGCCGAACAGACGTTGCAACAGATTTCCATGGAATAAACTGGAAAGCTTAATAATCAATTAGAAAGAAAAGAAGAAACAGGTTCTGTTGAAAGAGATTTCAGTACAGAACAGCAAAGCAATGCTCCCCATAGGATATAATCCGAGCAATTTCCTGCGAACATGCAGTAAGTGTGATAACATCTCCTCCTTCAATGTTAACAGGTAATGAGTCCCCTGACATTCTAGGGCTTGGTCTTGAGTGCTTTCATCACATGGCAGAGGTCTCACACTGTGCCAGAGAACCACACTGGAAGTTTGATTCCAGTCGGTAATGTTATTTCCGCAGGTGCCATTAAGCTCTAATAATTGGCAGAATCATTAACATATCATTAACACATAAGCTTGGACTTATATTTGAACCATTTAATGAGGCTATCATTCAACATTAATAGATTTGTTATCATTAGTAATGACTTTCATGTCATTTGCCATTCCCTTAGGTCGAAGTGGTGCGAGAGTCACTTTGCATAATGTAGGGATCAGACTGCGCCTGTGTGAACGTGAGGTCCTCTGGCTGTCCCTGGACAGAAAATGAATGATTTCCTTCCAGAGAGCAAGCTTGGGCTGGGAGACGGGCCGAAAGCCAGTGATGGCACACACATCACCGTAGATCCCGGGATCCGACGGCCTGGCCTCGTCCTCACAAAACACCTGTCTATCCCACAGCAGGGCCAGCAAACGCCCACTCATGCCTCAGTCCTTCAACCACATCCATCAGGCCTCTGTCGGAGATTCGGCCATGGGCCAAAGCTGCTGGCAGGCCTGTGCTCCGCTCCCCTGGCCCCCAGTACCGCTGCTCTCCACGCCAGAGCTTTTAATGGCACTCAAGGGCAACTCGGAAAGATATGGGGCTGAAAATCCGATGGGCCCTACAATGAAGCACCTCACTGAGCAGTGAATGACAGAGCTGATGTCATTTCTTGCATGTTTTGGTGAACTTTTTGTCTGACAGTGCATCAAGAGTAAAAAAGGAATGAAATGAAGGATCTAATTTACAGCATATATTACTTTCCGACACCCACATCACTCCCACGTTCAGGTTGACTGCATCCAAGAAGAGCATGAAGCAAAGTCTCTACAGCAGTAAAACGTTATGAAGGCCAAACGGGGCTTCCTTTGACCCTGGATTAGGGTGCAATTAATCCCACAAAATGTCGCCCCTCTCATTTGAGAGGACGATGACTGATTGAAACGATGCCATGGCTGGAATTAGTTTGCATTTCAGTATTGAAAGCAGAGCAATCCTTTGATTAGGGTCGGAGAGGACCTCTTCGATCACGCATGAATGCACAGAGACATTTCTGGAAGCGAGGCCCTGTCATTTTTCTTTTTCCTCTGATGTGAAAAACAGGTAGGTGTTTTTTTCCCCCTCGCCTCCTCTTCTCTGACGGCACGGTGATGGATTATATCTCGGTGCTTAGAAACACATTGTTTTCTTTAGCACAGCAGGGTATTCTATTTGCTGGGTCTCCCCATGAAATATTATGCATATCTATCATTGGCTAGATGCCACTGCTATGCAATTCCAAAAGGGAGCATTTGTAGGAGATTGCAGCTTTGCTTGACTCTCAGCAGTACACAAATGAATACAAGGTGAAACCTGGGCGCTGATGTTAAATGGCGCTCACAGGGATGAGCAATTGGAAACTTTGCGCTCGCAGGGATGGTGAAGGAACAGAAGAGTTCAGACAGTTTGCCGTATTGCTACAGAGGCCACACGCACTTCAGCACGAGAGATTCATGTTCACTGACATAAACAGTTACAGGTCACATCCAAGCTGGCGCTGAGAGTGCAAAGCCGTAAAGGGTTAGTTCACCCAAAAATGAAAATTCTGTCATTAATTACTCACCCTTATTTCGTTCCTAACCCTGAAGATGTTTCTTCATCTTTGTAACACAAATTAAGATATTTTTGATTAAATCCGAGATCTTTCTGACCCCTCATAGACAACAACGCAATTACCATTTTCATCATTAAAATAGTCCATGTGACTACAGTGGTTTAAGCTTAATCCTATGAGGCGTCAGTCTCCGTTCATCTGAGCACTACGGCTTATGTGTTGCTGACGCAGGAGCTGGCCAATAATGAGCTGGCGTTCCGTGAGCAGAAGTGCTGCAATGTATTTACATTGTGAAACGCATTGGAGACTGTCATGGAAGAGAAAAAAATTGATGAATAAAGCCATTATTTATTTTTTATACTGGAGTCACATGGACTATTTTAACGATGCTTTCACTACCTTTCTGGGCCTTGAAAGTGGTCATAACGTCTATCGGCGGTCAGAAAGATCTCGGATTTCATCAAGAATGTCTTAATTTGTGTTCTGAAGATAAACAAAAGTTTTACGGGTTTGGAACGAAATGAGGGTGAGTAATTAATGACAGAAATCTTTTGCATCAACTGGAAGAATCATTTCTGTCTTTTTATATTGTGGTGATTTTAGTCTCCCATTTCATCAAAAGGTGATAAATTATTTTCATGTTAATAATTACATATTAAGATACATTACGATTGCAGCCAAATAAAGAAAGAAAGAAAGAAAGAAAGAAAGAAAGAAAGAAAGAAAAACCAGACAAGTTGTTAATACCAAGTGAATAATCTATGTCAGAGGTCAACAATTGGTGTGCTTTAACAAGACCCAGGTTCGCTTCCACGCAGACTGCAAAAAAAAAAGACTGTCTTAATGTGCGTAATTTCTGCTCAACAAGAGACCAAATCTGAATTGAAAAAACAATGTTTTCAAACAGGTTTTCCAATGACTCCCATGTATTATCTTCTATTGGTCAGACACATACAGTCCTGTCAAAGCTAAAGCATGTAAATCTAAATGTGGATAAAAGTGTTTTTAACCTGAAAAATGTAAAACCTTACATTGCTTTATTATTTATTTTTAAACCATCATATATTACAATACTCTACAGTAAATTTAGATTAGACCTCCAAGAACTGTAATTGTATGTTGTGTGTTCAGTTATGTCTGTATCACAATGAAAAGTGTAAAAACAATAACAATTAAAAAAAAAAAAATGACTGGGAAGCTAACCAAGCCATTTGTGTCTCGTCTGAGTTTGAAAAATACATTTAGGCCTGACACCCGCTCCTCTGTGCGCCTGGCTGGAGCCAGCTTGCCGTCACAGGGGATGTGCTCCTCTCTAGCCGACCAGCCCCATGAAAGAGAGCCTTGTAGCACTGGGATCATTCCAGCCCTTGGGAGAGCTCCGCCTGAGCACAAGATGGCTGCTGCACAGGGCTGGGAATGATCGAAAGCCTTTCAAATCCTCACTGCGTTTGAGAAATGTCTCTGAATGCATTTGTGTCTGAAGATAAAAATGTACTTGTTCTTAAAAATGTGATTTTAACAGTTTGGTAAACTGGGCAGCCCCTTAGCAATTAGCGTTTGCACAAATGTTGTGAGTGAATGTTTATTTGCTTTGTTACATAGGAAACCACGGCCATTGAGGGGCAACAAGGGCACTTTCTGGCACAATGATCAAATGGAAGATTACCAAGGAGGGATTATCGATCTAAATCCTCCTTTTATGATCTTAAACAGTGAGTAAATAAGAGTGGGGTGCTTGTTTGCTGCTGTTGACAGCACTCATGCCATAAGCACTTTGTGGGCGCCTTGTTTGAGTCAGATGAAACTGTTTGAAAGGGCTGTTTCATGGCATTTCCTCCTCTTTATGTATCTCTGGAGAAGCTGAACACATATACACTCGTTTTGACATGCTTTACATGTATTTCTCCGGGGGATGAAGGTATTTAAAAACAGTACAGTGACAGGCCTGCGATGATGAACGTGCGGCACATGTCGAAATAAATTGGAAATGATCTGTAATGCAAACAAGACCAACGATCCAGTGAGAGCAGAGGTTTTTGTCGACTGTGCATTCAGATATTTTTTAAACTTGCACTGCCCTGTGATTATTTGCAAAGAGATGCATTTGCAAAACAGTCAATTTTATTGTTCTTTGTCACTCTTCAGGATATTTATTGACGTATCATTTAAAAATCTCCTTTGGCTAAGATACATTTGGAGAAATGAAAACAGATGCAAATGAGACACAAGTCTATGTCTAGATTTGAAAGAGATTTCATTTGTGATTTCTTTTGAAATGGTTTAACCTCACAATGTGCTTTAATAAATGTATGAGGTGTTAATGCATAGTATGTCAATTTGCGAGGGATTGAATAAAGCGCATTATTAGTATTATGTTCACTGCTCTGTGTCTGTGAGACTTTTTGGAAAGCAAGCTCAATTTATGATTTTTCTGTGTTGGCTCCAGTGTGTGTGTGTGTGGTTATGGGTCTGCTGTTCCTGTGTGAACAGCAGACGAGGGAGCTGAACTTCTGACCCGTCCCTGAGGTGGGGGCCCTGAGGCTTCAGCAGAATCACAGAGCCCATCTACTCCAGCCAGCCTTACAAACTCTCACACATATTACACTCAAATACTTTTTCACTATACACGCTGCCATTCATGTATATAAACGCATATGCCTGTTGAATAAAACAATAATGTATTGTATAAAATGCTCATCAATGGAATTTTTGAAAAAAGGCAATTAAAATCAGGCAATAAAATTACAATTATTTCAATTTACTGATACCTCAAATTAATATTCACCAATAAAAATGTAAACAAAATATTTCTTATTATAAACAAAGTATTGTTTACATGATATGACCCATATGTAGCAGTAATATCAAATATAAATCTATAATAATTTTGTGATTTTATTTCACTATTTTATTTGTGTTACTATTCAAATACCAATAAACAGAAAGTAAACAAATACTAAAGTAGTAAAATAAAGTAAAATAAAAAAATATAGCTTATTATAAACAAACTATCGTTAAGATGACATGTAGTTCATCCTTGTAGCAGTTAATTTCAAATATAGGTCTGTTAAAAATAACCAATGTTACGATCATTTAAATATTTTTGCTATTCATCAAAATCAAATGTGCACTTGGCAAATATACTAAAATTAATAGCATTGTGAATGTATTGTGTATTGTGTTTATTTCCATTCATGTATGCAACGCATTTGTATTTTAGTGCATTTGATCATAATTACCATTCAAAATTCTATTTTAATAAAAAGATGTAATGCATTATTCCTTGCACATATTTTTTGACTTACAATATGAGTTTATGTGCAAAAAATCTAATAAAATAAATACTCTTTGTGCATAAATATTTAAATTTTAAAAAATAGCTGCTTAAAATCTCATCTATTGAACAGAGTTAGTGTTAGTCTCTTTCCACGCACTCGATTTTTATTCTCACTACACAAACATAGACGGTCATTGACAGACGCAGCAAGGGGAAGGATTGAAAGAAGCAGAGTGGGAAAGAGCAAAAGAAGGTGGGGTTGAGTAGAACATGGTTCCCAGAGTGTCAGCACCCCCTGCTGGTTCTGTAGCACCCTGGGCTAAAACTTCTGACCCTACGACCCTCCAATCTGCCCTGAGCAACCCTAGAGCACAGGCCCCTCAAGCACACTGCTTTAAAGAGAGTGTGTGTCCACTGTCTGTTTACTTCAGCTCGGGAACACGGTGAATGGAGCCATAGTCATTGAGGCCAACAGCACTCTCCACTGATAACCCCTCCATGGATCACTTCAGCACTGAATTCAGGGATGGAGGGAAAAGATGAGAAGAAAAAAGCATGAGCTGCAGTGTTTGTCTGCGAGCACTGTGAATGTGTGTGTGGTTTTGGGGGGGGGGGGGGGGGGGGGGGGTCGTATGAGAGGAGAGAACGGGAACATGCCTCCCGACTGCCGATGATCTGACGACCCCAGATGGAGCGGCGGGGCTGCTCTGTTGTTTCATTATCAGCGAGGTTCACGTTCGGCAGAGGTGCTATCATTATCCATCAGCCTTAATGAGACAATGCCACTGCTGTAAAGGTCAGGCAATTATTGTGTGCGAGACTTTCCATGAGAGGCAGCTAAAATGGGGAGATAAAACCAAACACACTCTCTTCAGCGCACACACACACACACACACAGGCTGGTAGTGACAATGCAGACATGACAGTCTTCAGGCAATCAGCACAGCACCTCTCGAACGCACAGACCTTTAGGTTTTCAAGAGCAGGTAATGCCACTTTTCTTGGCTCTCCAATTCAATTACATTTAATGAATGTTACATTAACATAAAAGGTGGATCTGTACAAACATAAGAGGTAGAAAAGTGGGAGAAATATAAAATGGAAGGAATATTAAACAGGTCAGTGCTTCTATAAAGATACACAAAATTGATATTTTATGATCAACGTGAGATTCCTCTTTTTTCAAAATTAGGATTTTTTTTTACATATATGCATGTGGCTGACACTTTTTTAAATGTTTAATGATGTGAAAATTGTGAAATATTACTACAATTTAATATAACTGTTTTCTATGTGATTGATGTAATTAAGAAAAAGCTGAATTTTCATCGTCATTTCAGCATCAGTGTCACATGATCCTTCAGAAATCATTCTAATATGCAGAATTGGTGCTCAAGTAACTGAGTTTTTGAAATGTTTTTGGAAATTGATACACTACCATTCAAAAGTAAGAAATTCATGTTTTTTTTTTTAATCAAGGGCACAATAAATTGATCAAAAGTGACAGTAAAACCTATAATGTTACAAAAGATTTCAAATACTGTAAATGTTTTTTCTATTCATCAAAGAGTCCTAGGGAAAAAGTATCTCTCTCTCTCTCACACACACACACACACATACACACACACACAGAGGTTTGTTTTGCTATCAAAGTGACATTCCATAGGCGTAATGGTTTTTATACTGTACAAACTCTCCCCCTACACTAACCCTACTCCTAAACCTACCATCACAGAAAACATTCTGCATTTTTAAATTTTTAATAAAGCTTTGTTTAGTATTGTTTTTAAAGCTATTTTATATGTGAGGACGCATGAAATGTCCCCATATTTCACGTTTAAGTTGTAATACCAGTGTTATACCGATGTCATTATACAAATTTGTGTCCTCATAAATCAAACACACACACACACACACACACAGGTTTGTTTTGCTATCTTAGTGAGGACATAGACTTATATCAGGTCAATGATATTTTCTAGCACCTAACCAAACCCTACTCCCAAACCCACCCATCACAGAAACATGTGACCATCACTGGATTTAAATAAAAGCCTCTTTTTACTGACTTATAAGCCTTTTTATCAAGTGAGGACCATTCAATTGTCCTCAGTAGGGGGTTTTGAAAGCATTTCAAAATATAAGTGAGGGCATTTGGTCCTCACAAGTATATCCAAAACGAGTACACACACACACACACATAAATAAGCAACAAAAAACGAATTAAAGAGCCATTATTAAAAATTCAGCACCAATAATAATTGATAAAAACGTAACAGCAAATCAGAATGATTTTTGAAGGATCATGTGACACTGAAGACTGGAGTAATGATGCTGAAAATTCAGCTTTGATCACAGGAATAAATGACATTTTAAAAGATATTAAAATAGAAAACACTTCTTTAATACAACGGTTTTTTATTTTTTTATTTATTAACAATAAATAAATAAAAACATTGATTTTTTTCTCACTAAGCTGTGTATTTTAAGAGCTGGCATAATTTATTTTACTTTGTTTTGTTTTGTTTTGTTTTTAATCATTGCTTGTTGCAGTTTACCTAAATGGTGAACGGTGTGAATTTTTAAAATTTCAAATATTCAAAACAGTCTGACAAAAAATGTGTATGTAACAATTTAAAAAAAATGAAAAGAAATGCTGTTTTCCTTGTGTCATACCACAGTATAGTGTCATTACTGCATGAGAAACTCCTAGAAGTGTCATGTCATGTTTAAACTACTGTATTTCTGGACACAAAGCTGTCCATGCATCTCTCTAGAGGCTAGATCACATGAGCTGAGTGATTAAATGATGCTGCAGTGCACAGAAAATGATGTGTTATCCTCTCAAAGATAACAATGTCAGCAAATATGATATCATAGCTGTTATTTAGCAGTATTTATTGGTAGGAGCAGGTGAGGGAGATCAGGCATTTAGCAAGTGCTCTCTTAGTCATCAGATCATATGTGGTACATAAAGGCTCTCCGCCAAAGTCTGTAACAGGATCAGTGTTAAACCTTTAACCTCTGACATATGACATCACCCCCATGCCGTTAGCCTGTTAGCATTACATAGAGCTCTACCACAGGCTGGCACTGACGGCACCAGCACTGATTTCTTCATGTGACATAACTGAGAGCATTTCCTTTGAAGCACATAACCCACGAGCGCACATCCATTAATGCCACACACACCGAGCCAGAGAGAGCGGATCCATTTACATTTCACGCAGACTTGGCAGCTATGGCTTCTTCTGGCAGATTGATGTATTAATGGCAAACTATATTTTATCTACACTTGCAATAAGCATGACTTTTCAATGGCACATTCTTTATGTGAAAAAAAAAAAAACTTTTAATTTTTACATTACCTTGAAAGCCATAACAAAACATACGTGCAGTATAAAACAAAAAGAAAAAAAAACAAACAATATAAGCGAAATATGGCATTTAATATATTTGATATTAACTGCTACAAAATTATTATTATCAGCCATATCATGAAAAACAATAGCTTGTTAATCACAATATAAAATGAAGTAAGATCACAAAATTTAATGCTATATGTTCTATAATAACCTGATTTTTGTTTTAGTTTTTTGTCTTCAAAATGTCCATGGATAAGCATTTTGTACAATTCATTTGTCAAGTGTGGTTGCAATAATCCCATGATGATGAGGAATATCAACAATAACAGTCTTAAAAAAACGAAATCGAGTTGTAATAAGTTGTTATCGTGATGTCTTGACTAATCATAACATGTTTCACTGTAGTATGATGTTTATTACATTAAGTGCACAAACAATAGGCTTGAAATACAAAATGAATGTCTATGCATTGCATAATAAAATAAGCTGGATGCAAAAACATACCTCATATAATATAAGATAAGCTAGCAGGATAATTTATTCTATGCTAGTACATAAGCTATTTAAAAAAAAAACACTAAGAAAGAAAAAAAATGCTTGATTTCATAACCTACAGCTTCAGTTCTGTCTTGACAGCTCTCGGGATATTGGAATGATAATTGAGATTGGCATGGTAAAGGATATGATAAGGATATCACGCTGCTGAGTGTGCAAGTATAGAAACTCGCTACTGCCATTACATTCACAGACATTGTTATGAACATGTGAAACATGCTGCTGCTGCTGCACATGTAACATACATGATGGACAGGTGGAGCTGGGGAAGGAGGAGGGTTCTGAAAGCATGCTACACCAACAATGCCAAATATTTTAATGTTTGAGCAGCAAGCTCATTGGCCACTGGTGCAACAGCAACCAATTGGCTGCGCTGTGTAGATAACGGTGCGATCGCTACCAAATGAGTTAAAGAGCCATCAGCCTGCATCGTCAGAGCTTCAAGCCAGAACTAGCCGACCGTCTTAACACTAGTGATCTAAGACTATGTATGTCTTGTCTACCTTGCTGACCAGCTTAATACTAGAATGCATGCAGTGAGCAAGATGTAACTTTGCAAGCTGATAGATATGGAATCCAGCAACCCCCTGAGCAAATATCATCAATTAGTAATTTTATAATGATAACATAACCCTCATGCTTTATTTGACAACCAAACCATTAAATATTTGACTTTTGATTGCAAAATCTGAGCACAATTTCAGACTCTTCAGAAATTCAAGAGGATAGTAAGTATTTCTCAAGAGACTAGAATTCAAGTGAATGTTAAAAAGAATCCCATTTTCTTTTTAAACTCATCACATTCATTCAATCAATCAATCAATCAATCAATCGTTAGTTCCAAATGTAATATCTTGCACTGCCTCTGAAATGACTTTAATCACCAAGACCTCTTTTTTTAAAATCCTCCTCTCCAACCATCTCTCAACAACTCTTTCCATGATCAGTTTATTATTTGCTGATGGTTGAAATCAGGTTCTGCCTGAAATTTTCTCCCAATCCCGTTTCAGAATGGTCGTGAACAAAAAGTCTCCATTTACTCGCACTGCAGTCTTGAAACAACTATGATATGAATGATTTTGTTTGAGATTGTTTGGTCCTATATGGGACAAATGACACTCAAGGAGACAGTGGCCAATAAAAAGATCAAAACCTACTAGAAGACATAACATCAACCCTAGAGTAATCGCTACAGTTGTGCAAAAGCAGAGAACCAGCCAGACCAGGAAGAGCAAAAAATAACTCTCCAACACAGTCAATGGCATTTACACAGCCACTGGCAACACAGGGACAGCTTTATGCAGACCCAATGGTTACAGTATTTTAACGGCTGGATTAATGGGGTGGCAAGAGGGGCAATAAATTGGTAATATAACCGCCGAACATACTTGCCAGGACAATTAAGATAATACAACTGGAAAAAGAGGGCCTATGAATCCCGGCGTAAGGAGCGATGTGGCTATTATGACACACACGCCCTTGAGGCTCGGCGGGGAGAAGAGAGAGCTGGCTGCAGATAAAGGTGAGGATGTGACTGACTATACTCACTACACAAAACAGATGCAGGAAATGTTTGCTCTCATCACAATGTAAATTAAATGTGTGCTGCGTGCATTTCTTTTTTGTTTTAATATAATACTTAAAACTGTATTTCAACTGTATAAACCAGTCTAAAAAGTGTGACTCTGTGATGCTATCAAAATCATCAGATTAAGCATCACAACGTATTAAAACTGACTCAACCAATGGCATTTGCTTAAGGTAGGGCTAATCTGTTTGCCTGTCCGGTGGGAGACCATATTCATATATTTATGCAACTGATATATTAAAGAGCCATTTCTACCAGATTTAACCCATAATTTACCCTTAAAACCCATGAATTTTGGGTTTTATGGGGATATTCCATAGACCATATAATGATTTTTATACTGTACAAGCTGTATATTCTATCCACTAACCCTAAACCTACCAATCATAGAAAACTTGCTGCATTTTTACATTTTCAAAAAACATCATTTCGTATGATTTATAAGCCATTTACCTCATGGGGAACAAAAATTAATGTCCCCACAAGGTCAAAAATGACTGGCATTACTATCTTTGTGGGGACATTGGACTTCACAACGTAGGGTTTACCAGGACCACACACAAACACACACACACACACACACACACACAAGAGTTTCACTATACAAGTGAGGACATTTGGCCCTCACATGTACTCACGCACATGGTACCATGATGAATTCACAATATTGCTTGTATGTGTACCACCAATAAAATAATACAATTAATAACAACATGGTATTTCATTCATGGTAAATAAAGTTAAAGACTAATTCATTTCCATAGCATCTGATACCATCACTGTACTAGGGTAAGCCACAGTACTTTTTTGGTAAAGGGAAGCTACTGGTAACTCCGTAGCTGTGAAAAACTAATCAATCCTCAGCAAACATACAACTCCATGTGGCTTTGAGTATTAGACTTAATAGAGCAAAACTGAACATTTGCCAAGTCAATCCCAACTTTAACCTCCTTTTCACTTAAATACCTGCCGGAAGCAAAGGATCACATTTCTCAATGACGACCGCAGACTCTTTAATGTAGTCTGGAGGTTTACACTAAATACCTCGGCAGGATCCTTCAATCAATGGAGCTTTCGCTGATAATTAATCCCGTGCCCCTGCTGAAATAATGGAGGCACTTTTATGGCTTCATTATACGATTTATTTATATTAGACCAAAAATACGAATTGCGGCTTGATTCTTAATCATGTTAAGTGCTGCTGCAAGCATGCAGCTAGAGCCCATTTCAGAGCGTTCTCCAGAGTCATTCTTTACACCTTCAAATAGCATTTCGCTTCGGATTCTGAGCTATCCGTAATGAGCACATTTCTCAGTGCTAGCCATTTGTGTATCTAGAAACAAAAAAACGAATAATAAGAAAGTGAAAAATGACAACGAGAGGCCGTAATTAAGATGAAAAGACTATCTGCGATACTTAATGAAGATACATACCCATATTTCTCAAACACAATGCTAATTACTGGGTAAGATTCCATTAATCGTTCATGAATTATTAAGCTCCATTAACTAATAAACCTTGTGCATAAAATAATTCAGAATTGCTGGAGCATTCTGGGACAGGTAAAGACACACTCTCTTTGCTTTATTGGTTGGAGCTAAATGATAGAATGCAGCAGTGACTTCATTAATTCAGCTCAGTGCTAATGTGGCAGAGATTGATTAGCCTGCGACGGAATATTGAAGATAAAGCTACAGGAGAAGACTCCCGCAGAGTAATGTAGATGATGTCTGAATAATACCAGAGAAAAATTCATGGCCAAAATAACATCAGAGTATCGCCTGTTGTAAAATTGAAAATCTAAACAGAATTAGTCACGAATAAAACTTATTTGCCACTGTAGTCTGAGACATGAAACAAACAATGGTATCAGAGAGAACTACATAAAAGTCGATTAAAATTTCACATAACGGAAAGATTTGTAGAAAAAAAAAACTATACTTTTTACCATTTTAAACATTTGTACACTCACATGTTTTCAAGGAAAATATGGTATTGCCAGCCCAATCTCACTAGAAAACTATTTTACAAGCTGGCGATTTCAAATTAATTCGCATAATGGGATTTATATCCACCAAAATTATCCACCAATTTTGCCAAAACCTAAAATCTGCCATGAGAGAGTGTTGTTGTTACATATTATACATGACATTTTTGAGTCATTCAACAACATTCAACAACTTAATTAAAAAAAAACTTGGCACGTGTGTTGTAGACGCTCATGTGGTTGAATGCGCTCAAACAGCGTAAAAGACCACCTAAGCTCGGCGTACCAACCTAATGCGTATGCATTATAGCCAGACGGGATTTAAAGTTTGTCGGCGGAAGACCTAATTTAGCTTTTTTAATGATGAAAAGAGTATCAAGCACAATGTTCTCTCACCATTCCTGATTTTTAACATACACACACAGTGTCTGTAGTGGTCTGAGCTATGTTTTTCCATCATCGTGTTCATATGTAAATTGGCCGAGCTTATTTTGTCCATTAGATCAAAAGATCTGAAAAAAATGACCCTCCCATAGACCCTCCCCTCGGAGAAATCAGGACAGAAGTGGTTGAAAGTGGACAAAAGAGACGGGTACGTGTCTTGCGATCCAATCGACGACACCGCGTCTTAATACCAGGAGTAAACAGGGCCTTTCTGTCCGATGTATAATCCGGGTCCGAAAGCAAAATCAGTTGTGAACCAATGGTCCAAACAATCAATTTCAGTGTTAAAAGAGGTGCAACATCTTTCAGAGTTTTGCAAGCAATACATAAGACATCTTGAACAAGGAGAGGCGGCTTAAACAGAGCTGATATGTATGAGGTGCATTTCCAAGAAGCATTCCTCACTTGCTAAGAGTGGAGCCCAGAGGGAACAACTCTGCAGATGAAAGAATTAATCATTAATGCTCGGGCAGTAATGATCCCCAAAGTTGGCGTTATTGGTAAATTATAATGGATGATGTTTTGTAAATGTCTTCCTGCGCTGGCCCTTAGCTTCCCGATCCAAATTAAAGCTGAGTGCCTCAGAGTCAGCAAGTAGCGGCCCGGCACACGTGCAGGATTGATTTTCTTATTTTCATGTCAGACTCGCTCCAAAGAATGAGTTTTAAATCCGGGTGAGTTATTAAGCATTGGCTTTAGCTCGCATTGAAGAAGGAGAGCGGTTGGTGGTGGTGTTGGGGGGGTGGGAGTGGAAAAGAGAAACAAAACAAAAAAGAAAAGGCATGTGGTCGGTAGCCAGGCCGGCTGCGGGACTGAATGGCACCTGTCACCGGATGATAAACGACCTCCTTTGCCCTTCAATTCCCGCCGCTGTCAGTCAGGGTGGGGTCATTAATCTTCATCGCAGGCTTGTCAGGTCAGGCAGGCGAGTAGAAGACGAGTAGGAGAACAGGACAGGGCCGCATCAGACAGCCCTGGGTCAAGATGAGACGAGCAGGCCCCGAACAATACCTCCGAGTTCGTATTGTCAGCTGAAGGCCTCGTTTGCATAATTTATTATGATTCGCCGAGTAGCCCCCACCCTCTCGATGGATCTGCGAGGTGAGAATAAGGTCTGAGGATGTGCAGACAGATGGATAGTGGGCCGTAGCTGCCAGCCACATGGAACCCCGACCAATCAGAGACGGGTCGCAGCCCCCACAACCAATCACAGATGTGGCACTTCAATTACGGCGTAATAAAGGAACATTCATCATTCAATTAGGCATCTGTCATGAATCCACAAAAGGGGAAAAGTTCCAAGCCAAGACACGGTGAAGGAAAGCAGGGACAGGGACAAAATCTACTTATAGCCGAAGTCCGGGGGCGAGAGAAGACAATATTGAGGGAGTTAATTGCAATGCCATGGCAATGACAGTGTTATGACTGATGTGCAGCTGTTATATAATGAGGCTGACATCAAGGGTCGCACATATGAGTCCACAAAAAAGTTCATGAACAATAAACAGAAGAAAACCTTAAATATAACATATACAAACTATGACAAAGGATCCTTCTGTTTTCAGATCAAGATTGACTCTTTTTGCGAAATATGTATATTAATATATAGATATTAAAGCAGCAAGTCACGATTCTTTCCACCTGGTATGTGCAAGTGTGGCATTAGCAGTGCCAAACAGAATCCTTTTTTTTTTTTTTTTCAGAATTATTTTTCAAATCAATCTATTTTTTTTCCAAACAACAGAAGACTGGGGGAGAGTTTGAAACTTTTTATCCACTGATAATCCTCCAGTCATTCAAATACAAATGGTGGCTTTGGATGACATAATTGAAACCAAATGCCATTGGTTTCCATACGTCGCAGTGCTTTATGGTTCAGAGAGGAATAATCAAATTTATTTAAAACTGAAGTCCGTAACATTTTTTTTTTTTTTGGTTAAAAATGATCCAAAATCAATTTTTGAGCAAGTACATAACCAGTGGTAAGCTTGTAATAATGTTTCCTAATTTGGGTGGAAATTCGAGCATACCACCATTCGTCTTTGCGTCATAAGGTCACGTCTGGAATAATTAAATGTGTCATTTTGATGATGGATTACATCGTATGACAAATTAACATTAGAGATTAGACTGTACAGAAATTGAAATCTACAGGTAACGCTAATACAAACTAAATAAATTGTTAACATTAACAATTTCAGAACAAAGTATAACAATACTAACAATTTGCACAGTTTGACGTGATATATGAGCTAAGCGATCGTTAGATTTAATCACTATTGATAGCACGATTTATTGTAACGCTTTCTTTTTCATGTGGCAGACATGTGACTTACTTGTTCAGATTATATTTTCCGGTGAAAATTCTTATAGACGCAGAATATGCGATTCCAAAGTACAGTATCCACACCAGTGCAGTGACTGACGGCAACATCAGCCTTGCCGATGCACAACCCACATAAAGATGATACTTCCGCAAATAACTGCAATCACAGGTTTCAAACAGAGATGGCGACAAAGAGGCAAAATTTATGGACTGCAGCTTTAACGTATTCTTTGATTTTGCATTATGTATGAAATGTGTATGTAAAAGTATTTGTCACTGTAAATAATTGTGCCTATTAAATGTTTTACATTGTTGAGAAGAGGCTTGGTTTAAAAATAAAGATTCCAAAAGGGTGTTTTCACAGCTATGCCTTAAAAGAACCATTTTGGGTTCCCCAAAGAACCTTTCAGTGATCAGTTCTTAAAATAACCTTTATTCTTTAAGTGTGATGAATATATTAATAATACACTTTCCTCTATAAAGAACCTTTTGTACAGTGGAAAGGATCCATTTATGCAATAAAGAGCCTTTTCATGTTTCGATTATAGATGCGCATTTAGTTAAAAATTTTTGTTTGATTAAGCAGATTTTACAGTAAAAAAGATACTAATCCGGGGATTGGAAAATAATGACAACATTTTGAGATATTGAACAGTGGTTTCAATCTTCCTCTAAGCAGAGACATGACGACTAAGATATTACCATCCAACATAAAAGCGAATCTTCAACATTATAACTCTCTGCCTTCCCAGCTCTGCTCTTCCAATGAACATCCAATAAAAGTGTGAATATGTCATTTTGCGTTTCCAGCTTTTGTTTTTCTGCCATCCCGCTGACAATAGGCAAGGTAACACTCAAAGGCCCAAGATGAAAGAACAACCAAAGCTAGACGGAAATTCAGACCGGCACCCATCTGTTGAAGAGACGAAACGCGACGAAGAGATGAATGGAGAAGCCAAATGGAAGAAACAGACGAATAAAACAAACTGATGAGAGTAAAGAAAGGGTAAATAATTGATGAGTTCTGGGTTTAGAAGAGACTGCTCATTAATATCCTCATGTAGCTTCATTAAGGAGCGAAACAACACGCTTCTGAACAATGGTCCTTGGTATTCCGCTTAGAAGTCAAACGCTGCCCTTTTTTTCTCTCTGATGCCAGGTGCTTCGAAATCCCAACGGCCTGTTCTCCAACCTCCTGTAACCTCCCAGAATTCCCCTGCCACACATTTACCTCCCCAGCCAGGAGAATGAGACCTTGTAAATAATATATCAAGATAAATGATAATTGCTGCGTTTTTCGAACCCATCATTTAATGAGCCCCATTAATTAAAAATGAATGCAGCTGACAGCGTTTGTCGGAACACATCTGATGTAAACACATCGTGGCAGAGACACAAAAAGTTGTACATTGGGAATAAATCCTTCTTCCGTCTGCCTCCTCATTTCTCTGCTATCAGTTTTGCTGCACATATGAAGATGGAAACTATCTGTGATGCTACGACAGGCTCAGATTGTCTATGAAAATGGCACGAAGACAAAAGAGGTCGTCTGAAATGCATGCGAGGCCTCAATGCGCTTCACCATTTTACTCTGGTGCAAATAAGCTAGCTGGATAAAATGTCCTATCGCTGTTGGATCAGCCTGCTCTTCCATAACAGTTCCTTGAAAGCATTGTCAAAGCAACCCGAAATGCCGCTGCAGGCTGCGACCGCGAGCCGGGGTGAACCTCAGCGACTAAGTCGCGTCACCGTGTCCCCGTCAGACTTCAAACAGCCCTTTGGACATGTATCGCATGCAGGACCCCCATGAGACCGCTGATTGAATTCTGGCAAACAGAACTAAACATCTGCTTCAAACAAAAGACATCTGCATATTTCAGATTTGTTTTTCATAAATTAAAGCCGCAACCTGCCAAAACCTGGGCGCAGTAGTGTGTTCTAGTGTATAATTAGATAAAGTTTACAAGCTTTGAAAGTTGGAAATTAGCATGAAGCATCAGGGCTCACCTGGGAGCCGGAGTCCCACAATGGGAGCAGTTTTCCGCCTCTATCCTCTATCATTTCGAGGAGGAGGGAAAATGCAACTGAAACTGTTTTACAGAAGACAATTTTGTGTGTCTCCTATTTAGTCGAACGTAATGTTGTTTTATTCGAAATAAATAATGTTGTTAACTTACTGTACCATGGTACGGTGATGCCGAATTTATAGGGCACCGTAGGATGAGTTGTCACAATAGACATTAAAAAATACTGTAATTTGTTACAGCCCCCCCAAAAAGTAAAAAATAAATTAATAATAATATTAAAATATTTAGGTAGGGCAGATTCTGGATCTTAGTGCTAGTTTGGGATAAACATTTTGTAAGCTTTATATTCTAATCTCTAACACATCGAACACACTTTTGGCAGGATTCTAATGTCTTTGCGTTGTTCAGCTTGAGGGTGACTGACCCTCTAATGATGACTGACAGACTTTAGTACACGCGACAAATGCATAAAATGCCATCTTGAAATTGCCTTAAAATATTATTTTTTGCTTCCGAATGTTGTTTTAGAATATTTAGGAATTCCAGTGAGGAAAACAGAACAAACAAAACAAGCACAACAGAACCGCTGTATATTAAAGCTGTTCACATGAGCACGTTTAAATTAAAGGGTTTATACTCTAATTAATTTGATACGCTACCGACCTGATGCAGACACATATCTGAAGCGGACTGTTATCGTCTTGATCTGGAGCGAGGTTTATGTGAGGTATTTTTACCGAACATTAAAATAAGCTGGGCAGCCAGAAATCTGCCCCAATGGCTCTTTATGAGAGCACGCTGCAGTTCCATTTTTCACCACAGATTTACATTGGAAATTTGTGGGGCGCCGTAGAGCTAGGGAGGGCTCAGTGACCTTCTTAGTATCACGAATACATGCCTGCCGCATACATGCGCTCCATTTTAATATACCCTGCTCACTCAATGACTTAAAATTGTCTAGAAAATCTGAAGAATATTTGTTGCAGAACGCTAAACACGTTTATAATTTATTATTATTAATTGAGTATAGAGGTCTTTGTTTGGATGAATATTTTGATGCCCATACAGATGAGCCGTGGCTGATAAAAACCATCATACTCAAACAATATATTTATTTAAACATAAGCCAAAATGCTACTTTGAGTTTAACCACTTAATTTAACCATAAAAAAGATAAACTATAATATGAAAGTCGAAGTTTCACTTAAGATTAAACTAATAACATTTTGTTAGACAATGTTTAATTTAGTTTACTTACTGACAATGGCAACTTATTATTATTAAAAATTATTCTTAAATATATATATATATATATATATATATATATATAAATTATTTTTCTCGTAATTTGATTATTTGTTCATTTAATTACTTACAGTTTACTTGCGTTTACTTTTACTTGTTTATTAAGGTTGTGGTTTAAAAACAATGAAGACAAAAACTAGGCCTATTTAATTTATTTATTAGTTTTTGTGGGGGGGGGGGGGGGGCAGTGAAAATATTGGCAAGGAAAGTAAAAATTTGAACCACAGTAGAAGAAATCCCTAGCATTGAGCCTTGAAACAGCCAAAGGCATTTTTTTATTAATTTATTTACATATTTATTGAAAAAGAGAATGAAACCATTAAACTACGGGAAGTTACTGAGCTTTGTGTAAAAATGAAACCTCCCCCATATTCTCTGCATCTAAAATGGTTTAAGGTTCTTGATAACTTACATGCAATAACTTCATAACATACAGGCGATACTTCAAGTCAGATAAAATAAATTCTATATAATTGTTCCAAGAATAATGTTATAAAAGATCTATGACCCCCAAGCATAACATTAAGGGAAAAAAACAATCATCATTGTGTTCCTTGTCAACCAAACGCTAACATTGTGTTATTTGTGCCGAGTTGAATCCCTCTCCCTCACTTCCTGCAAGGCTCTGATAGTCTCTTGTACTCTCTTTATGAGGTCAGATAGCGGGCTGTTGCCCTTGTAAAAACGGCTTCAATTATTCAGTGAAGTCAAGTTCTGGTTTATCTCCCACTTGTTCCCGGCCCCGAGAGGGGTGGGAGGGAGAGAGATGCATTGTGGGCCACGTCCCTCTCAAAGCCCGCCCGCTACTTGAGTGTGTGTTCAACAGGGCTCCTGCCTCTAATTACCAGCCTATTTGAGGCAGCTTCTGATATAAATAACTCAACAGCTGCTCCGAGTGGGTGGAGGAAAGACAACAGCAAGTGTTGAATTACGGAATCAACCAAAAAACTAACACTGGCCCTCTCTATCATCATCATCATCATCATGAAATGTGACCATGACAAGTTTCCATCAAAACGGAAAGTGTCTGTTCACACTGAAAGTGAAAATGTTGCACAATCACAGGGAGTCAGAATATATTTGATGTTTAATATAGAGTAGCACCATGTCCTAACCAGACATGACACAGTAAAGTGACAACTGAATAAATCTCTCTCTTCTGTGTCAATCTGAGTTTTTATCCCATCCAGCCATGACGACAATGACAGGAAGTGTTTATTTTAACAGATGTTTTTTGTTAATCATGTTTAAAATCTTTAAATTTGGTCTGTAATTCATGGTCAAATTTTACTTTACATTAATCATTATTGTATTTTTTTTTTCTCATATTTTATCAACAGTAGGCCTACATTTCATTTTTTGCCATCACGAAATAGCAAATAAACATTTTCATCTATAGTTTGTTTGGCGAGAATAACACTTTTATTTGTATGTGGTAAAACTATATTTTCCAATCCAACAGAGGAGACCTGATTCAAACTTAAAAAAAAAACAGAAGCAAAGACTAAACCCATGCAAATCATTCATTTTTATTATCTTTCCATCTTATTTTTAACATAGGAGCTAATTGTTTTCAAAATATTTAATTTATTAACATAATAATAAACACTAGTTTGTAGAGCAAACTGCACTTTGTTAAGTGCAGACATGAAAAGTCACGCATCAGACAAGAAGTCACGCTGCGCTGCGCTAATGAATTGAAGTCTTGCACATTCACAGAAAATATTCCTTCTTTCCAAGAAAACTGAATATAAACCAAAATACACCATTCTGGCATAACATTATGACCACCTTCCTAATGGATTGTTGGTCCCCCTTTTGCTGCCAGAATAACCCAGATCCATCAAGGCATGGACTCCACTAGACCCCTGAAGGTGTGCTGTACTATCTGGCACCAAGATGTGCAGCAGTTCCTTTAATTCCTGTAAGATGAGAGGTGGGGCCTCCATGGATCGGTCTTGTTTGTTCAGCACATCTCACAGATGTTCGATTGGATTTGAGGTGTTTGAGTCAACACCTCAAACTCGTTCTGCTCCTCAAACCATTCCGAAACCAATTTTACATTGTGGCAGGGAGCATTATCCTTTTGAAAGAAGCCACAGCTACCAGGGCATACCATTTCCATGAAAGGGTATACATGTTCTGCAACAATGCTTAGCTAGGAGGTACGTGTCAAAGTAACATCCACATTGATGACACGACCTATGATTTCCCAGAAGAACATTGCCCAAAGCATCACACTGCCTCTGCCGGTTTGATTTCTTCCCATAGTGCATCCTGGTGTCATGTGTTCCCTAGGTAAGCGACACACATCCACCCAGCCAGACCAGGCCACCTTCCTCCATTGCTTCGTGGTCCAGTTTTGATGCTCATGTGCAAACTGCTGGCGCTTTCAGTGGTGGACAGGGGTCAACATTGGCTCCCTGCAGCTATGCAGCCCGATATGCAACTAGCTGTGACGTACTATGTATTTTGACACCTTTCTATCAGAATCAGCATTCATTTCTGGAGCAATTTGAGCTACAGGAGCTCTTCTGTTGTATCTGACCACATGGGCCCCATGTGCATCAATAACCCTGACTCAGTCATCTAGCCATCACAATTTGGCCCTTGTCGAACTCGCTCAAATCCTTACGCTTGCCCATTTTTCCTGCTTATAACACATCAAGTTTAAGGACAAAATGTTCACTTGCTGCCTAATATATCCCACCCACTAACAGGTGCCGTGATGAAGAGACAATCAGTGTTATTCACTTCACCTGTCAGTGTTCATAATGTTATGCCTAATCAGTGTATAGTTTCTCATATATTGAAACAAATTAGGTTAAATATTTCAAGAGGGTGGTTGCCAATGGGTATGTTTAGGGGTTGGTAAGGACAACAGGTTAAAAGGCTAAATTCAATCTGTTCTTCATATAAAGTGATCGAGTGATTTCAGAAATTTGGACTAACCCGTTCCATTCATATGGATTAGTTGTACGATCTTTTTATGAACTTTTTGAAGCGTCAAAGTGGTAGCTGTGTAGCTGTCAATGGAAGGACAGAAAGCTCTCAGATGTCATTAAAAAGATCTTCATTTGTGTTCCAAAGATGAATGAAAGTCATACGGGTTTGGAATGACATCAGAGAGAGTAATTAATGACAGACTTTTCATTTTTGGGAGAAGTATCGCTTTAAAGGTTTAATAGACACAGGTGAACTGTTGTCATTTCGGAAGGGTGTTTGAATCATGATCATGATCTATTATCGATTAATCATGCAGCTCTACTAAGAAGTATTTCCTACTAAAGCAAGGTGGTATTTGACACTGGTAAATGTATCTATAGAAGACTGGTGGGAGTGGCCTTGGATGGCAACATGCCCAGTGCGTTACGGATGTTGAAGTTTTCTTATTTGGCAAAGGGGAGGACAACAGCCTCTTTTTTCTCTCTCTCTAAACAGGTAGCACTGATTTCAAAAATGTTTTTGCCTTTCTACTGTATAGGCTATGGAAGCCCGTTTCCTCCACTGTTGAGAAAAATAAATAATAATGAGAAACTTTCTCATAATGACTTATTATCTCATAATAATGACTTAGTATCTCATGATAATGACTTAGTATCTCATAATAATGACTTAGTATCTCATAATAATGACTTAACATCTCATAATAATGACTTAGTATCTCTTAATAATGAGAAACTTTCTCATAATAATGACTTAATATCTCATAATAATGACTTAGCATCTCATAATAATGACTTAGCATCTTTAACTTAATAAAAAAGATAAAAAAAATAAAAAAGGTTTTATTAAATTAAAGATACTGAGTCATTATTATGAGATACTAAGTCATTATTATGAGATACTAAGTCATTATTATGAGATATTAAGTCATTATTTTGAGAAAGTTTCTAAAAAAAAATAAAAAATTTTTTTTTGATTAAGTTAAAGATGCTAAGTCATTATTATGAGATGTTAAGTCATTATTATGAGATACTAAGTCATTATTATGTGATATTAAGTCATTATTATGAGAAACTTTTTTTTACGGAATTTTTTTTTCTTTCTCAGCAGTGGTGGGAACGGGCTTCCATAATAGGCAGCCAAGTTTAATTGAAAGGCCATTTTACTAGTAGCGAAGTAAGCCTTTAACCATTTTGCATAGGGCAATGACTGGAACATGATTTTGGACCAATCCAATTTCACAGGAGGCTGAGGTACCCATGCAGCTTAGAAATCGAAACCAAGTGACCAACAAAAATGTCCTGTCGCTGATTTGGACTGTATGTGAACTGAAGGGTAAAACTGAGACATTTTATTTTACAAGACAATATGTTTTAGTTTCTTGAACATGATCATACTTTCATTGACATTACTTACAGTAGCCTATTGTACTCTGTCTCCTACTGAATCCTCTAAAACTAATTCCAGCTAATTGCCAATAATACATTAACAAGAGATGGCATCATCTTGCCCTCCACAGTGCTTGGAAGCCAACACTGATATCCTAAAAGACTTCGGCATACAGCATGGCGATTTATAATAAAAGTCTGGCTGAGCGTTCTCCCCAGCTCAGTCATATGCCTCCAAGGGAGAACTACAGGCACCATTTAATGCATGTTTGCAGAAAACTATTCTAAACAGGCTCAAATTGAGAGGTGATTATATGGACGATGTGGGACCTGTTATAATTACTTCAAACCGCTGTGTTGGTGATAATCTATGGTAATTGCAAGTTTCTGAGCTTGAGCTCTTCATGTATTACCTTTATGATGAAAGAACGAGATACACATCCTTGGAGATGCTTGCACTGAAGATGTAATTGTTTCACCTTGTAGAAAACATCAGAAAAAAGCTGTCAATAAACAAATGCAGTCCATGTGGACAGCATAGCAATCTTGACTCTAATTTAATTCAAAATTAGATTAGATATGTTCGTTTTAATTAGATCTGTTCGCATTGCTATAAATGGAATAAAGACACTTAGTATAATACCTTTCTGGACCCTAGAGGAAAAACTTGCAATGTAAAACTAGATTTCCTGATAATAATGTGAGTGGTGCTTACCTGTGAACCACAATTCTGGGCGATTTCTTATAGCACAGAATCTGACTTTACCAAGTGATCCTGGAACAACATTCCAATCAATCAGATTTGATGTGCAAGTTTACAGTTTATGTCAAGTTAAGGCTTACAACTAGGGTTAGGTGCTTTCACAACAGTGTTATTCACCGATCATTTCCCTCTGATTTTAAGGATACCTTATAGGTGGGTTAGGTTCAGGGGTAGGGATAGGGTTCGGACTTAACTTTAAGACAGCAACTGAGAAAAATCAGGCCACGCTCCAAGGCTTTTCCTAGGGCTAAACGTGTGCATTATTTATTTTCCTTTAGATTGACTTGAGTTTATAAGTGACATACGTGGTTGTTCCAATTAACAATTCATTTACATTGATTCAGCTTAAGTATTTTATGTAAATTAATGAAATGCTGTTTTTATATGGTATGAAAAAAATATACACATAGGGGAAAAACGACAACAAGGTCTGAAAATCAATTCTACACTGTAAAAAAGAATTGTTGGTTTAACTAAAAAGTAGCTGGTTGCCTTAAAATTTTGAGTTCATTGAAATTAAAAATTTGAGTTAACATAATAAAGGCGACTGGTTTAATAAACAGAAACACAAAAGTTGCATCCCAAATGACGCACTATGTACTTATACACTATGTGCTCATCCATATAGGTGTATGAATTTATGAAAAGTTTATTTTGTCATTAAACATCAGAGTCTGCCCCCCCCCCCCCCCTCCCCTCAGTATCGTAATTAAAGCAGCAACAGCTGAGTGCATGAAGCGTCCAACATTCCACACTTCGTTTTTCCCCGTTAATTTAGTGCATCATCCGGGTATTTAAAGTGCACTTTTTTTTCCGGAATTTTCGGTGTGAACGCACTACTCAAACTATTTGTGCTAAAAAATGTCATGACACACCTCAAGTCTGATTTTCTGGCCTCTGGCTTAGGTCCCTTTGTGACTAATTCTATGGGATTTATCAACCGTTTGACAAAACGCATCATTCAATTTCTTTCTTTAAATTGATTAGTGCAGATCCTGTATATTCTTCAACAAATGGGTATTTGTGCCCCTGAACAATGTGTTACAGTGATATTTGCCATAGCAAACACCACTAATAATAAACACAAACAAAAGTTGGCCAATTAAATTTAAAGAGTCCAGCGATTCAGTATTCTCACTTGAGCAAATTAAGCTTTGATCTTTCTCCTTCTTTAAGCAATGCCAATTACTGTGATTGGCCTATATTAAGTAGACATTCTTGACATTAATTACAAGAGAAAAAAGAAGATCCTCCAATTAAGATAATAAATTACATTGACCGCCTCCCAACAAATGCTGAGTTTGTCAAATCTGTTATTTTACGAGGCTCAAATGGCTTTTATACGTGTTCTCTCTCCTTCACAGGTGATAATGGCGTCAAGTGGCTCTCAAATCAAGTGTGCTCATTTATAAATTGAAGGACGTGTTGATTATTACTGTGCCTTAATTCCCCTGCATTAACAAACAAAGCTTCAAGGATATACGTAGAATGAATGAAAAAGGATCATGCTTTTTTCCTAGTCAGCGGTCGAGCCAGCTTAACTAAATACAAAAGACATGTTAAAAGAAATAGTTCACTCAATAAGGAAAAATCTGTCGTTATTTACACATTCAAACTCATATTTCTATTTTATTTTAAGCCCTTTAATTTTCCGACCATATCTGTCAAGTTCCAAAAAGGTAAATGCAGTTGTCGGTGACATTAGACATGGTGCAACACCTCAGAGTATTGTTTTTGAACATGGATGCAAATGAAATTTCAGATGATGTTCAGAGAATAATTTCAGTTGTTTGTTAAGAATGTTAGGGTTAGTTTTAATTGTTTTAACTTGACAAAATAAGGAAATTCAGGTTGAAAACATCATAAAAGGATTAGAGCATTGTGTTCCAGTTTAAGGATGTCAGACAAACGCAGAGCGCATTTCAAAGTCTAAAGGAGACGGTGTGTTTGTGCATGTGCGAGGGAGGGAGGGTTCGGGTAGCACCCTGGGATTCGCCGATGACAGGATGCAGGAATCGGAATACGGTCCCTCCCGTTGTCTGAGAATCCAGTGAGGGTGTTTGCCATATGCTCGTCGTTTCCCAGGGAAAAGGAATCAGAGGATAAAAGCGACGGCAGCTATGAGCCTTTTCAATATGTTCAAAGCCCATATGAAAATTACTGTACACAAGTCTTCTACAGAGGCCAATTTTAGATCAAAGCCTGAACAGACAAGAAAGTTACAGATGACAAGAGGAGAGAGAAATTCGGGATAAGTTTTGCTGTGCTGTGCTGTTTGCATTAAACTAATAGAATTAGTCTTACAAAATAAAAACAATGAAAGAAATTGATCTATGCAGATGCAGAGGCAATGCTAGCAAGGTTGTTGTTCTGGGTCATTGTTTAGTGCTTGCTAGAGTGTTACTAGACGTTGCTGGGGCATTATAATGGTGTTTATAAGTGGTTGTTGTTCTGGTTTGTTGCTAGGTGGTTGCTAGAGTGTTACTAGGCAATTGCTGGGGCATTACTATGGTGTTAGTAGGTGGTTGCTAGAAAGTCACTAGGAAGTTGCACAGGCATTGCTATGGTGTTAGTAGGTGGTTGTTTTTTGGTGTCATTACAAGGTGGTTGCTAGAGTGTTACTAGGCAGTTGCAGGGGCATTACTATGGTGTTAGTAGGTGGTTGTTGTTCTGGGTCATTTCTAGATGGTTGCTAGTGTGTTATTAGGCAGTTGCTGGGCATTGCTATGGTGTTAATAGGTGGTTAATGTTCTGGGTCATTGCAAAGTGGTTGCTAGTGTGTTACTAGGAAGTTGCAGGGGCATTGCTATGGTGTTAGTAGGCCATTGTTGTTCTGGGTCATTTCTAGATGGTTGCTAGAGTGTTATTAGGCAGTTGCTGGGCATTGCTATGGTGTTAATAGGTGGTTAATGTTCTGGGTCATTGCAAGGTGGTAGTGTGTTACTAGGAAGTTCCTGGGGCATTGCTATGGTGTTAGTAGGCCATTGTCGTTCTTGGTCATTAGTAGGTGGTTGCTAGAGTGTTACTAGGCAGTTGCAGGGGTATTGTTATGGTGTTAGTAGGTGGTTGTTGTTCTGGGTCATTGCAAGGTGGTGCTAGTGTGTTACTGGGAAGTTCCTGGGGCATTGCTATGGTGTTAGTAGGCCATTGTCACTCTTGGTCATTAGTAGGTGGTTGCTAGAGTGTTGCTAGGCAGTTGCAGGGGCATTGCTATGGTGTTAGTTGGTGGTTGTTGTTTGGTGTCATTACAAGGTGGTTGCTAGAGTGTTACTAGGCAGTTGCAGGGGTATTGTTATGGTGTTAGTAGGTGGTTGTTGTTCTGGGTCGTTTCTAGGTGGTTGCTAGTGTGTTGCTAGGCAGTTGCAGGGGTATTGTTATGGTGTTAGTAGGTGGTTGTTGTTCTGGGTCATTTCTAGGTGGTTGCTAGTGTGTTACTAGGCAGTTGCAGGGGCATTGTTATGGTGTTAGTAGGTGGTTGTTGCTCTGGGTCGTTTCTAGGTGGTTGCTAGAGTGTTACTAGGCAGTTGCAGGGGTATTGTTATGGTGTTAGAAGGTGGTTGTTGTTCTGGGTTATTTCAAGGTGGTTGTTAGTGTGTTACTAGGCAGTTGCAGGGGTATTGTTATGGTGTTAGTAGGTGGTTGTTGTTTGGTGTCATTGCTAGGTGGTTGATAGTGTTACTAGGTAGTTGCTGAGGCATATAGAAATAGAGGGTGATTTTTGTCCTGGGTCATTTCTAGGTGACAAAAACTCTATTGTTGCAACCCAATTCGCACACTATCCATCCTAGTATTCAAAAATAGAATTAGATTGTCCGAAATCATAGTATGTTGAAATGAGTATTCCAAAGAGACCCGGATGGTCTACTTTTTCCGGTTTGAATCCAAAGTGCAGAACCGTGCACAATATGTGCGCACTTTAATATTGCCCATAGCATATTGCGCTGTGGACGAGTTTGATTAGAATTACATACACGAATAAGAAGGGTTAAAAAACAACAAACATGAAGGCTGTGCGAGGCCTACGGTTAAGCAGAGCGGTAAAGATAAAGGGGTTTGAGTGATCAATAATCAGTATCTAACCTGACAAAAATTATTTATTAAATGTTATCCACGTTATATTTCATCTGCAACAGCATTGTGGACTTTTATAATGAAGCGTTTAGTTATTAACTTTTAAATGCATCGTTATGCAAACATGAGAAGAGTCTCAGACCCATGGCAGATCAACGAGCAACTACAGTTCTCTCCGAAACGGCAGGAAATTAAATTTAATTGAATGTTAGTGATTCTAACTGTGACAAGATGATTGACACGGCAGTTCAAACAGTGAAAGGTTGCTCTTAACTAAGCAACAGAACATCCATTAAAGATGCAGTTATGATGAAGTACTTTGTCCCATATCTATTGTATACTCTTAAGCTACACACTCAACAGTATGTACTTTTTCTTCACAAAAACTGTACATACTTTTAGCACATAGTATAAGTGAATTGGGATGCAGCAAATGAAAAAGCTTAGAAAATGATGTGTGATCTAGGACCTTTATATAGTGCATGCTATCATAAAGGCTGTAAGACTATCCCTCACAGTTTCATCTACATTCACGTAATAACAATATGATGATTAAGGTCTGTCGCTCAAAGTTTGATCTTCATTTAAGTGTCAATTTTGTTGCAGAGTTTTCTTTAATAAAATAAAACGGAAATAAATGAAGCAATTATTAACAAGCAGAATAAGTAATAAGCACACTCATAACCAAAAAACAGTCTAAATTAACTGGTTTTATTCAAGTAGTTTAATCACAGTGGTGTCTGGGTAATGACTGAGATATTAAGGAGATCTCATTTTTGATTTTTATGTAGAGACTGTTTTCACTCACCTTGAATGCAGTGCAGTTGGTTAGGTTGAGAGCAGCCTCGCGCTCCTGCACCATCTGGCCTAGTTTCTGTCATTGCTTCCCCAGGAGAGACTGACCTGAGCAGGAAAACTCTGCAGGAAGCAGCTGCCACCCTGTGCTCACCTGCAAGAAATCCACTCATAGTGACAAAGTTTTGTTGGCAAAACAGAACAATGCAGGCTTGAGGATGTGCAATAGTAAGAGTGACTTTTAAAGTGAGCTTCTTTCATTGCCATCTGTTTGCTCGACAGAGAAAAATGGCTGGATTTATTCAAAAATAATAAAGTTTCACAATGCTAAAGGGTGTGCATAAAGATCTTTGCATAAAAAGAACAAAAAGAGATGCAAGTGATATAAAACAGCTGTGCGCATTGGCTTTAATCAGAGAGGCTTGATTTCAGATTTGGCATTATGATTTCCTTCCTGTAATAGGCCTGTCGATTAACAACAACAATTCTCAAATTTTTGGTCTGTTTCTGTAGGAAACCACATCAAAGCATCAAACACATTATTGTCTTCTCACACATCAGCCGACATACTAATTCCACAAAGAGGAAATTATAATTGGTTAATAGCAAGCACACGATGTATTAATCTCAATGTCTCACCCATGGCCTGCATATTCATATAAATATAACATGACTTGTCACCACTCCTGAAATTTATTGGTTTTCCACCTTCACAAATTAAGAGTTCCAATTTATGAATATTTTAGCACATGTGCGCTCTGCGGGACATTTATCACCGGCGTCGCTATTCTAAACAGAATAAATGAGCAGTCAAGCTGCCGCGCAGCCGGACGTTCCTGTGGACAGATTAATGAGAGAGCAGGAGCGATGGGGCAGCCGGGCAGGTTGGGCCTCCCTTGGAGGGGAGAGGGTGGAAGCACTCTGAGAGGAGGACGGAGGAGAAGAGAGTTGGAAGCACGACTGAGATCCATGCCAAAGATTCTCGTCTGACTAGAGAAGACGATCTTCCTGCTCACTAATTAGGAGCACTAAAATGTTGCATGTAGAGGGCCTCCATGACTATCTAATTGCCCATAATTCTCTCTGTCTAATTGCATGACCCATTTCAAACCTTAAAGATTTTTTTACTGACGCCACGTCAAAAAGAATGCTGAAATGTCATACGATTGATGTAATAGCAAAAAAAAAAGAATCATCAAAATATTGCCAAGAATGTTGCAATGGCAAAAAATTGTAAAGCTAAAATAATGTCAAAAGAATAATGTAATACCAAAAAATTGTTGAACACAAATTTTGTAATGACAACATTTCATTACATGGAGAATCTTGCAATCTTAATGTTTTACTGTCAAAAGCATGTCGCATTAGTAAAAGAATCTAGTCACAATTCCAAAATAATGTTCAAATAAAAAAAAAATGCTGTAATGCTAGAAGTTTCTCCACGTCAGAAAAATGTCTTAATACCAGAAGAACGATATAATGTCAAAACTGTCATATACTGTAATGCCAAATTATTGCTGTTATGCTGAAGAATGACAAAAACTGCTGTAACACCAAAAAATACTGACAAAAGTTGTAATGTTTTAATGACAAAATACTGTAACGTCAAAATAATTGCGCATCTTAAAATAATTTAATTGTCCCGAACAAATATTCTAACGTCAAAAGTATCTTGCAAAGCAGTGTCAGGGCCCGTTTACACTAGTGCGTTTTTATTTTAAAACTGCAAAATATCCTTTAGTAAGAACATGTTGTTAATTCATATTATTCAGTACTTAAATGTATAATTGACCCTTCGCCCTCTTTAGTTAGGGTTGCCTTGTCCGACAAGCCATGCACTCTCACGTCACACAACATGTTCTCATGCAATGGAAAATACATCCCGGAGCAAAAGGACACTGACAACGCGTCGACAGACATATGAAACGGTTTCATATTCAATGTATCATAATTTTTTAAAGAAGTTTAAACGATAAATACCGTATAGTGTGTCGTGACAGATCGCTGTAGCTCCTCGTGAACCGATCATCTCTTCACACTAGTTCATTTATAGCATCAAATAAACATGAATGAACGTCAGATGGAATGTCGTTTCAAGCACGGAAAGACGTGAGTACACACAATTATTCAAGTTCAAGTTCACACACACAACGTTAATCTACTAACTCCCCTGACTGCTTTGTCAGACAAAATGGCAGATTCGCGGTTATGATTGGTCAAATTGCCTGTCAATCAAACTGCGAAGAGTCAATTACACTGTAGACACCTTAAAGTAATGTGTAACCTGAAAGGCATTTTGTAACAGTAAAAAAAAAAAAAAAAAAAGAGTAAACTTGGCTGAAGGGGTGTCAGGACATTATATCATGTTCTGCTTTGAGAAGAGGCATGATGGTATTCCAAAACAAGCTGCAACCACGCAGAACAACGCTCCTAAAGTTTACTTTGTGGAAAAACAACAACAACAAAAAAAAACCCATCTGCTATGGGAGCCAGTAGCATCGCTTGACAACAGCCTCGGTGGTGACTCAAAAATGCGTGCCTTATTTCACATACTCCCACCCAAAACACCTGGCACAGACAAGTGTGAGATCATTTAGATAAAAGCTGGCAGAGGATCTGTATCCTGGATTCCTTCCATATCGCCGAGTCCCACCACATGCTCGGTGTCATCCTCAAGGTTTTGCCTGCCTAGGGGAGCGAGAGCCCAAGATAAGAGAAAGAGAAGCCCTCGGTGGTGGTAATTATTTCTGCAGCTTCCATTCTGTTCCGCCCCGGAATGCACACCCTGGCGACCGCTCGCCGCTCACCTGGCTCTCTCCACCACATCAGAAGGAGGATGAGAGCTCGCGCTCCTCCGAGAGAACCGCAGAACCGCCCGGCTTTTCATAAACACTGGCAGCTGCTGCGGCAATTAGCCATGCGCTCTGTACTTTTACAACAATGCAATCCTCCCTGATCTCCACAATTAGCCTCTTAATTGGGTCTAAACAACCAAGGCGGAACAGATAAATAAAAAAGGCGAGGAGAGCGGAGGGGTTGGGCGGCTGAAGCTTGAGAAGCCAAACGCTCTCGCTCAGCGGCCTTTGGCATTTTGCCGTTTGTGGCAGAAAGGCGATGGAAAACACTGCGAGTGAAAAAAGAAAAAGAAACTCAGTGTGATGCCTCATATTCAGATTGAAAGTGACATATCTTTGCCCTTTACTTCCTCTTTAACAATCCAGCTCTGTGAAATGCTAACATTTCGTGTGACAGAGGGTGTTATGGTGACTTTTAAACACGCTGTTCAGTGCCTCATGACTTCGTGAAGATGGCTTATGACCCGAAAAGCACACTTGACAGAGCAGTAACCTAATATATATGTATATATATATATATATATATATATATATATATATATATATATATATAGGGCCAGCGCTACCTACAGACAGAGCAGGCAGTGGCCTAGCCTCGGTCTTGGAGAAGGGGCCTCCATTACGAGGAGGAAAATACTAGTCTCTTTTGTTGGATATAGATGAATGGACAGTGACTCTCAGCTGTAATGAAATCAACTATGTCACCGTATCAAAGTGTGTCCCACCCTCTGAATAAAAAAAGATAGGAAAAGGAAAACTTTTCTGCCGCTGACTGACTTTAAGTCATGGAATTATGATGGCGCCGAAACGAACATCCTTCACGGGGTGCAAAGCGAAAACAGGCACGCAAAGAAGTGCAGTTCGTAATGTAGTTGTGCGCGTTGTCATCATCTCGTTTGGACTGACTGTAATATATTCTAAAAATAAACGTGTTCTGTCGATCGTCGTCATTTCTGTACGGATCATTTGCCGGTTTAAGAGTTTAAAAGAGCGCGAACGGATTCGTCTTCAAAGTCAAAGAGCTGGAATATTTCAGCACTAGAGTATTTTTTTTTTATATTTCAAAAAAGTACCTCTGTATCTTTTAAATTCTGCTGTTTAAATTACTGCTCTAACATAATACTTAGTTTACAAAACGTAAATATTGTTGTTATATTTAATGAAAAAAATAAGCGTATGAAGTAATTAAGTATTTCTGCAGAGTAGTTTGTCTCTTTAACTTTCACTTGATGTTGATTTGTGTAGACTAAAACACTCTTAAAAATAAAGGGTCTTTATTGACATCTGTGGTTACACGAAGAACCTTTAAAATCCATGGAATCTTTCCATAACAGGTTCTTTACTGTGAAAAAAAAAGTTTTAGATTGTTTTAGAATGTTCTTCACACTAAGAAAAACAAAATGGGTTCCATTAAGAACTGTTCACTGAAAGGTTCTATAGAGAACCAAAAATGGTTATTTTATGGATTCACTGGAAAAACTCCCTTTGGAACCTTTATTTTTAAGAGTGTATAGCGCATATTTGAGGTATTTATGCCAATGCAATAAATCAATAGGAGAGGGAAGTCCTGTCCAAAATATGATTAAGGAATGATGTTCATTTACTGAATTTTACTGTAGTACTGTAGAGTGTGTTAGGCTACTGTAAATAAATTGCTGAACAAATTACTACAAAAACACACACACACACACATGATAGCATTCCCATCATACAAATGAGAGATTACCTTAGTTAATATGAACATATAAAAAATAAAATATACAAATTTTAATAACAGATGTTATAAAGGTAAGAAATAATATTTGTTTTCAGTGTTTTATTAGGAATGATAATAATGCTTGCATGTCATTATAGAGTATATTCCTCATCATTCCTTAATTAGCATTAATTTAATGTCTAGACCCACACCACAAATTATTACAGCTTTAAACTGCTTTCTGTATTTGTGAACCCACATGGGTGAATTGCACCAAATCTGTCATGAACATATTCAGATCATATTTCATCCTTAAAAAAAATATATATATCATATTTTCATTAAGAAAATGACTGTTTTAGAGCCTTTTTGCATTGTGACAAGCACATTTCCCCCCATTAATTTTAATTACTATTATGAAGGGGGAGGGGGGGACTATCATGACTCATTGATTTAATAAAATATTATTTAATTTGTAAAGGATTTATACACCATGCTAATATTTGTTACACTGACTTTACACAAATTTAAAGTGGCCATGAAATCCAATTTGAAGTTTTTTAGCTTTTAGTATGAATATATTAGCCTTACTCTATAAGCTAGTGTGTTCCAAAACAATGACAAAATTCGTATTTTGAAGATATAAGCGTTCAAAACTTTGTGAAGACAGCACACTGCATTTCAGCTTCTCATAAGATTTTCTGTCCAATCAAATGCTCTCTAGAATCCAAAGCGCCCCGCCCCCTACATTATAAATAAACGCTGAATCTGTGGTTACAATCGGTCATTTGTTCACACATTTACTATGTTCTACATGTTGAATGGCACATAGTGCACTATATAGGGGATAGGGAATGATTATGTGTAAATATGGAGCAAATGAAGTCTGGTTTCATGTTAGTGTCCCCACAAAACGCACACAGTCTGCTCGATAGCACAGAGCGAATCATATCACCAATTCAGCATAGACCACAAAACTTATCAAACACATTTGAATTCTGCACCGAATGTTATTTTAAAGCGATATGGAGGAGATTAAGAGGATCAGAAAGAAACTGAGCCTTTAGCAAGCCGAAACGCTATTGGCTATTTTAAAAATAAGGGAGGAGCTGTTTCATGTGTCACGCCCTGTCTTCCTGTTTCAGTTGAAAATATTGAACAGCGCTGCACATTCCAAGGCCTTTAAATAAAAGAGACAGTGCTGTAAAAAATTTTGCTTAATTTTTATTAAATAATATCTCACTGCTTAATAGTCCTAAAACAAGCTTTATTTTATATATGCAAATTACATTCTATTTTTTTTTTTTTGGGGGGTGGGGGGGGGGTATTTTTGTGAGATTCACTGTTCAAGACAGGGTTTGGTTCTACAAATATTGCATCTCCAGTGTTTCCTTATATTATTACAAATATAAAAAGTTGTAGGCACTTAATATCAGTCACTTACATTGCAGAGGCACGGATTAATGCCGGAACGTCCATGCTGGGTAATCTGACAAATCATTTTGTTACAGTGCATTAACAACAAAGCAAGTGCAGAAATTGTTCATGACATACTACTACTACAAGGTCCCTTGCTTTCATAGAGGCCTTTTCTTGTCCATTTATTCCAGAGGAGCATGTCTCAACTAAAGGTTTTTATTTTGACTAGTGGTTCCTCTCAGCAGGTAGGGTTTGAGGCGTGTGTGTGTCAGCTGTGAGTGCTGACAGCAGCGTCTGGCCCTCACACACACCACTCCAGCAGGGGAGCCCGGCTGCACCGTACAGCATTTCTATATCAGCAGCACACTCAGTATGTGTCCTTCACAACATCACACACAGACACACAAACACACATAACATTTATAAAGAAAAGAGGCACCATCTAGTGCTTTCATTTGGCAAAGACTTATAAATACAAAAATACATATTTAAAAGCATGCACAATACGAACTTCAGTCAAGACAATGGTGTCCAATTTTTAGTGTAATATGTGCAAAACGTCATCTATCTATCTATCTATCTATCTATCTATCTATCTATCTATCTATCTATCTATCTATCTATCTATCTATCTATCTATCTATCTATCTATCTATCATCCATCCATCCATCCATCCATCCATCCATCTATCTATCTATCTATCTATCTATCTGTCTGTCCATCCCTTCGTCCATCCGTCCAAATGGCAATCTGAATGACGCCCGAATCTGAATGACAAAATTCTCTATATTGAACCGTTAAATAAAGAACAGTATAATATATTTATCCTTTTTAAGCTGCTTTGAAACAATCTGTATTGTATAAAGCGCTTTATAAAGTTGACTTGACTTAAATGACAACAATTATCCAGTAGTTGCTGTATTTCATTCAACAGTAAAATTACTGTAAAACTAACTACAGTAGTGTTTAAGCTTACTCTAAAACTGAATACAGCATTTTACTGTATTTTTTACCATGTCAAAGTACGGTATTACATTGTTGATTTTTAATAATACTGTATTGTATTATACAGTTATGAAATGTTATTTTAATTTATTTTGCAATAACCTCTAGAAAACCTGTCTAAACATCTCGAAGTCTGAATTGTGTCGATCAGGCATTTAATACTCTACTGAGCTCAACCAAATGAATGAAAATGCCATTTTAACAAATAACTGAAAACACACTTTATACTGGTTCTTTTAAAACAAAAACCAGTTCCATTACTGCAATTAATATTCATGACGGTTCTCGAAAGTGTATTTTTTTTACAACTGCAGACAGAACCCTTCACTTAAATAGTGATATTACGTTGTTTAACACTGCAAATGACTTGGTTATTTTTAGTTCATTGAAAACAAATGCAAATAATGTAGTCTGATTCTCCAACAATTGACTCTTGAGTCGATTCTTTTAAGTTATTTTAAAGGCCCAATGAAGTGCCATGGAACACGCAGCATTATTCAGTGCGTTGACATAATTTCAACTGAAACAAGAAGACAGGGCAGAACATATTGAACAGCTCCTCCCCTTTTTTAAAAAAGCCAATAGTGTTTTGTTTAGATCACAACTCGGCCAGAGCTGTTGAGTGCGGTAAAACCTCAGTTTTCTTCTAATCTCTAACCGGTTATCCCCAAATCTCCATCTATAATGATTTAAAATAGCATCCTGTGCAGAATTCAAATGGGTCTGATATATGTTGTGGTCTGCGCCGACTTGTGCATGTGATCCGCTCCACTCTGAACCGGAGCAGACTGTGCACATAATATTTTCATAATATTTTTAAATAATTATAAATATCTGGATTAATACATTTTTAATTATTATGAATAATATAAATAAGTTATTTAGTTAGGCAATATGTTATGTAGGCCTGTTAATTACTACATCACTCATTATTATCATCACTTATTTTTAGTGTCAGCATATCTGTTATCCAAGAATACACATTCATAATTCACTGTTTTACTCTTTCTAAACCCAATGGAGTGTAAGGTGATAATATGCACGTTTCTCTTACATTTACAGGATGGATTTATTTTTAATTATTATTACTATAATTTTCATTTATTTTTCTTATGCCCTTGACAATTGGTTTTAATATTGAATATTGACTTTTGCACTGAATTCTGTACATGGTCAAACTGTTTGTTGTCGCCAACAACAACAACAAAAAGTGCAATGAGAAAGCAAAGTCTCACGAGATGTCGCGAGATGCCAAGAACCAATCAGAAACGCGTCTTCATGTAGACGTACAAAAAACATGGCGACGACACAGGAGAGCACTCTTACCTGAGTAGCCAAACACTTACAGAGTGTACACCAAATATCGCGAACGCTTTGTAGCTAGTTCAACCAAGTTATGACTACTGGAGCTGTATTATTCATATTAGTTCAAATAAACCATGACCGACGAAAGAAACATCGGTGTGCGACATATAACAGATTCGAGAGAACGTCGGAGCAGAACTCTCAAACTTGCCGAGAAGAAAATGAAAACAAAGACACGAATGATTGGCCTCAAACAGTCACAGTCTCCGTCTTGTAACACTTCATACAACGGTCGCAAAGGTAAATACTTTTGTAACACATCAGAACGCGTGACAACGCTTCAGAAAGCAGATTTATGTTTATCCTCACAAAAGTACAGTTGCAGTGTTTTGGTGGTATTTCAATGTGACTGAATGATTACATATGATTAATGTTATTTACATGGCACTCCAGTGTGCTTCAAAGAATTGTCAAGTCACCTTTACTTATATAGCGCTTTTTATAATGCAAATTATGGCAAAGCAGCTTTACATTAATAATTGCCAAATAATTTTTGGCTGCACAGCAGCTCCCAAAGAAAGTGGTGTCATTGTCCAGCTTATTCAATATATGTGTATTGATTCATTCCGTTGCAAAGATCAGTAGTTATTAATCTAGTTAATTTATGTATATCAGCACTGGAGAAAACAGTGATGTAATCGTCCAGCCCAGCTCAGTTCGCATACAACGACACCAATGCAGGCATATCAAAAACACTGCTGAATATCAAGCAAGTGTCCCCAACTTAAGCAAGCCAAAGGCAACAGCGGCAAACAACCAAAACTCCAACAAAATGGAGGAAAGTTTCATCACGCCGGTATGGGACGGTTTGTTCGCGATCTGTGCCGCTGGCTGATGTGTCGGTAAAGCCCTCACAAGGGATGAGCTAGTTCACACAGTCGCCGCCGACACCCCCTAGGTTCCTCATCTGACCCGGACACGGCCCGGATCTAGCCAGTCACGTTAAATGGGATAAGCAGAGGAACAAAAATTAGCAGAGACGCCATTCTTCTTCTGATGTAACGAGTATATCCGGTGTTATAGGAAGTTCTCCCGGTTCTGGCTGACCTGATCTATGCAGCCTAACAATCCTTTAACGGATACGAAGACAAAAATTGATAATGTGTCATGTGTATGCCAGGTTAAAGAGAGGCATTTTTAGTCTAGATTTAAACTGACAGAGTGTGTCTAGTAAAGACTCTAGCAACTGTGTTTTGCTAGAAATTGTAATTTGTTTATCACGTGAGCAGGGCAACCACTCAGTAGAGCGTTACAGTAATCTAGCCTTGAGGTCATGAACGCATGAACTAACTGTTCCACATTTGTCATTGAGAGCATATGTGGTAGTTTAGATATATTTTTAAGATGGAAGGATGCGGTTTTACATATGCCAGAAATGTAGCTTTCAAATGAAAGATTGGTATCAAAGAGCACACCGAGGTTCCTAACCGACGAAGACAACTTAACAGAGCAGCCATCAAGTGTTAGACTGTATTCTAGGTTATTATGTGCTGAAGTTTTTGGTCCAATAATTAGAATCTCTATTTTTTCTGAATTTAGTAGTAGGAAATTACTAGTCATCCATTTTTCTCATATCAGCTCACATTCCGTTAATTTTGAGAATTTGCTGGTTTCGTCAGGGCGCGAAGAAATATATAACTGAGTATCATCGGCGTAACAGTGAAAACTAATGCCATGCTTCCTAATGACATCTCCCAAGGGTAGCATGTACAGCGTGAAAAGCAACTGTCCTAGAACTGAGCCTTGTGGTACACCATATTTAACTTGTGATCGAAATGACGTCTCTTCATTTACTATTACAAACTGATAACGGTCAGATAAGTATGATTTGAACCATGCCAATGCAATTCCACTAATGCCAAAATAATTTTCTAGTCTATTCAAAAGAACGTTGTGGTCGATAGTGTCAAAAGCAGCACTGAGGTCTAGTAACACTAATAGAGAGATACAACCACGATCTGATGATAAGAGCAAATCATTTGTAACTCTAATGAAAGCAGTCTCAGTACTATGGTACGGTCTAAATCCTGACTGGAAATCCTCACAGATACCATTTCTTTCCAAGTAGGAACACAGTTGAGATTGCTTTTTCTAGTATTTTTGACAAAAAAGCTAGATTGGAGATCGGTCTGTAATTGACTAATTCTCTAGGATCAAGTTGTGGTTTTTTTAATAAGAGGTTTGATAATAGCCAGCTTAAAAGTGTTGTTGACATTATTATCTTATTTCTCAGGCTTTACAACTCCAAAACGTCGGCCAAGAATCGGATTCAATGGTTGTCACAGCGAAGATTCGCCTAATGAGACTGAATCCCTGCAAGACATCATCTGGGACCCCAATTCACCCACGCAAAGCTTGAATGGCAAGTGTGATCATGAAACTTATTTATTTCATTTCAAACACATGTGTATGGATTAGAGGTTGGTGGTGTGAGCAACGCTTTACATATGGCATTAGTATTTTTTTTAATTAGTTATTTTGTTACAGTAATGGTATATATTTAAGTATAGCTGTATTTTATGGAAATTACATTAATACTTTAAAAATTAAATATCTATCTGATAGTGGATATTACTGGACAATCTAATTTAATTGAACAAAAATCATTATGAATAAAAGATACTTAATCTCACTTTACTTTCCTTTTCATGTCATGGATAAAAAATAAACTAATCAAAAAAATGTTTTTTATAATACACGATAAGTGACATCAGTGCAAAAACAGTTTCACATGAAATTGCGCTTAAGTTAAAAAGTTTGTTGTATAGTATATTTATTATCATATAAGCTGTAGCTGTAAATATATTTGAATTTTCTTATTTAGTACTAAATATTTGTGACCATTCACAGGAGGAGGACATGCAAAAGTCATTGAGATATCAGAAATTGTCAATAGGATTGCACCAAAAGTAAGTATTGAACAATATATGTAGTCAAATATAGAAAAATAAAAAGGAAATTGTGTGTGTCATGGCAATTTCAATCTAACAGTCATTCTGTGTTTAAAGGTTGAGAAGTCTAAAGAAGGGGACTCGGTGCTCCAGTGGATTGGAGACAGTGCCATTCCCTGCACTCCAGAGATCAGACAGCCCAGAGTCAGGAGGATCTCCGCACGGTACGTGTCCTCTAATCATTAACATGCTGAATAGTTAAAATAAACCTTTTTTTTAGGCCATCATCCATAAAATGGCTGTATTAACTGACAGATGTGATGCAACTGTATAATATAGATTAGGGCCACGTTTTATATAATGATTAGATTAACTCATTAATCTGCTCCGTGACCTTAATCTGTCTCAATCATCCATTTCTTCACAGTCTTTCCCTTTTTCACTTTGTGAGAAATATTTTGAATATTCTGAATGATTATTGTATTGTAGCTTTTTGAATATTGAGAAAAGATTTAAAGCTACAACCCCTTCAACTTTTTTCAAATCTCATGCTTTTTCAAATATGACCGTTCATGCAGTGTGTTTGTGAATGTAAAAGGTCTGGAAAGTTTTAAACATCAAAGTGCACAACAAATAAAGTTATTGTCTCTCAAAAGAAAGCTTCTATTCTGAACTACCGAAACGAGTCGTCAGCAATTCCAGTCAAAGAAGTTGTTCACAGGCAGCCCATGAAGACCATATGCTGCCATTATGCAAATTTGTTACATAGTTATGTAGGTTTGTTATGATGTAATTAATACAATATTTATTGAAGCTTTATTTTGAAGTTTTAAAAGGTGATTTACTTTATTTTGCAGTGTTTATATCACAATTATAAACTTTTATCCCAGTACATCTGTGATAATTTGAAAGTTCTGCTGTGATCAGACTTGTCAAAGATCTAATAGACAGAGCCGAATCGTTGTCATTTAGGAATAAGATAGCGTGGGTGTTTGAATCGAGACTATGATCTTCTAGTCTTGAAATTAAGATATGGTAATGGCCGTTTCATTTCCGACGCGTGCTGTAAGCAGTCGACCAATCACAACTGACTGGGTCATCTGAGCCAATCACAGCAATATTTTGAGAAAGTTAGTGTTTGACCTTTCATGCATTTAAATTTATTGTAGGAGACGCTTTAAATAGCGTAATGGGTTCACTTTAATAGCCTATTCATACCATGTATCTCAAATACACTGAGAGAAAAAAAGAAACAATTGGTGTAGGAATAACTTTAAAACAATTTTCACTCCAAATTTGATAGTAAATTCACAAAGAATTACAAAGAAATGGCAAGAAAGACATTGAAAGATTGTAATAGTATTTTCTTGAAAAATCAGCTGAAATAATAGTTTTTATTTACAAGCTCAAAATCATACAATGTTACCTCAAAGAGCATGTCCATGACAAACAACAGAAGAATCGACTGTAAATACATGTCAAGTTCTTAGAAATGTACTTTTTTGTATTAATGTTTGTTTCATATGGTTTTGAAAACCTTTTTTATACCAAGAAAACTTTTTTTCGGCTTTATGCCTTTTATGCTGTTTTTTGCATAAGATATTATTTTTAATTAATAAATTAAAAGCGTGCACATTGCTCATCCTAGAATTGGTGTTTAATTATTGTATGCACGTATAAATTTAATTCTTAATTTATTTTAGAATTAATAGAGCCGCACAAAATGAGCATCATATGATTGACCCATTTGTGATTTTTCAGATTTACATTAATTCCACATCATTTTTTTTCCTTCAGACAGAGCAATGTTGAAGACCTTAAGAAACTTGCCAAGCAGTTTGACATCAATATGACTCGTCAAGACAAGGAGAAACAACAGGAGAGCATAGAAAAAAGAAATAAACTCAATAAGCTACAAAGTGATAGTACAGCGACAACGGAAAGACCAACATCTATCCCGGTCTCGTCGAAACAACTAAGCACCCGCTCGTCTTTAGCCCGCCAGGAAGAAGAGGAGCTTCAGGCGCTGTTTGATGGTCCCACACAGCACGTAAGTGGGAGACTGAGCCCACCATCAGTAAATTGCACACCAGAAAACTGTACTGAACCTGTAGCTCAGGCTGGACTGACGACATGTTCTGTATCAACCAAAAACACTACTGTAGATGCACCTAAAGCTGCTGAGGTGAAGTTCGATGATGACTGGGAAAACGATGACCTTCTGAATGACTCGTTTGTGTTGGAAATGACCCAGAACCCCGTGCCTTTGAATGTTGCTCAGAAACATAGCACTGCTCAGCCTGAGTTTTGCTCTGAGAAATGTAACTTTGAGACCAAGGTTAATTCCTCTGTATCTAATGGTAGAAACACCTGCTTTCAAACTCAACAGAGCACCAGCAAAAGCAGCACCCTTACCAAGACACTTCCTGATGTCAAAATGTCCAATCGAAGCACTTTTATGTTGAAGCCACCTGCTTCTGCCCAGAATCATACTACTGTGAAGCTGCTAAAGACTTCACCTGTGAACCAAGAAAAACAAGAAACGCAGCCAACTCCAGGTACAAGACAAGTAGAACTTGATAGAATGACCAAAGATTGCGGAGCTTCAAGTCAGACCTCTTCTACTCCGTTTGATGGGGTTTCAGAAGAGGACATGAAGTCTCTGTTTGATTCCGATGGTCTGTGGAATGACGAAGACGATGATCTACTTTGTCAGGCTTGCGATGATGTGGAAAAGTTATCAGCGAGTCAAGAACAGCAGAGATGCAGCGACACGTACACAAATCTTGCACATGACAAATCAAGAAGATTTCTATCTAAAGCACCTTCCTCTTCTGATACCATTTGTTCTCAGAACATGGACATCAACAGCAGGGGCCAACCACGATTACCCACGCGTGTATTTGCTCGCTCAAACTCGGCACCGTGTGCAAGTGGCAGCTCTGCATTTAAACAGGGCTACAGAGTGATACAGAAAACTAAAAGTTCCAGTTCTGTATTGGGGCATCATAGTGCTCAGCAATATGGACATGCACAAAACCAATCAAGTCAAGTAGGATCCAGGCCTGGATCCATGGACACCTCACAGACTGCTGTGCCACACAGTGCAACAGTAGGAAATGCTTCATTCAAAAGACATCTGTCTGACTCCATGACGCTAACCAACAAAGGTAAGCTTTGTATATTGTGCACATTAGCTCTGAAATTGCGTCATAAAATATTCTTACAGGAGATGACTGTGTTAGGCAAGTTTGCTCAACCTGTTAAAAGAATAGTTACTCACCCTCATGTTGATCCAAACCCGCATGACTTTCTTTCTTCCATGGAACATGAGGAAATGTTTTCAGAAATATTCACAATCTTCTCTTCAATTTCGTGGAAGGACAAAACAAAGGACCATAAAATGATTGTAACGGTAGTCCAATAGATTTGTACAGTACATTCCAAGTCTTTAACTGATCAAAATGTTGGTTAATGAATCTATTTATTTATTTATTTATTTGTGTATTTTGGCAACGAGAACAAAGATACCGAAAAATGTGCATCATGACGACAATTACATTTTAATTAAGCCATACTGTTTATGAAAATTACAAGAAACTAATAACACTGCATATTAACACACATTTGATTTTTTTTTTTTTTTTTAAAGTATAGAACTAGTTTTATTGTTACAATTAATTTAATCAATGAAATAATTGGAGATTGTCCACCAGTAAGCTAATCTGGCTATCAAGTTAATTAACCCAAATACGTCCTAATCAATTCTTTACAGCTTGCATCTGCACAAAATTGCGCAAAAGCAGAAGCGTGTTTAAACTTGAATAACTGAACTATAATGGATTCACTATATTGTATTATAATAGTATATTAAATATTGATGGTATAATTGACCAAAATGAATAAATTACAAAATTTGACAAAAAGAAGACGCTCATAAAACCCCTTTAACACTGGGCCTAATATTAAATCTGAAATATTGGTCTTGCCGACACTCTTAAATCTCGTTTTCACTTGCACATATTCAAACATGGTTGTGAGGTACTCCAATGCTGTTTGGTGTCCTTAACGTTAAACCTGGCATGACTCTGCAAGTTTTGAGAGTGTGAAAACATAAAGAATACTTTAGAGCTGCAAAGATTTTCACTGTAAATAACTTTTAGTTTGTTTCTCTTCACAAAGCTGTAGTGTGGCTTCAGAAGAATTAAAAGGTTGCGCACAATAAACTACTTTGATAATGCTTGTTCACAGGACTGTATGTTGACACAAATTTCGTGATTCTATTCGATTACAATCTCATAGTTTACTTTCCTGCCCCTTTTTGAGACTTTTTTTTTTTTTGACAAATCTAGCAATTTCTTGGACAAACCTTTTCTAGATTCCTCCGCCAGTATGACATCTAGTGACATTTTGCACCAAGTTTAGCTACTTTCTTTCAACTGAAAGCATTTGACGCTTCACAAAGACCCGCCCTGTTTAGTTACTGTTGCTATGTCCGACAAGCCACGCGCTCTCACGCCACACATCATGTTCTCATGCAGTGAAAAATACATGGCGGAGCAAAGAGGACACTGACAACATGTCGACAGACAAGACGGAGCAGGTTACTTTTTATCTGATACCGTTTCATATTTAAAATATTGTAATTTTTTTTTAAAGAAGTTTAAACAATAAAAAGCATATAGTGTCTCTTTAATGTGTCGTGACAGATCGCTGTAGTTCCTTCAAGAGGCTCGTGAACCGATCATCTCTTCATACTAGTTCATTTATAGCATCAAATAAACCGGAATGAACATCAGAAGGAATGTTGTTATAAACGCGGAAGAACGTGAGTACACACAATTTTTCAAGCTCAAGTTCACCAACGGTGATCTACTAACTTCCCTGACTGCTTTTTCAGACAAAATAGCGGATTCAGGGTTATGATTCGCCTGTCAATCAAACTGGCAGCAAAGGGTCAATTGGCAACACTGGATATTTTCAAATAAAATTTTCTCAAGGGGAAAAAAAAATTTCAACTAATTCTGTAAACTATTCAAGAATTAAGTTTCTTCTACATTACAATAATATTGAAAGTTAAAATTAATCGTTTTTGTATATGAAGAAAGCAATAATTGTTTCTACTCATTATACCCATTTAAAAGGGAACTGTCATACAAATTTGACGGATTTATTCAATAATGCATTCAATATTGAAAAACGGTAAAATGGTATGAATATGTAATATGGTGCATATATTTAGTAAAATACGCATCTCTAGGATTCATTTCTAGCTGTAATGAATTTATGGTCGCTGAATGCCTTTTCTGGGGCAAATATAAAATTACATGACAACGTTTGATGTATTTCTGCGGTTGAAACACTGAGCAATTACATGAAACACAACAGATTATAGTAAGTTGTACTGTATCTTCTAACATTCCTTCTGTTGTACATCCCCCCCCCCCCTATTTTATAACTTAGTAGTAAAGCAGAAAAGATGAAAAGAGCAATGCAAACACTCTTTAAATATTTCTCCTTTTATGTTCCATTGCAGAAAGACACGTCATGAGGATGAGAAAATGATATTTTCATTTTGGGGTGAACTGTTAATGTTTTTGCAATATACTTACTGTAATAGGAAAAAAGGTTGTAGAGAGAATTTGACAGTAATACTTAATTTTTATGAGTGCTGAATTAAACATCGAAACTCAGGGATTACAATTGATGATTTAAAGGTTTCACATGTCCCAGTTACTTTGCACAGAACCGTAACAAACTTATGTTTTTTGTTGTTTTGCAGTTTTTATTTCTTCCCATACGACAGCCAAATGTTCGGCTGCTGAGATTGAGAGGAAGAAACAGGAAGCTATTGCGAGAAGGAGATCACGGATTCAAGCTAGCCAAAAAAATGGGACACCTACATAGTATTGTACTGTACTGAATGACAGGGATATTCTGGCCAGTAAAGAACTAAATTATGTGATTATGACACGATTGCAATGAAGGATGGCGAGACTATAGCCTGGAGATCTTAGTCAGTCCTTCAAATCCATTACTAATTTAGAATCGAACACTAATTTGTCTCTCGGAAGGAAATGTTACTTGAAGATTTCTCATGCTTTTCTGAATAATGTACTGCAGTGTCATATCTGTCTAACTGCCAAACTAAATGGCTAGAGTTACAAAAAAAGCAATTTCTCCCAGATTACGGTTCCGTTATTACAACCCAGTATTGTCAGTAAAATTAATGGCTGATGTCTGCAAGTCTTCACACTGTAATCGTGAAAGAAAAGGAACATAGACTTTGGATTATGTCTCATTAAATGCCGTTACAAATGTGAGGTCACTTTCAGTTGGTTAAAGGATTGGGTCTAGTCTTCTGATCATAGTCTTTACCTGTTGTTAATGGAAAAAAATACTTGAATTTTTGTCGATCAAGCTAATAAAGGTCCTGGAGATCTTTGTTGTCTTTATGTTCTATATTTTTCTGTTAAACACAGTTGTGTCAGTATTAAAAGAAGCAAGCGTATTGTTGCTTCCAGAAGTCTCTATTAAAACATTTTGAACGTTGACTGCAAACTTTGGGTCTCTGTCATTGCCTAATAGTCTGACTCAATTAATTACATCCAGAAATAGCAAGATGATGTCTAAACCTCATTCATAACTAATTACCTTCTTAAAGGATTAGTTCACTTCAGAATTAAACGTTTCCTGATAATTTACTCACCCCCGTGTCATCCAAGATGTTCGTCATTCTTTCTTCAGTCAAAAAGAAATGAATGTTTTTGAGGAAAACATTCCAGGATTTTTCTCCATATAATGGACTTCAACAGCTACTAATGGGTTAAAGTTCCAAATTCACTCTACATGTATGGCAAGCCATTTTGACTTCTCAGGATATAGAATTCTTGATATCTGTAATTGTATTCTCACTAATGAAGTTTCTCCATAGGCTGCCATTCAAATTCAATTGTTGATATCAAGAATTGATTTCTTATTAGTTCCTAATTCCAATTTCACATATCAGAAATACTATTCTGGCTAGTAAAAATAATTTTTTAATATCAATAATTACATTGAAAATTATTGTACTAGTAATGTGATTTGATATCAAGAATTCAATTGTCACTAGTTGATATGTCAGTTCTTGATATCAACAATTGAATTGCTACTAGTAAAAATGTTAATTTTCGAAACCTGATAATGTATTCCTGATATCAATATAATTTCTGATATCTAAAACGGCTTTCTTTCTAGTAACAATCACATTCATGATATCAGAAATTGACATTGTCACTAGTGACAATGAAATTATTAATATCAAAAATGAAGATTTTTTTTTTTTTTTACTAATAGCAGTTGAATTGTTGATATCAAGAATAGACATTTGCACTAGTAACAATGTAATTGTTGATATCAGAGATTCGGATTTTTACTAGTAAGAATTGTATTCCTGATATGTGAAACTGGAATTTCAGAAAGTAAGAAATGAATTCTTGATATCAACAATTGAATTTGAATGGCAGATCAACAATTGAGTTTGAATGGCAGCCTATGGCGAGATTTCACTAGTAAAAATAAAATTTTTGATATCAAGAATTATAGTTTATACTAGTGGAAACTTAATTGTTGATATCAAGAATTAACGTTGTTACTAGTGGAAATGTAATTCTTGATATCAAAAACTGCCATTGTTACTAGTGGAAATCGAATTCCTGATATCAAGAATTAACATTTTAACTAGTGAAAGTTCATATCCTGAAAATGAATAAAAGTCAAAACGGCTTGCCATAGCAAGAATTGTATTCCTGAAATGTGAAATTGGAATTTCAACTTGCAAGAAATCAATCCTTGACATCAACAATTGAGTTTGAATGGCAGCCTATGGCGAGATTTCACTAGTAAAAGTACAATTACAGATAGCCAGAATTCAAGTGGAAATGTAATTGTTGATATCACAAGTTCATATCCTGAAAACGAATAAAAGTCAAAATGGCTTGCCGTACTACATGATCCCAGATGAGGAGTAAGAGTCTTATCTAGCGAAACAATCAGTCATGTTCCGTTTCTAAATTAAACTGCAAATAGTTTTTAACCGCAAATGCTCATCTTGCACTGCTTTGCGATGCTCCACACATTATGTAATCACGTCGGAAAGACATTCGACATAGGCGGAAGTACCGATACAGTGTTTACAAAGCAAAAGTGCAAAGGTTAAGTCAAACAAATCTTACGAAAACGATTTGTGACGAGTTTCACAGAGTGCAAGATGAGCATATCTGGTTAAAAAGTGTATACATTTCAATTTATTTTTTTAAAGAAAATGAAATGTTTTTCTGGACAAGACCCTTATTCCTTGGCTGGGATCGTGCAGAGCTATTTGAAGCTGCACTGAAACTACAATTCGGACGTCGTGAAGTCCACTACATGGAGAAAAAACGAGCATTTTTTCCTCAAAAACCTTAATTTCATTTCGACTGAATAAAGAAAGACATATTGAATGACATGGGGGTGAGTAAATGTTTATGAAATTTTAATTCTGGAGTGAACTAATCCTTTAATGTGTAATTCTCTAAAAATATAATCTTTTAAAAATGACATTTTCTAAAAAAAAAAAAACCTCTTTCCTGTTATAACCCCTCCACACCTGGTTTATTGTATATGTCACAATGTTAGTCATTGTGTGCCTCGGGGAATGTCGGCATATCATTGGGATCCGGCCCTGGCCCTTCTCGGGTGTAAGCCACACAGGTGTGTGCGTGTTTGTACTCCACCGGTCGAGACGCAGCATAGCGTATTGTAGCGTAACCCCCCACCCCTCCTCTCCCACACAATTACTGTAAATCAAATGCCACGGTAATTTGGCAAGAGGATGAGGACTTTTTTATTACTGTGATTATGGTTATGATGATGACTACAATTTATTCCAAGCAGATGATGAAAACGCCGGGGCCTACAGGTGTTGAGTTCATACAATATAGAAGTTGGTGAAGGATTTTTCTGTAATGTGGCATTATCAAGCTGCTGTGGAACAGAGTAATGGGTGTTTCGGTATTTTTGCGTCAAAAAATGGAGAGCAATTACTGATTATTGTGATGGATCCGTGCCATGCAGCGAGAGCGTACTCTGGTATCAAGCTGTAGTAATTACTTCAAATTACTGTGTCTTGGTGCCAGATGCAATTTGCATTTCAGCATACTTGTTGGTTTGGGCAGAAACAAGATAACAGTTCTCAGACTAACCAAGAAGGAAACTCTAACTGTAAATTAGAGTCTGGAGACTAAAATGTTCTCGAGCAGATGTTAATGTGGTGTCTTAAAGCTTAGGGTACAGTGATGACATTGTGCTTTCTCAAAAACTAACAACACCTAATCCCTTTCACTCAGTAGTGCCCGGTGTAGTGTCATGCCCCCACTTACCAAAGTCAATTCAGCCAGTGAGAGTTGACGAAAGGTACTAATTTAAGCTCTGATAGAGTGTTATCTGTATGTTAACAGCATTAGGACACAGTATGGGTGACACTGACCTAGTTTAACGTTCCTTGGAACTTCAACAGCCTGGGAAATGACCGATCTTAAAAGGCGAAACATGGCGTTTCTGTCATTCACTCTCATGTGGTGCCAAACCCAAATGCTGTTGGGAGCACAAAATGAGTCATTGTGAAGGATCTTTATGCAGCACTTTTCTATAAAATTACATTTTTTTTATGCATTATATTTTATTCTATATTTTTTTACTCTTAAAATTAAAGGTTCTTTATTTAAGAACCATGTACTCCATGAAGAACCTTCCATTTCATAATTTATACTGGAAAAAGGTTCTTATTGTCAGGGTTGGGGAGTAACGAAGTTACGTATTTAAAATACAAAATTTGAGTAACTGTATTTCATTACAGTTACATTTTAAATGGGTGGTAATCAGATTACAGTTACATCTGAAAAGTGTTTTAGATTACCAAAGTGATTACTTTGAATTTTAATGTCATTTAAACAGCAGTTGGGGATTCTCTGACTCTTGACAGTCTGAAAAAGCGGAGTTAAGTTTCACCAGCATTTGAATACTTTTAAGAGGGATCATAAAAATGTTGTTATTTTTATTTAGTACTGTCCTGAACAAGACAAAATGACTGAATTTATAAAAAAAAATGCCCAACTGTCAACTTAACTGTCCTGTCATGACCTGATGATCCACGACTGTTTTCATGTTTTGTGATAGTTGTTTGTGAGTCATTTTATTATTGTAAAAAAGGTCTTTTCTCACAATTTGTTTTTTCCCCTCACAATTGTGAGTTTGGATTTCACAATTCTGACGTCTTTTTCTCAGAATTGCGAGATTTAAACTCACAATTGCAAGTTATAAAGTCAGAATTGGGAGATGTAAACTTGCAATACTGACATTTTTTCTTTCAATTGTGAATTTAGTATGTGAGTTTATATCTCATAATTCTGACTTCTCAATATTGTGAGTTTATATCTCATAATTCTGACTTCTCAATATTGTGAGTTTATATCTCATAATTTTGACATTTCTCAATATTATTTTATCATAATTTGGACTTTTCTCAATATTGTGAGTTTGTATCTCATAATTCTGACTTTATAACTCACAATTGCAACTTTATATCACGCAATTCTGAGGGAAAAAGTCAGAATTGTGAGATAAAAACTTGCAATTACCTTTTTTGTGTTTGTTCCACACTTATTATTATTCCAAAGTATTCTAAAGTATTTAGATTAAGTTGCAAAACTTGAGTAATGTAACGAAATACGTTACAAATGACTTTTTAAAGCATGTATTTTGTAATCTGTAGTGAAATACATTTTAAAAGTAACCTACTCACCCCTGCTTATTATTAACATGTTCTTCATGACACACACACAAACAAATGAAAGAACTGTTCACAGAAATGTATTTTTGGGCAGCCAAAATGGTTCTATAGCATTGATGCAAAAAACAAAACAAAAAGGACCTTTTAGAACCCTTATTTTTTAAAAGGTTAGTTCACCCCAAATTTCTATCATCATTTACTCACCCTCGTGTCGTTCCAAACCTGTAACACTTTCATTCATCTTAAGAACACAAATGAATATATTTTAATACAATCTGAGAGCTTTCTGTCCCTCCATTGACCGCTATGCAACTTTAACGCTTTTAAAAATCCATATGAATTCAGCGGTTTAGTCCAAATTTTCTGAAGAGAAAATTGAATTTAGGCTTTTATTCACATAAACCTTCATCAGTACACACATCAGTTGTGGTAAACGGAAGCTCAAGCATGTTCGTTGACTTGCGAGAACCAATGAAGTTCATTCTCATATGTTACGCACGCATTTGAGCTTCTGCAGGATCCAATGAGGCTCACTCGAGTGTGTTAGACAGCATTGATCTTCTGTTTATGTTTGCTGATCAAAAGTTTATATGTGAATAAAAACTTAGATTTCATGTTCATTATATGAAGTGATTGTGTCTCCTCAGAAAATTTGGACTAAATTGCTCAATTCATATGGATTAGTTTTACAATCAATATGGACTTTTTGAATTGTCAAAGTGGTGTCCATATATGTCCATTTAAATCAAGTCACTTAAACGATGTGTTTACTGATTTTTAACCAGCTCAGTATTGTTACAGTATATGTAAATGAACAGTGTGTACTTTTCCTCCATGTCAAAAGTTTGCTGACAAAAAAAAAAAAGAGATCTGGGTGGAGGTAAAATGGTGAAATAGTGCACATTTACATATATTTATATATAAACTGTCCCTTATTAGATTTTTTTACATTTTTAATTTTGTGATCCACAGAATAAATAAATAAAACCATACATGTTTGGAATTACATGACGATATAAATAAAGAGTGAATTTTTATTTTTGCTCTTTAAGCCCTTGTTATGCCATCATCATCATCATCATATCAAGTGAGCTTTTCTTTTTCGTATTAAACTTGTGAAGAAAACATCACGCAATAGACAAATCGATGGTATTCCCATCTATTATGCCATGCTAGTTGTTGTCATAGCATCGTCTGTTGCAGACTATGGCACGAAGATATGACTAATACACAAAACAGCGGAGCGGGGGGGCACAGGGGGCTGCAGTTGTCATCAAGCTAAATGAACTGTGAATATTTTCACGGTGCGTGTCATTAGCAGCTTAGATTTGTTTCAACAAGGCTTACCTGAGGGCTCTATTCATTGGCCCCAGGTATGAACCGGCTAATGCACACTCCAAAGCAGAGCCTTCTCCCCTCCACAGGCATCTCCAAACTCAAAGAAGCCTCATGTTTTCTCCATTATGAGAGCATTCCTGCGCAGACAGGTCGGTCAGATTGCACACGGAATATGCTGAATGCACTCATTTGAAAAGACCCTAGCCGTTATTATAGTATATTTTTGGAAATATTTCTAGGACATGAAATATGGTGGTGAACAGCTTTTGTTTTTAATGTTTGCCTTTGCTTTCTGTAAATGTACATGTTTCTGTAAATATGCATGCACAACTATTTTTGTTTCCATAGTATACACAAGTCATGCTGTGTTGTGAGATATCAGAAGTCAATATGATTTGTTATATTCCAAGTCTTATGGAAAAATAATTATACTTTAGCCGTTATTATGGAAAAAATATACTTTAAAATAATGTTGTTTGAACTGAATGTTTACGGACACTTAATCGCATGTTATGCACAATTAAATATAGTAGTTTAAATGTCTTTTAAATGGTGTTAGTTAAGAATGCTTTTCTTAAATCCTTTATATGTTATTTCATAATTCCATTGTCTGAATGTGGTTGAACTGCACTGTTGAATGACTGACAAGCATTTATAATAAACTTTAATGTAATTTTTATTTAAACGGTTTACACTAGAGTGTTTTCGTGTTAAAACGGTGTTTTAAAATGAAAACGATCCTCATCTACACTGTTTCCACAGCGTTTCAGAAACAATCTTCGTTTACACTAGATGACCGAAAACGCATGTCACATGACCGTTCATGCACACTGGGCATGCGTGTGTAAACACTGGCCTCTTGTGTGCAGTATTTAAAAAAATGCAGTTTAACTGCACAATGGCTGCTAAAAATGACAACAAAGCTAGCAAAGATTGTAGTTCAGTCTCCATGTTATTGTTTACACGGTCGTCAAGGATACACAGAGCGAATGTAGGTAGCCACGCCGTCGTTTTCAAAAGTGTACGTTTTGGTCCGTTGATACTGAAAAGCAAACCCGTGTTTTCGAACTAAAATCGGGTCTGCAGCGTTTTCGAAAGTCACTGTTTGCGAGGTTCGAAAATGCTGGTGTAGTGCAAACGACGGACGTAACTGTTGGAAAACGTATACGTTTTAAAATGGAAATAGGACCTAAGGCATTTTGTTTAATACTGCTGTTGCCTGTGGTTGACAATCGTTTTCATTTTATAACACCATTTTAAAACAAAAACGCACCAGTGTAAATGGGGCCTAAGACAATTTACCAGCCATAGATATGCTTTTTACCAGCCATGAAACTATTTATGCAAAAACAGGCAATTATGACACCAAAATTTTAGATACCAGTGTAATCACAATTTTCAGGTACAGAAATTTAATGAATAAATAAACACCTTACACCTTTAAATTTATCACTCAAAAATGAATTAATCAAATTTAAAATCAAATCAATTTTATTTAGTTTATTACAACAGCGCGCCAAAAACAAGCCACAAGCACTTTCCAGTAAAAAATCAATAGATCAACAGAAATAAAAAAAAAATATCAATTAAAGTTCCGAGGGTTTAGGTGGTAAAAAATTGTGTTGACAACAGATGTTTTTTCAACTGCGATTTAAAAACACTCAAACACGTGTGATATAAAATAGAGCTGCATAGTCTTCACTGTATAGATAAAACATATTAATTCTTATTAAAGTTACAAAAGTTATTCAGTCAAGAGCAGTCTTTTGTCGTTTGATAAACATTAAAGGGGTGGTTGATTATGATTTCACTTTTTTAACTTTAGTTAGTTTGTAATGTTGTTGTTTGAGCATAAACATCGTCTGCAATGTTACGATGCTCAAAGTTAAATGCAAAGGGAGATATTATCCCTACAACAAATGGCTGGTAGGGATTACAACGAGCTTCTTCCCAGATAAGTGATATCACTAACCCTAAAATGTACATAAACCCTGCCTCCGAGAACACGTAACAAAGGCGGTGAGGCCATGTTGGGCTGCTTTAGAGAAGAGGAAGAGTTGTTGTAGAAGAGTGTTTTTACCATGCCGTCATTTTACGCCAGTCGGCTTCACAAATGATGGTCAGTTTAACGCTGGATTTGCCCAAAAGATTAACATGACGGCACACGCTAGTCGATTAGTTCAACTGCACAGCAACCGCTTATATTTATCCACTAACCATTCAGAAACATCCAACTCCATTCTAAAAGTTGTAAGATCTTCCTGAGTCTCTCCAAACTCAGGTTTGAACATTGTAAAGCTGAACATCATTACTGACAATGGTCCTTTTGTTTTCATAAGATTCTGCAGCTTTGTTGTTATTGAGTTTCTGGAAAGCGGCCGGGAGCAGCAGCTCATTTGCATTGAAAGGGACAAACATAAACGGTGTGTTTTTGCTTACACCCAAAGAAGCTATAATAAATGATCTGTGGGGTATTTTGAGCTGAAATTTCATAGACACATTCATGAGGACACAAGAGACTTATATTACATCTTGTAAAAGGGTCATTATAGGTCCCTTTTAAGGAAACAGAAGGCAGCGGGCCTATATATTAGGCTGCTGTCACTTTAAGAGCTTATGCACTAATCCAACATACTAATAAACATGTGTCTATGTGTATCTCAACTGTTTATGTTTACTTAAGAGATAATTGACTCTTTGTGATGATACTTGCAGGCATTTTCAAGCGTAAGAAGATGTGAAAGTGTTCAATTTAGTGCTGATGTGGATTTCTGGGTGCATGCATCGGATGTTTGTGCAAAAACACAGCGAGTAGCGAATTGAGATCCCCTTCAAGCCTACATGCATTTTAATATTTCAATTGACAAGGCTTACTTTCGTGACGATGCAGCGCCGGCCCGTCAACTGGCCCGAGCGTCATTCACGTTTATTCACGTTCCTGTTCTCACAATATTGCATTGCTAGAATTCATAAAAATATCACCGGCCGATACTGCAGATTAACACCATATCATATACTAGCCAACATTTATTTTTACTCGCATTTGATGCTTGGCGAGTGTTAATTTTAAGCCCTGTTTGCAAGTACTTCTTTTTAAATACTTTTAAATACTTGTGCATGTTCAGTACAATTAAGCACACTTCTTTGGTAGTCACTTGTGGTAGTCGTGGCCTAATGTGAGGGAGTCGTTTTGTAACCTGAAGGTTGCTGGTTCGATTCTCACGCTGGCAGGAATTGAAGGTGGGGATTGTGAATGAACAACACTCTCTCCACCTTCGAGACCATGACTAAGGTGCCCTTGAGCACGGCATGTAACCCCTAATTGCTCCCCACCAAGGGCAACTTCTCACCTGTAAGTCGCTTTGGATAAAAGCGTCTGCCAAATGAATAAATGTTCTTTTTCACAATAGTTCTAACAGATATTTGCAACCTAACTAACTCAAATCATCCAGTAAGAGTAGACAAAAGGTGTCATTGTAACCTCTGACAGAGTGTTATATGCATGTTAACAGAATCAAGACCCAGTATGCGTGACATTTGCCAAGTTCACCATTCCTTAGAACCTCAGCGGCCTGGAGAATTACAGCGCTTAAAGGGACAGTTCACCCAAATATGCAAATGTTGGCCTTTTTTACTCAACATTATGTAGTTCTGAACCTGTGTGCCGGTGTTTGTTTGTAAAAGACCATGACGAAATGACAAGTATGTTCATGCATTCACCATAAAAGTGGCCAATGCTGCACAGGCAATACATTCAAGATAGTCTTCTAAGCCACACTAAGGTTTGTGTGAGGAACAGACCAATTTTTTTATTCAGTGACCATCTTTCCTGCTGCTGCTCATTCTACATTCTGCATACCCAAACAGGCATCTTATTTTGTTATTCGCGGATGAAACAATATTCCTTCTGGTGTTCATTCATGTTTATTTGATGCTATAAATGAACTCGTATGAAGAGATGATCGGTTCACGAGCCGCTTGAAGGAGCTACAGCGATCTGTCACGACACATTAAAGACACACTATACTCTATTTATTGTTTAAACTTCTTTAAAAAATTAGAATCTTTGAAATTTGAAACTTTGTTTCATATGAAGTAACCTGCTCTGTCTTGTCTCTCTGTGTCCTCTTTGCTCCGTGATGTATTTTTCACTTTGTGAGAGCGGTATGGCTTTCTTGTTCCGTTGTTCACAACATTTAAGTCTTTTCAATGTAAAAGTTCTCACTACTGACTGACACAGTAATATAGACAGTCTTTGCCGCCATCTAAAGGCATAATAATGTATCTTCTGTTGCTGTTCACTGTCAGAGACTATTTTTTTCCGGCGGAAGGAAGGCATTTACAGATTTTACTTCATGAAAGTAGCATTGATACATATTTTTGGCTCTAATATTTATATTGTGTGACAACCGTTTTATAAAAGCAATAAGGTATTCGAGACTAGTGCTGTATCGTGAATAAGTCACGGCTGAAAGGGTTGCAACACAACAACGCCCTTCAGCCATGATAATGCACAGCCTCTTGCTTACGTATAGTTACATAAGTATTTTAGTAGTTCAACTTAAACTAAACAAAAATAAGAAATGTACACATTAATTAGAAAAGCCCTGTTCCTCACACATTGTATGTCTTAAGAAGACTTAAATATAGCACGCACAAGTCATATGGATTCATGCTGCATTAGATAAGACCCCAGCCACCATATTTATCTAAAAACTTTTTTTCTTTTTTTTTTTTTGATATGACAAATATTTGGCATCAGTTGACATTTTTCCACAACACATTACAGGACATGCATTGTGTTTCTTTCAGAGTTTATTCTTTCTGCAAATATGCATGTTCTTACAGATGGGCTGCAAAACTCTCTTTGGCTCCCTGTCCTGCATGAGTCATTGCTTCTCTAGACTGTAGCCTTTGGTTGCTAGTGTTTTGAGGTTTTTGTTTTTCTTTCTGTCTTTATCTGATTTCTCATCAAGATATTCCCCTATCTAACTCTATTAGGCTTACTGATAAGAACCCACAGACTGAAGCCTTTTCCCCTTAAACATTTCTCCATTGCACAAACTCTGTCCAACAAATAACCCTGTCACTGCATTCCTTAAGCCTACATCTGCCAACACCTTCTCGCTACAATGGCTTCAGTATTTTTTTTTTTTTTGGCATGCCATCATATGGCGGCGTGGGCTGTAATGGTGTGCTGACAGGTTTAGGGTGAGGTAATTTTTTTTTTATACACCAGATCAGCCCCTGAGGAACTGTGCAGCCTGTGGCCTTCAGCTTTTAATCAAACGGACTTATTATAAACTAATTGTTGATATAAACTTTTAACGGATTGGACAAATCACTTTCCGTTCAGCACGTTGTCATTTCTGCCGTGTCTTTTCATGCACTCGCAGCACATTTGGTTTTGATTGCGTGAGTTGTGGTGTGTGTGTTCCGTAATGATGCTAAAACACTGCCGGTGTGTGTGAATAAGGCTTGCTCATGCTGAGCAGTGCTTCAGTTCATTATGTGTTAGAAGACTGCATAAAGAAGTCTCTGATTGAAATCCCAGCTGTCCGCTACACACACACACAAACTCCATGGAAAATGCACCAGAGCTCAGGTCCGTGGGCTTCCCATCTGCACTCCTCTGCTTTCCTCTCCGGTCCTCTTTCGCTCAGGTCGACTTGACTCCCATGTCCCACCTGTACACGACACATCCTGTAACACTTCCCTGTCTCACTATGCTCCATGTGAAAGCCCTACCATCTCTCCAGCCTTCCATCAGTGGCAGCTAATGGAGGTATTTGTTACTGTCAGCTCATCTGGCCTCCATTACACCCCTCAGTATTTTTCTCTCCTTTTGGCCAAGGCGCACAGTTTTTGTTTTGCAGCTTCATTATGCTCTGGTTTTGCAATTTTTTTTTTATGTGTATTTTCAGAAGGTTCGGCTCTGGAAAAAGAGATGGGATTGTTTTCTATGCTCTCTGCAGCCTGCCAGCAGTATGACCTTGAAAAGAAAATCCCCCTAAAATTAGGTCTATGGTTTATTATAAAGTCACAACACACAGTTGCATGCTTCAACATGATTCTCATGGCCTATGCATACTAGTTTATGTTGGTAGAGATATCATGCTCATTCAAATGATCTGATTGTAAAAGCATATTACTAAAATAATGAAAAAAAAAATACACATATCTTTAAAAAAATAGGTTGCAGATTTTGCTAAAAAGCACGTCCATCACAATAAATTTGATCAGTCCAATCTAGTCGCACCTTCAACAGATTAGTTTTTTTCCTTCTTCAAATCTGTACAACATTTTTACAACAAAAATGCATGATGATCACTGGCACATGGCGTGCTGTCCATATAAGCTGTGAATGCTCTGCATCCTCAAGCCACGTGTGGACTCGCTAATCAGTGTTGAGCAAAGTTACTTTTAAAAGCAATTATATATTGTGTTACGTTAGTTACTTTTCCTGAAAAAGTACTACTTTTTCTCACTATAGGACTTTTTTTGTTTTTAATACAGTTAATAATTACAGGCTTGTGTAAAATTCTGAGATCGCATTCCACTGTATTTTGAGGAATAATGAATGTTTTTTTGCAAGTAAGATGAGTAAATGCTCGATTAGACCTACAATATCCATCATGTTCGCAGCACACGCAACACCTCTGCACTTTATTTCTCTCAACATGGGGACAGGAGAGAACACAGTCAATAGTGTCAATATTAATTAATATTAACACTATAAATTACAATAAATTCCTTTGTTTGAGGTATACCGCAAAGCTTACTTGATAAAATGTTGGTAATGCATAGCCTATACAACTGTCCGTCATATATTTATTTGCCACACCATGGTCATTTTCTTCAAATATGCCAGTGACAGAGAGTTCCAGGTATGCTGATATTATAGCAGCTTTGCCGCCTATGCTCTGTTGTTATGTATTGTCATTACTGTTGCACGTTCTCATTGGTTTGCTGGGCTATGCAGGATTTAGGGCGCAGAGTAAGCTGTCAACGAATCGCTTTCCTTAGAGCAGTGCTTCCCAAACTCCCCCCCCACCCCGGTGGGCTGTAGCGGTATTGCAGGGGGGGGGGCGTAGCTAGTCCAAATCAATATATTAAAATAATTAAAATATTCCAATTGTTCTAAAATTAGATTTTTTTGAAAGTATGTAAGGTTAGTGTTATGGATTTAAATATATTTGTAAAGAATGTTGACATCATAGTTCTCATAATTCACATGAATTTCTTACAAACTTGTTAATAAATGTATTTGTAGGTAAATGTTGGTATATATTTTTTAACGGCGGGGTCGTGAAGCTTTTGCAATGTTTTTGGGGGGCCTTCCCCCTCTTAAGTTTGGGAAGCTCTGCCTTAGAGTAAAAATGTACTGCTGCTGCCAGATCTGGATCTCCGAAAATCACACAGTACTAAATCGACTAAATCAAATTAAAAAGTCATAACTGAAGCTATTTTCATAGTATTGTGTTTTCTCGATAGGGAAATATTTTTTTTTTTTTACAAAACTTATAGGCTAAAATGTGAAAGAAAGAATGTAAACTTGCTTATTGTAACTGTCTTGAGTTTGAAATCGATGGTCTTCGTTTGTTAAAGCATTAGTTCACTTTCAAATGAAAATTAGCAGAAGATTTACTCACCCTCAAGCCATCATAGATGTATATGACTTTCTTCCTTCTGATGAACACAATCTGAGATATTTTAATAAATATCTTGATGCATTTGAGCTTTATAATGGCAGTGAACTCAAGAGTATGAGCTGAAGAAAGTGCTTTCATCCACAACCATCCATCGTAAACGTACTTCACACAGCTCTGGGGGGTTAATAAAGGCCTTCTGAAGTGGTGTGGTGTCAGTTACACTGTTTCCGTAAGCTGAATAGGGAAGCCATAGGACGTAGCGTAAGCTTTTTGAACTGCAAGAGTTTTACACTTTCTTCGTTTGTTTAATACAGAAGATGGTCTGGTGGAAGCTAGATATTTTACTTGTTAAATATGAACATTTTGTTTTCACAAATCCATCGTTTGGCTTCAGAAGGCCTTTAATAACCCCCCAGAGCCATGTGGAATGCGTTTATGATGGATGGATGTGGATGGAAGCACGATCTTCAGCTCATACTCGTTGATCCCGCTCACTGCCATTATAAAGCTTGGATGCGTCAGGATATTTATTTAAATAACTCCGATTGTGTTCATCAGAAAGAAGAAAGTCATACACACCAATAAGATGCCTTGAGGGTAAGTAAATCTTAGGCTAATTTTCATTTGAAATTGAATAAATGCTTTAATGCCACCAATTTGCATTATTTTAATGATTGTTTTTAAAAGAATACTCATATTTTTATTCATTTATATTGATTTTAATTAATTATTATTTGAAATAATTATCTACTAATAGGTCTATTTATTATGTTATACTTATTTTTAATTCTAAATTTAAAAAATATACATTTAAACTTACACCTGTCTATGTGTTAATTTGTTTAAATCTGAGCCTTTAAGAAGCGGACGCGCCGTACTGTTTATATACCAGTGATCATCATGCATTTTTGTCCTCTTTCATGCTAAAAAGTGTACCACTACAGTAGCTAGCTAGATTACTTACAATCTGTAATCCATTACTAACATAATTGTGACGAGCAGGGAGGGCGAGAGCCATGAGGGAACGGCGCGAGTGATAATGAGCGTAAGCTGTGCGCTGCACCGGTCTCGTTTCTCTCACGCCTATATTTTATGTTGTGTTTTATTATGTTTGTGTTGGTGGCAGTTGTCTTGAGAAACTGCCGCCATTTTACTTTCATTTTGTTGTTTGTTTATTTATTTGATTAAAGTTATGTTGAATGTTTGGCGGTTCCCGCCTCCTTCTTCCCGTCCTTAAGAACTGTGTTACAATAATCTATTTCATTACATGTTTTGGTAATGTAATCTTATTACTTTTTTGATTACTTTTGACCTAACTCATTTGTGACATTTCAATAATCGTGTAGCATGCATACTGATATAAAAATGCAAAGAGAAAGAAAATGTATTTCACTCTTTGCAATCAAAAATGTGAAGTACATCAAACATTGATTTAAGATTAATTAAATCTTACAACTATAGCTAAATATTTTAAAAATCAAAATAAAACACTTACTAAAAAATATTGTACTTGTTTAAGCTGTGTGGCCTGTTAATTTTCCACATAAGTATAGCTTTCAAAACATATACAACATGCTGAAAGGAAAATTTAAAACATATAATGAGAATTACGGAGAGTTGTTGAATTATGAATAGTTTACTGATATTTTGTGAATATTAAGTAATCACGTAATCAATAAAAAAGTAAATGTAGGTTGATTAAGAATATTTTAAAATGTAATTAGGAATCTGATATATAGTCCAGATCATGCTGCTTATATAATCAGCATTTTACTTAAACCACGAAGTGTCAATCAATCAATTGATCGATCGATCAATGAGTAAATAAATAAACATGCATGAGGCCCCTGAATATAAATGCATCCTCATGCACAGACATATTCATACACACAAACGCTCCCCAACGCACAGGGACACATTATTCACACACACACGCAAGGCTGCATTCCCCTTCCAAGTGAGCCAGTAAAAAGTCTGTGACTATGATCAATGTTTATTGCTCTTGGCACTTCGTCAGAAGTTCCCTTACCTGGATGTGGCTAATTAATCGTGTCAGGCACAAGAAGTGCAAAGCAACTCATATATGGAGATGAGATCAGCAGTGGAGCAGAGCAGAGAGGAGACGGGCTGGGCCGATCTCTCTTCTGACTGGAGATCAGCCTCTGCACTCGAAAAAAAAAAAAAAAAAAAAAAAAAAAAAATGTTGCAAACGAAACCGTGGCCTTACAGGCAAAGCGGGAGTTCCCAGTCCAATTACACAAGCTGCCGGCTCATGCAAATATTAACAAATAAACAAACGACTTTGCGATGCTAATAAAGCGCTGGCTCAGTTAGAAACTTTTTAGATTCACTCTTTGCCATTACAACTAGCAAGTTAAGAAGAGCGTGATCATATTTCATGTGTGTGAAGGGCACTTTCTGTGACTATGTTTCACTTTCCTAATATCCCATTACATTTTGAAAGCTTTACAGGCACAATTGTTGTGTTTATTTATGTATTTAGTGAGTGAAGTAAACTACTGGTATTGAGGCCCTTAAAATTGTGACTTCAGTGTCCCACATTTTACATTCAACACTGTTACGTTTGTTAAAGTTGTGACCCAACAATTGACATCATTTTAATAGTACAATTTATAAGGATTATAAAATCATCTACTGCACATGTAATCTCGACTACGTAATCAGCATCCAAAAAGTTGTAATTACAGTTCATTAAAATACGTTTGACTACAGTTACTGTTTAATTGATTACACATATTTACATAATGCCAGTAAATCATCATTATTAAATGATTCTCCCTCATTCTTCATGTTTTAAATTTTCCTTTCTAAAAAAGCATATTGTTTACATACATTCAGAAAGACTTCTAGATTGCTGTGAAATTGCAATATTGGACATTGCATGTGGAATGAACTCCTGATGAAAACATCAGTTATTATTTGAATTACTCTTTGAGTCTTTTAACCATGTATTGCTGTCTTTGCAAGGCTTTCTTTTCTTTCAAACACATTTTAATTATAGATTATTTTAATTTTAAATTTGTATGATTTAACTAGCAGCTTTTTCTTGAACTTGCGAACCCCTGCAGTTCCGTAAGGATCCCCAGTCTGGGAAACCTGCTGTAATGTAATGTTTAATGCACATTTTGTTGTTAAAAAAGATTGGAATATATTTTCATATTCAATTTGATAAACTAGTTAGGTCAAAAGTAATGTAAAAGTACACAAGTAGTCAGATTATAATACCTAAAATGTATAAAGTAATGGATTACATTACTAACGACAATCAGTAATTGTCTGTGTGTACGCGTTTTTGTGATTTACGAGGACACAAATTTGTAGAATGACATGGGTATGACACTGGTAATACAACTTAAACGTGAAATATGAGGACATTTCATTACTAAACAATGTTTTTAAAAAACTGCAAAAATGCAGAATGTTTTCTGTGATGGGTAGGTTTAGGGTTAGTGTAGGGGGAGAGAATGTACAGTTTGTACAGTATAAAAACCATTACACCTACGGAATGTCCTCACTTTGATAGCAAAACAAACGTGAGTGTGTGATTTTCTGAGTTTAAGCTCCTCCTTTCACTGAACATAGTTGAAACAGAAAAAAACAATAATAGTACCACATTCATTGGAACATGCTGGAGACTTGCATGAATTTATGTTTTGCTTTATAGACATGCACACTCCATAGGACCACATTAGAGTTTTACCTGGGTTTAATGTGTAATTGATTTTTTTCTAGGCACTGCAGTAAGGATGGAGTTTGTGACTGCGGCGTCTCAGTTCAGATTGACTGAGGTGCTTTCAGCACTCTAATGAGTGTTGTAAATTACCAGCCTTAAAGCGAGTCTGCACCATGCTGCAAGAGATGGTATTTTAAAGCAAAAAAATGGCCAAGAAATTTATTATTCTTCTGTGATATGAATGAGTGTGACTACTTTCACTTAATGTTAAAAGTAGGTCCGCTGATTTACAACATGTCATTTCCCAACAAGAAGCAAAAGCGTAATTCAGGGATAGTAAAACACTTTACGATGCATTATTAAATCGACAATTTAATGTGCCAACTCGAAAATGTGTTAGCAGAGAATATACTCATATTTGAAAATACATCAAATAGGTTTCCCCTGTTGAACAAACGGCAAGAGTGGTCCCCAAAAATCATTTTTCCCAACTTTTTTTTTTTTTAAGCAGTTCTATTGTTAATAGTCAAGGCTAAACTCCTAAATGATACATTAAATACACATTATTTTATTAAGCAAATTAATTAAGGACCATCACAGAAGATCCTAGTCCTTATTCATAAACTACTCAAGACTACTTGAGACTGTCAGTCTGTCCAGTGCTAATCACAATAGCTAAATGAACAAGTTTTTCACATGCTTATGCTACACTTTTGTGTATTTTAGCACAGCTACCATACAGTCCTGACCAATCAGCATCCAGAACTACAATTATCCATTTTATAATAACCATTAGGACTAAATGGTATAGGATGCAAGTTTATTATTTAAGCTTTTGATAATTTCAGGTGATCATGTGGTATGATTTATGCTATAGGCCAGTTTTACATCAAGAACGCTAACTATAACGATAAAAAGGGCTTGACATTACCTTTTTTGCATTTTTTTTTATATTATCACATAATATTGGCAGCAGGTAACTTTAAGACCTGACACAGAACTGTTACATATCCGTTTTTGTTTCTCAACTACATTCACTTGAAACAGAACTGACTCTGAATACATGAATAGTCATCAAGACCAGCATCTTGACATTATTTTGTGCATTTGACTGTTTAAGCGCAATAACAGTGATTTTGTACTCAATTTAGTTCCGAAGAGACACTTTGGGTGTGAGCACAAAACCTGCGGAATTTAGTAAAAATTACACATGATCCCACCCTGTAACACCAGCAATATTCACCCAGAGCAAATGAAACAAGTGAGTGAGGGGAGGCGGGTTTGCGTTTTAACCTGCAGAAAATGAGTTCGCAAGTGTCTCAGATATTTCTGTATCGATACATATGGAAAAAAATCAATATTTTTGATAGCCCTGCATTGCACTTAGTTTATTATTTCAAGATGCCTTTTTAAAAGACTACAACGGAAAATGTAGACTAAATATTATATATAAATTATAATATTGTTGTCATCCTTGGTGGGAACAGCGCTCAGTACTACAGATCCAATCATTTTAGAACAGTCTTCATATTCTTTTGTGTGGTATGAATTAACATAACTTGAATTAGCATAATAAAGCGATGTGTATTTCAACCTCAAAAACATTATTATCGACTACGACCACCGCAAAAGTCCACCTTTCCATTCTATGCATAGTATAGATGTATAAAAATACATTATGTTTGCCGTGCCCTGTGGCTGTTATGGAAATCACATGACTTAAATTGGCAGCTGTGAACGATAGCACCTGCAAACAACTTGGCGGTTGTTCTCGTGGTCTGGCGGGAGTCTTACTGCGCAATTTAAACAAAGACTGATCATTGAGGCAGAAAAAAAGCAGGGTTGCGAGGAGAGAAGGAGGCCTGACAGCACATGATTGATGATTGGTCGGCACCCTAAGCCTGACACCCACCACTCACCCGCGCTGCATTTACAACAAAGTCACCAGTGTGTCGTCCGCCTGCGCCCTACCCCGGCGCAGCCAATCAATACGCTGCGGCCCAACACTCCAAATCACACTCGACCACATACTGCTGAGTAGACACAAGACACGGGAGGGCACATCGTACATGTAGATTAAAAATCTGCCAACGGTAACCTTAACGTGGAGCATGCGTGTCGAAGACACACACAGGCACTCACGTTTGGTACCGAAATGTAGGTCTGCTCATGCTGAGATGAACTGAGAGATAGAAGGACAAAAATAGCGCCCCAATGCCAATAATCAAACTCTCAGTGCAAATGCAGTGTAAACACTTGAATTACAAGTTTGTTTAAAAACTCAAGTGTTTACTTTTTCAGAATATCACATGAATAAAGTCAACCAGCCAGGACCAACTGCAGTCCAAAGAGAGGAACTCTGTGAAGGGATGTTTGAGAAACACCACTGCAGTATACAACAGAAACAGGTTCTTATTACGGGTTTATTTAGACATTTATTAATTCAACTGTTGTTTTTATTCATTTACATTTCAAATATACTTAATGCTTTTTATTTGTCCCTTTTAACTATATATTGTTAAATTGTTTGACTATATCAGTTATTGTTTATTGCAATTTTTTAGTGTGTTGTGTGTTACCCAGATGGTGTTTTGTTTTTATGTCTATGACCATATTAACCATGCTTTATTAACAAGCCGCTAACAATGAACTCTGTATGGAGCCCAGGACATGACATGTTGGAGGAAAAAAAGAAAAAGTAGGCTAAATCGTTCGCACGATTTACTATTTCGTTCCCATGATTTACACAAACGTGCGTATGATTTACTATTTCGTGCCCTCGATTTACTAAAACGTGTGCACGATTAACTATTTCGTGCCCTCGATTTACTAAAACGTGTGCACGATTAACTATTTCGTGCCCTCCATTTACTAAAACGTGTGCACGATTAACTATTTCGTGCCCTCCATTTACTAAAACGTGTGCACAAAACGTGCGCACATTTACTATTTTGTTCCCTCGATTTACTAAAACGTTCGCACGATTAAGTATTTCGTGCCCTTGATTTACTAAAACGTGCGCACGATTAACTATTTCGTTCCCTCGATTTACTAAAACGTGCACATGATTTACTATTTCGTTCCCGTGATTTACTAAAACGTGCGCACATTTTCTATTTCGTTCCCTCGATTTACTAAAATGTTCGCACGATTAAGTATTTCGTGCCCTCAATTTACTAAAACGTGCACATGATTTACTATTTCGTTCCCATGATTTACTAAAACGTGCGCATTTACTATTTCGTTCCATCGATTTACTAAAACGTTCGCACGATTTACTATTTCGTTCCCTCGATTTACTAAAACGTGCGTATGATTTACTATTTCGTTCCCGTGATTTACTAAAACATGCGCATTTACTATTTCGTTCCATCGATTTACTAAAACGTTCGCACGATTTAAGTATTTCGTTCCCTCAATTTACTAAAACGTGCGTATGATTTACTATTTCGTTCCCATGATTTACTAAAACGTGCGCACATTTACTATTTCGTTCCATCGATTTACTAAAACGTTCGCACGATTTACTATTTCGTTCCCTCGATTTACTAAAACGTGCACATGATTTACTATTTCGTTCCCGTGATTTACTAAAACATGCGCATTTACTATTTCGTTCCATCGATTTACTAAAACGTTCGCACGATTAACTATTTCGTGCCCTCGATTTACTAAAACGTGCGTACATGATTTACTATTTCGTTCCCGTGATTTACTAAAACGTGCGCACATTTACTATTTTGTTCCCTCGATTTACTAAAATGTTCACACGATTAAGTATTTCGTGCCCTCAATTTACTAAAACGTGCACATGATTTACTATTTCGTTCCCGTGATTTACTAAAACATGCGCACATTTACTATTTTGTTCCTCGATTTACTAAAACGTTCGCACGATTAAGTATTTCGTGCCCTCAATTTACTAAAACGTGCACATGATTTACTATTTCGTTCCTCGATTTACTAAAACGTGCGCACATTTACTATTTTGTTCCCTCGATTTACTAAAATGTTCGCACGATTAAGTATTTCGTGCCCTCAATTTACTAAAACGTGCGGACGATTTACTATTTCGTGCCCTATTTCGTCCCTCAATTTACTAAAACGTGCGCGATTTACTACGTGCAGCTCATATCGCTTAGCTCATATCACGTCAAATTATTATTTTTGTTCTCAAATTGGTAATGTTAAAAACATCAGCTTTGCGTAACTATGTGTATTTAGTGTGTATTGACGTTACCTGCAGATTTCAATTTCTGTAGCCACTCTGCAGTTCGAAGTCTTTTGCTTTTGACTACGGGTTAACAAATTGTCACTGATGATTGCCATTTGGACCTTTCTGGATTACAATCCACCATTAAAATGATAAGTTTAATTATTACAGCTGCTGTGATAAAAAGCTATAAATAATCCGTAACCTGCAGCATTCTCACATGATATAGCTACTGTCTGGGACTCCAATGACCAAAAGATGTGACATAATGACCCAAAGATGAACGGCTGCTGAATTTCCTGTGGAAACTCACTAGTACCACTCAAATTAGGAAACATTATTATAAGCTTACCATTGTGAATAAGGTAAGGAGATAGTTTTGAACGCTGGCTGGTTATGTACTTGCTCAAAAATTGATTGATTGACTGCAGCTTTAAGGAAATTTTTAAGAACAGTTTTCAATTTCAATATAATTATAATATAATAAAATTTAATGTATTCCTGTGATGGGAAAGCAGAATTTCCTACAGTCTTCAGTGTCACATGAAGTGTCACACGCGTGGACCTGGGGTGTCGGCGGAGACTGTGTGAACTAGTTCATCCCTTGTGAGCGCCTTACCAACTCATCAGCCAGTGGCACATATCCCCAGCAAACCGTCCCCATATACCGGCGTGATGAAAAAGATCTTAAACTAGATGGAACTGGATTAGATATTTTGACTATTGCGATCCCAAATCAGACTTATGACCTGTAACTCTGCCTGAATATCAAGTGAGTGTTCACTGTTGGCCAGAGAAGAACTGGCCCCCCTACTAAGCCTGTTTTTTTCCCTCCAGTTTAGTTCCTTGCTGCTGTTGCCTTTGGCTTGCTTAGTTGGGGACACTTGCTAATGATATGTATGCAAACTGAGCTGAGCCGGACGATTACGTCACTGTTTTCTCCAGTGCTGATATACATAAATTAACTAGACTAATAATGGAATTAATTAATAATATATAGAATAAGCTGGACAATGACACCACTTTCTTTGGGAGCTGCTGTGCAGCCAAAAATGATTTGCCAATTATTAATGTAAAGCTGCTTTGCCACAATTTGCATCGTAAAAAGCACTATATAAGTAAAGGTGACTTGACTTGACAAGATCCTTCAGAAATCATTCTAATATGCTGATTTGGTGCTCACGAATGGATTCAATTGATCAAAAGTGAGAGTAAAGATTTCTGTTTCAAATAAATGCTGTTCTTTTGAACTTCTGAAGGATCATGAAGACTGGAGTAATGATGCTGAAAGTTCAGCTTTGCCATCACAGGAATAACTTACAATTTAAAAACCCAGTTCTTTTTAAATTGCAATGCTATGTAATAATATTACAGTTTGTTTTTTTTTTACTGTATTTTTGATCAAATAAAGACTTAAAGCTGTCAAACTTAAAATTATGGGTAACACTTTACAATAAGGTTCATTAGTTAAACATGAATGTATTAACGAACATGATCTGATCATGAGAAATACATTTGTTACTGTATTTACTAATCTTCGTTAACGTTAGTTAAAGAAAATACAGTTCATCGTTTGTTCATGTTAGTTCACAGTACATTTACTAATGTTAAAAAGATTTTAATGATGTATTAGTAAATGTTGAAATTAACATTAACAAAGATTAATAAATGCTGTAGAAGTGCAGTTCATTATCAGTTCATGTTAACTTATGTTATTAACTAATGTTAACTAATGAACTTTTTCGTAAAGTGTTACCAAATTATTAAAAAGTTATATTCCCAGGTCCGTCAATCCTGTTACCATTCATTTTTTTTCTTTCAAAATCACTATTTAAAAAAAAAGCAGTCTTAAAGCAGTCATTATTGTTTAAAAAAAGTCTTCAAGGCCAATTCAAAGTCTTCTCTTTTTTATTACTTTAAATTATGCTTTTTTTTGTCAGTAAGCAACAATCTTAAAATGTCAACCCTGTTGCCATCATTTTGTATCATAAACAGATGACAATGATAATCAGAAATTTAAATTATCTTCATAAAAACACTTTGTAGACCTTGAGTGTTTTACAAATCTTACAAAACAATTATTTCTTCTTATTGAACTGAAGCACCTATCACATAAGAATCAAAACCTTTTCTTTGGTTTTAGCTTCCCGCTTGCATTTTCATAGTTTGTTGTAAAAGATATTTTCAGGGTTATGATTCTAGTGGGTGACAGAGGAGATGTATTTTCAATTAACTCCTGATCCAGGGACTGATGGTAATACAATCCAGCAGAGATTTTAATCTTTTTTGCAAATGTTCAGATTTGCGTATGTGTGCGCGCGCGCGCGCGTGTGTGTGTGTCTTTCTGCTAACTGTTATTATCAGTCATAAAACCAGAAGTAGTAATAAGATATATAATAGTCTTACTGAAATTATTTATTATCATGATTTTGTCTTTTATAGTTTGGTCATTATCTGCCAAACCAGACTAGTATTCGTATTTTGGCCATAATTCGCTCTCAGATTGATCTCTGCTGCCATTCAAGTCAAGCAGCCACTGACTCAAGGACACGGGAATCTAAATCAGCAGTTCGGAAACCCACCATACAGCAAAGAGATAGAGGAGATGCCATTTACAGCAGTATCTGTTCCTCTCAGTTGTTCAGGGACTTACGATTTGAATGGAATGAAACAGTAGTTGATTTGTTTTTCACCATTAAACCCGCTGCTTCGTATAGTGCTGAAAGTAAAATAAATCTTTCGCAATAAAGTAAATCTATCATGTTTCAACTCAACTACTGGACTTTGTTCTAATTCTGTGTTTTAAAAAACAAAGTCATCCAGTACTATTCAGTTCTGTATGCTTCAAGACATTACAGAAAAAGCCACAGAACCATTTTCGGAAATGGTTGCCTCCAGACATAAGAAATATATTAGAAAATCTATCTGAAATTATTAGGTACATTATTTGCTTTTGCCTAAATTCCTCTTCATGACAATATAAGAGCTCCAATAGTTCTTTTCTTTCATTTAAAGTGATGAGCGATGAGTGTCATATTAGCATTGAATTAATTCATCCCATTACAATAGCATTCAACGTCTCACGAAAGGTGTGCATATATCTATTCATGAGCTCTGCCTTTCCATCACAATTATGTAGCACGCATAACTATTTACGGTCTCTTAAAGAACATTTTAATCATCGCTTTTCAAAACTGTCAAAAAAAATTAAAAATGTCTTCACCTGAATGTATGCTATAAAAAATTTAATCAATATAAACGGATAGTTGTAATTGGACAAGCTGAGTTCAAAGTTGTTATAAAATGCTCATATAGTCTCACACTTGTGGCTGTGACTAGCCTATATCATGGTTGGAAATTAACAGAGGTTTGGGTCAAAAATGCCACCAAAATGAACAAAAATGCCTCTCAAATTCAAAATAAGTGGCAAAAAAATGCCCCTACAATTAAGCTATATCTGTAGTGAAAAGTGTTGATTCCTGCACGGTTTGCAGCGTTGAGCATTATAACCAATCACACTCATTTCTCAAACAATAAATGTGGTAGTCGTGGCCTAGTGGTGAGGGAGTTGGGCTTGTAATCTGAAGGTTGCTGGTTTGATTCCCACTCTCTCCACCTTCGATACCATGACTTAAGTGCCCTTGAGCAAGACACCTAACCCCTGATTGCTCCACTTGTAAGTCGCTTTGGATAAAAGCGTCTGCTAAATGATGAAATAAATAAAATTTCTGTTGAGCTCATGAATGTAATGTCCAATCAGAGGAGATTTGAGGCGTTTGTTTGGTGCGCACACTCAATTGACCCTTCGCAAAGACCCGCCCCCTTTAGTTACTGTTGCTATGTCCGACAAGCCATGCGCTCTCACGCAACACATGTTCTCACACAGAGAGAAAACACATTGTGGAGCAAAGAAGACAGAGCAGGTTACTTTTTATATAAAACAGTTTCATATTTAAAATATTGTAATTTTTAAATATGAAACTGCAAATATAAATTTTTAAAGAAACCATTTAATTTTCAATACATCAACGTTAATCTACTAACTCCCCTGACTACTTTGTCAGACAAAATGAATTTGGGGTTATGATTGGTTAGATCGCTTGTCAATCAAACTGAATTCAGAATCGGCACTAAGTCTTTGATCTGCATTCATGAACAAATTGCAGAAAAGTTGTAAGCAAAAGATTCATTTCGCAGTGTAGAGAGCTTTAGCGATTATAACTGGAGTTTTTGCAAAAGCGCGTAACTCACGTTCGACTGAAGTCATGGACCGGCTCAGTGTTCTTAGCTTGCTTTACAGTTTTATTTTTTATGCTACTCAAATAAATAACCATGTGAAGTCTTGATTTTCTAACCCATAAAAAGCAATAAACAAATTAATTATAAGGTTCTTAGTTAGCCAGAAAATTTCTATAAATCGACAGTAATCATTACAATATAAGAGCAACAATCAACAACAAAGGTTTTGTCATGATATTGCAGCTTTGCTGTCTAGTGAGCTCCTGTTTTTTTAATTTATACGCTATTTACTTCATCCGATTTTTGTGTAAATCCCTTAACATGAGCAGCATTAAAAAAAAATGCAAATGTTCAACATAAAACAGCTATTGTTGATGATGAAAAAAATATGATTGATGAAGTAACTGGTTAAATGTAAGTTTTCAACATAAAAAACAACATAGAGAGATTTTTAATAAGGTACAATTTGTTAAAGAGATCTGCATTGTTTAATGTCTTCATTGGTGCAACAGTAGCACGTGTAACTACCAAACCTGATGTTTCATTCGCTCAACACAGGTTTGAATCCACCTTTTGCCGAGCTCAAATTTATTTTCAATAAAAATGTGAAAATAATCTGCAAACGAGCATTTAATAATATTAAAAGTGTTTATTGGTTAGGTTTAGGAGAAGGTGTAAGGGAGGGTTTTTATTATCCCAATAAGACATTTAATCATTTTAATAAATCTTTTACACTCTATGGTATTATTGCATCCTGTTAATGTACAAAAATACGGAGGTGCAAATAGTATCTGCCAATATAAAGTGTAGAAAAAAGTGTAATTAGGCTAATATTTACTCTTATTGCAAAGAACTGATACTTTTACATGGCGTAAATAGAATCTATCGCTATTTTCACCTCATGTAAATAGCATATTGCTAAAAAATGATGCTATTGACACTTAGAGTAAATAGAATATATTGATATTTTCAATTAGTGTAAATAGCATCTATGACTGAGGGGAAAAAGCCCCAGTAAATCAATTTCAAGGGGCCAGTATTGCTTCTTAATAAAAAAATAATTTCTGTCCTTGATGTATATTACCTAATTGCCAGGTAAACAGCCTACGGTTAGAATAATGATCTATATTAAGAACTTTTTTCTGATTATTAATATTAATAATTGTGTTAAATGCTAATGAACATTGGTGTCTTCTATCATATTTCTGTTCAATTTTTAATTAAAAAAAACATTTCTAGTTATGATGTGGTTTCTCTTTACTTCTCTCTCTGTTTGACATACTGTATTTCCCTGCTGCAGCCTTATCTGTCCCAAGGTCTGAGTGTAACACAAGCTCTGCATCAAGTTACAATAGTGACATCTAGTGTGTCTGTTCATATTTCCTTTCAAAAGGAAGTGCATCCAAGGGCTCTGCTGTTTATACAGAAAGCAACAAGCTTTCCATTCAATCATCCAGTCTAATATTTGATTACTAGTAATTATTATTTTTTTTTTATCTGATTTTGATTGGCAGATTGCTTGAAAAACAAAGACAGGACCACTTTGAGGATGTGGGCAACATTTATAAATAAAAAAAATGCTAAATTTGAATTTCCTGTAGAAAATATCAGTGCACAGGATAACAAAAGAATAGGTTTGATGTTTTAGCTAAAATTATTGTAAATTCAAATCAAGATGTGGTGGAAACAGACAGGCATGATTATAATAGGCAGTATGGAAAAATAGATGAATGCAATTTCGTAAACAGATGGAGGTCCAGTAGTTTGGGCTAAATTTGTTGTGAAAGAACCCAGAAAATCAATACAGTGCTACCTTTAAATCAATGTTATATCCCTGATTATCACATTTATATAGACATAAATACAAAGCGCTCAACTTTTTGCACCATTGTAATCAAAATACAACAAAAAGATTTAGTATTAAACATGTGCATTTGTTTTTGTGTGTGATCCTCTGTGTGTTTGTGTGTGGTTCAGAGCAGTCTAAAGTGGTGGGCAGTATGCATAATGGAGTTCCCATGCAGCTGTAAATAATTCATGCAGCAGGAAAAGAGGGTAAGCATTGACCTGCTGCATTTTCATACATTAATCTCGTCCTGACTAATGGCAGAATGCACTGAGCTGAGAGAGAGAGAGGGAGAGAGCACACACTTCTGCTCTCAGACGTCATGTGTTTAATGGAGGTAAAGTCAAATATCTGCTGTGCTGCTACACATGTGTGGTGGGGATATTCTATGGGAATGATGAGTTAAATGTGTCTCATTTGTAAATAAACATTAATAATTGTTTATTTTTGCATACAACATTGTACAGAAATAATGGAAATCAATATGCTAAAACTGAAAATCACTCATCTGCTGCGTACTGACGGATCTTTAGCCTCTATATAAGACGGAAGATTCTCATATATTATTTATTATTTTTAGAGTAGGCATCCCCGTACGGTGTATTAGTGGGAGTTCTTTGTAATTCAAGTAAGTATTAATCTAATTGCATTTTTGCCCCACACATAAATAGAAGCAGCATTAGTGATCACTAGAGATGAATAAATATTGCATCAAGTCTTTGTTATTTGCAGAGTGCCAGAGTTCCTAATGGTGCACTTTTCCTTACGATCATTTATCCATCCATTAAAACAAAAGGTTACATTCCTGAGATGAAGCCACTCCATGCTGAGGAACACGCATTACCTGCCCTTACCCTATGGTTCTGTAAAGTCATAACATTTTAAGGCATCATGAACATCATGTAGACTATTCCAAATGGGTCAAAATAAGAAAAAGTTTTGGAATGGACAGATCTCTGAAATGAATTGGAAAGAAGCTAAATCCATATACATTTTGTATTTCAGACAGGGTAAAAGTTCATAATCAAAATGCATGGACGTTGACAACAAATTCACTTTTTGTAATGTAAATAATGAAGACCATATCATAGGTTTTATAACTGTATAAACTATATCTGTTTTATAATTTTATCTGTACAAAATTCTGGGTATTTTATGGTTTATTTTTTGTATTTTGAGACAAGAAATTGTAATTATTATTAAAGTTGTGAATTTCTATATTCTGCATGCAAATACTATTTTCCCAAACAAAACTTAGCAAAGCGTAGTCCTTGTAACTTAATGTATCTTTACTAGAAATGGAATCAGTGCAAGAATCGTTAATGCCTATTATGAACAACAAAATACAATACAACTCCAAATATTATGGATCTTGAATTTGTTTTGGGGGAAGAGAAAGATTTTCTTTCTTTCGTTCTGTTTGTAACTTTCATCTGACTTCTGAAAAAGTTAAAGTTAAGCAGCATAAAGATTTGTTCTTGTGGCTAAATTCTAAAGCATCATCATGTACCCCTTTGCAAAGAAGGTAATCCCAATGCACTGTGAGAAGTTCAGTGAGAAAACAAATCCAAGATGGTAGACAAAGTGAGGGAAACACTACTCTGGAGTTTTCGACCCTCGAAAACGGACATTTACATTTTGTCATTTGGCAGACCAAAGCGACTTACAAGGGGTTAGGTGCCTTGCTCAAGGGCACCTTAGTCATGGTATCAAAGGTGGAGAGAGTGCTTCAATTCCTGCCAGAGTGGGAATCGAACCAGCAACCTTCAGGTTACAAGCCTGACTCCCTCACCATTAGGCCACGACTACCTCATGAAAATGGAGACTTTTTGAAAACGCCAGGGTTGCGTTTCAATAGTGTAGACAGACCAAAACGGAGACTTTTGAAAATGAAGGCGTGGCTGCCCATATTCACTCCCTGATTGGGTCTTCTGGATCATTCCAGATATCATTCATATCCTTCCCTGATTCTTCAAGCCCCTATCATATATGGCCATTATGCTATCGGAACAACCAACTAACTCGTTACACTTGTACGCACATGCCCAGTGTGCATGAATGGTCATGTGACATGGGTTTTCGGTTAGGTAGTGTGGACGGAGATCTTGTCTGAAACGTATTGGAATGCCATAAGGATCATTTTCATTTTAAAACGCAGTGTTGGACATAGCCTTAGAAGGCAGCTGTATATATGGGCTGTAGATGGTAAAGCAGATTTTGGAACAGAGCCAATGTATATGTTTCCTTTGACAGTTTTAACTTTATTCATGCCCACCATCACAAATTACTTATTTGCTTTTGTGCATGACAGGGCATTATAAAACTTGTGAGATGCCATAAACCAAACCTGCAGGGACAGCAGAAATCCACTGAGGATTTCACTCACAGAAAGCTCCATCAGTAAAATCCCCCATAAGCCTTTGGTACCCAGTGACCGAGCGTGCGTGCGAGGGTGTGAAGGATGACCAGGATGTGTCTTCTTTGTGGAAATCCTCCCAATACCAGCAGTCTAAGACCGAGAGTCAACAAGACTTATTCCAAAAGCCCCACAGTATTAATAGCGTAGCATTAATAAATCATAGTGCCAAGCGGCTTTTATCTGAACCAGTACTTTGCCTCAAATGGAGGTTTTAAGCTCACAGCTACGACTTGAAAAGAGAAGTTCAAGAGAGAAGAAGAGCAAATGCAAGCCAGACACCCCAAAGTAAAGGTCGCCAATTATCAGAACCTAGTCTAGATCCAGATCCTGGATTGGTTCCATACAGATTTATCATGAAATTGTTAATTGTATGCAACAGTTCATTCTGGTTCTCAATACTGATTTGCCGAGAGCCTTCTCCAGCCATGCGATTATTCGACCAGCATCCCCACTGGAACCTTTTCACAGTTTGTATCACTCTGCATGCAGCATTTCTCTCACAGCGAGTGTCTGGTGGACACCATAAAAGTACAAGTACTGCTGTTGTTGTGTCACGAATTGTAGTTTTAAGACTTTTTAACTGAGAATTTATTAAAATAAAAATATAAATTTTGATTAGATGTTTTTCGAAGATGTGAGCTCCAGGCCATCAGCGGTTGTTCAGTGCTCATGTACCCACTGAGAACAGCTTTATCTCGGTCAGTCTCTTATGTAGATAGTGTTTAAAGAGCAAAGTTAAGTTTCATAACTTCATTTTTATTTATAACTGATATCCTGCACTATAAATAGGACAGCTTTTGTACTTTTGACTGATCTATTGGTTTGTGTTTATAGCTATATCACACTGCTAGCTATAGATAGACAGACTCATAGATATCACTCAATATCTATATATATATATATATATATATATATATATATATATATATATATATATATATATAATATTAAACAATATTAAAAAAACAATGGTAAATTGATTGTCATGATAACACATCTACACTGGAAGCAGTCAACGTGTTGCAACACAACAAAAACAACAAAATATAAAGATAAAATATATAAATAAAATATATCTTGTTATGATCAGCAGAGCTAATCGGTAAACGACTGATGATCTCATTTTGTTGCCATAACCAACTGGCAACTGAAAATTGCGTAAATTGTGATTATCCAGACCTTTTCTGGGAAGGAAATGCATAAACATCTTGAAACGAATTGAATAACCCTGATCTAAATTTGTGGTTGGTGAAAATAAGTAAATAAATGTTTATTACATTGTTATTTATTGAATTTATCACTTTTTTTTTCCTGAAAAAAAATTACAAACAAAACTTCTTTAGAATTCAATACATAGTTTGTTTTATTTCCATATCACTATCTATTCAATCAAGCTCGTCCATCATCCAATCCAAGGCACAAAATACAATCCCTTTTAATGCACTAAATTAACATGTTAAACTGACAGAGGGAATTTCTGCAGAACTCAGAACTGATGTTTTCAAATCATGAAAAGAGGAACTGTTTATTCTGCGATGAGGTCACGGATGTGGAATGCAAATTCTCCAATCGATCGGCCGTGTGAACAATAAACATTTTGTAAAAGATAATTCAGCCATTATCCACCAAGATATCAGCAATAACTGTTTGTTTAACCTTTCAAAGGCCCTTTCCGTTGTTTCTTTTTGGTGTTCAGAGGTGAAACTCAATACCCAGCCAGAGTCTGTTTATACCTGGTCGTCACAGCAACTCCAAAACACAGAACTCCATGAATGAAATTCCTACATATCATCAATCATCCCTGACAAAAGAGGGATTGTTGTGGTATAACGAGCAGTGGAGGATAAGTCTGTGGGTGTGTGTGTGTGTGTGTGTGTATGTGAGTTTGTAGACATAATGCAACATGCCCATGGTCTTGGAGCCAATCCTTGTTTCCACGGTTGTCACTATCTAACCACAGCCACTGTGAGCAACTCACCAGTAATAATGCACTGCATATCAAAAGATAAAACAACTAATGTAGATTTACTCAACCAAGGTGCCCCAGGGAAAGATGTCGTTTCTAATTGGTTCCAGAAGAGTCGGTTGCAAATTGACCCTCTTGCCCACATGGCTAATCCACCGAGTAGTTCAGAGTGGACATGTTGTGGTTGTGTGTTCAGAATTGCGGTATACAGAGGGAGGAAAGATATCAGCTATCTGAAAATGCAGCTTAAAACACCTCCCATCAGCCCCCCTCATTTTGCATTTATAAATGTTAATGAGGCTTTACAGGAAGTAGGCCAACTGCAATCATAACCCTTTGTATCCTAAAACTCAAATTTGGAGTCTGGTTCACATTTGTACCCCCGTGTTGATTCAGTATGGTGTGTTCGGGTTCAAAGCGAAGCCCGCAGAGAGGTACCATTTCAGCATGAAAGAAAACTTCCCTAACCGAAACAGGCACTTCGTGCTGTGCCTCATTGGTGGTGAAAAGCAAATAACTTTCATGGAAAACCACAGAAACCATGGAGCTTTAATGCAGATAACTCCAACTAACAGGAAGAAAAAAGGAGAAACTATTACTATGCACCCCATACTAGATTGCATAATGTGCTATGGTGACACACAAGTAAAAACTGCTTAAACTTTGTTTTTCCTGCCAATGTGTCTAATGGAGTCGATATCAGCTCTTAATGACGCATGCTGATGGACAGGTGTACTGTGAGAGTGTGAGGTGAGGGAGGCAGACAATGCAACCCTCTCCGCCCTCTCTCTGATGTTGTGTGCATTCAGCTGAGCTGCTTCCTTATCTGTCAACCTGCTGTAATTTAGGCCGGCGCTCTGATCACAGCCCCGACCTGCCGGACCTGTTGACGGTGCGCGGGAGTCACGCACACGGAAAAGACACCGAGACAAGACATCATCACTCACTTCCCTGACCCCACCAACAAAGCGCTACGCTGTTTCAAGGACTCTTCCCATTCAATTGCACTTAAAGCACTCTTTAGTGCCTCCACTCGCTTCTCAGCGAGCCGATCGGATGTCTCAAAGACGGAGGGCTCCGTTTTCCTCGCCTGGCTCCCTCTCATTTACCCAAAGCAATATGTAACAGTTTCCTTATTTTCTCCAGTGGGACGGCCATGACAGTAAATCTCTATTACTAATATTCTTCCATATGGTCGCATGAAAATTTGATGGTGGAGCGCCCGAGGCTGAGGTTGCAGCTGAGAAGTGGTTGGGTAAATGTAGCGTTGTGCAAGCCAGCCCAGGAGGGGCTTCCTCGGCTACATCTGCTCTGGGACGCTGAGGTGTAATCAGAGAAAGGCAGGCCCCAGAGCTCGGCTGCCACTTTTATCGGATCCTAGCTCGGAAAATGAGAGGGATCCATCATGGCGAAGGTGTTGACAGCATGTGTGTTTGGGTATGTGTGAGCGTACGACCTTGTGATCATATGTTCCCCAGCTCACGGCTCATATACTTGGCTTGGAGCTGATTTCCCTGAATTGGAGAGGCTTTGGATTTTGAGTCAAAAAATATAACAGTGCACAATATTTTGCGTAACGTCTCTGCTATGTCTTGAAATCCCAGCCTTCATCTCCTCCATGCATTTTATAACCAGAACAGACAAGTAACCCCGAGGATGTCATTACCCATTAACACTAAAATTTCCTCTGCAATTGAACATTGGCCAAAATAAGGCTCACATTGCATTGACAGTAGATTCTAATTGCTTGCTGGTAACGCTTTCATCTCTAAGGTACGACCGGAACAGCTTGCCAAATCCAAGTGACTGTGCCACCCTGAGGCTCCAATTGAAATGGTGTGAAGCCACAGGAAAACCAGTTGGCCTGATCCGATAAAGAGCCACATAATGTGCCTCACTGGAGTTCCCTGTGGAGAATGCATATACTAGGTACATATCAACAAGAATCAAAATGGCTTTGATAGTCTGCATAGCACTATTTAAACCTAAAAAGGTGCATTTTATAATACTTTAAGTTTAGTTTATTTTCGTGACTCTATACTGAAAACACATACATATAAACCACACCACATGCTATCATCACAACCAGGCCCTCAGGGTTTGGCTGGATAGCTTTGGCAGTTTTTGATCTTGCAGGTAAATACTACATTAGGTAGACAAAAAGCACTAAGGTGAAGCAAAAATGATGGCATCCAAGTTGCATTCTTCCAGGGCTGCATGTCTGGTACTAAGCAACTGTCATTTAGATAATTGGGAATGTTGAGAGATCGCCCTCTCAAGGTAAAATAGGTCACAAAATGCTCCAGTGTATACATTGAGAAATCTGTTGAACAACTATAGCTGACAAAAACCCTACAATATAATAGTGAAAACAAATCACAGGTGTGAAACGTTTCACTCCAAGCTGTCCTGATTGGGTAACAAAGGGAATGTAGAAAGAGGTGGGAGGTAGGTATACACACACATGCACCTCTGCATGAAAGATGCATGCAATTAAATGTGATGTGGCACCACAGGCTGCCTCCAGCCAACTCAATCCATCATGGGAAACTTTATCAGTGGGTGTATGTCCCAACATCCACCCCCCAAAGCTTCAGCGCTAACCTTCCACTCCAGACTAGGCTTTGGCCGGGCCTACAGCCCAGCCGCCATAACCTGATACCCCAACTGCAACTCTTACACCAAATCTTGTACAAAACATTATGGGTTTGGCTTTCATTCCTGTTTTTTGTTGTTGTTGTTGTTTTTTTCTATCTCGAGACATTACCTCAACTATACTACAGTGATTGTTCTATCCAAACAAAGGAAGGATGGCTTCCCCAAGAATTTCATGAAAAATGACATGTTTATTTATGTCCTAATAAGTATTTGGAGACACCATGCTTCAGGATGTTCTGAAAAAAAAAAAACTAATCACTTGTCAATTATTTTTGTCACTTTACCATTTTAGTTTTAGTATGAGTACTCTAAAAGTTGTCATTGAAAACAGTTATCTGTTTTTTCCAGAGTCTTGAAAAGCACCAATCACCAGTGATACTCATGTTATGACGCTAAGGCTCAGATAAACTAAGGTCAACAATACTCTGTTACTAGACAAAAGGTCACCTTACATGCAAACCCGGGGTAAGCGGTTGTCTTTCTATTCTAATCAAAATGGTTCAGCGCGCTGTGTACTCTGGGCTTTCTCTGGGAAACAGATAACATCTAGTAATAAAGTGAGATGGCTGGTATCTCTTTTACATGGATCAGGTGGGACCGAGACACAGTATGGCCAGCCTTGCCTAACATAGTCGGTCCCTATGCTATAAATGAGGTGGTTGAGAGTACCTCCAATGACTGATTATCCTATCCGGACCCAGTGGAATGCTGACCTCTGGAGAGCACTTCATTAGCTGGCTGGCACTAGCCTGTGATTGAGCTATCAGCAGTAGCGACGGAAAGCCAGCCAAGCCAGTAGAAAGGTAAGTCCCTTTGTCCAGAGACAGGTGTGTAACTGTAGCTAACTGACAGAGTTGCAAATCAGCGCCACTGAAATGCTATCTGAACAGGCTAACCGTGTCCAGATGGTCCTGTATCCATGACTATTTCTTTCTTCCTTTGTCTCCGTATCTTATTCTCTCGTTTCTCAGATACACAGACCGTTTTATTTCTCCTCCATGCTGACGATGCATAATAAATGTGTGTCATCCATTGTTCATGTTTACTTTGATTTGCTGCCTTCATGCATATTCATTCCAGACCTTGTGAAGATTCATGGTGTTGCTGTCCAAGCTGCTCTATGATGTCATCATCTCCTTTTGCTCTCAATATACTGCACAATTTCAAAACTAGTAGTGAGACGGCTCCTGCTTACAGGCAAACATAAATTATAGGTTAAATAATTATTTTAATACTAATAATTTGAATAGAGACATTTTCCACTATTGGATGAATTATAATTGTGTTTATGAAATTTATCTGGCAATATCTGCCATCTTGGATTTATTTTTTGGGTACTTCTCAAACGGAATGCTGTGTCCTGGTAAGGCTGCGTATCTCAAGTGCTACTGAAGAGCTTCTTAATTTGAAGGGTTCTTGGAAGGCAGTCTTTGTTTCGCATTCTTCAGTGACCCACAATCCTTTGGACTCATTCCAATTTATGAAAAAGAACAGACGGAAAACGGGTCGGCACAGAGTTCATTATGAAATGTAAAACAAAAATAATGTTTTCGGAGATGATGGCATACATATTATCTTTTGTTTTAATATAAATTAACTCTTTCCCCACCAAACACAGAATTTTCCGGGCTGTAACACAGTTCATATATATGAGAAAAAGGAGGTGGGAACAGTCGAACATTCAACAACTGGCACTCCCATAAACATAATAACACAAATTCCAGACCTGGTCCTCTCTCGTTCTTCACTGTCATCGCTCTCCCTTTTATACTTTCGGAGCTCCTCCAAGAGAGACACGACACCGGTGCAGCACGCAGCTGATGCTCATTATCACTCGCGCCTCTGGCCTCACGCCGTTCCCCCACGACTCTCGCCCCGCCCTGCTTGCCACATACTCCCATTGCCCCTCGCAGGCCGGGGGGTACCCATGAGACTGCGCTTTACTAAGGACAGACAAGACGAGAGAAAAGGAGACGGAAGCACAAGGAGCGACAGAGATGAGAGAGGGGAGAGAGGAAAAAGAAAAGGTCTTGGTTCGGTTCCCGGACACACTGCCGCTAAGTCCTCGGCCAGCCAAGAGGCTCTTGCTAGCGGTGTCATGCAATGTTACTGGACACTCGGTGGACGGCTTGATCCTCCTCCGCCCCCTGGCAGCCGGCAGTGGCTCCTCTGGCCAATTCAGCACCAATATCACACAGTTAATATATACAGGAAGAAGGAGGCGGGAACCAGTGAATATTCATCAACTTTAATATATAAGATAAACAAACAACACAACGAAAGTAAAATACACATAAACATAATAACACAAGTTCCAGCCCTGGTCCTCTCTCGTTCTTCACTGTCATCACACTCCCTTTTATACTTCCGGAGTTCCTCCAAGAGAGACACGAGACCGGTGCAGCACGCAGCTGATGCTCATTATCACTCGCGCCTCTGGCCTCACACCGTTCCCCCACGACTCTCGCCCTGCCCTGCTTGTCACATACTCCCATTGCCCCTCGCAGGCCGGGGTGTACCCACGAGACTATGCTTTACTAAGGACAGACAAGACGAGAGAAAAGGAGACGGAAGCACAAGGAGCGACAGAGATGAGAGAGGGGAGAGAGGAAAAAGAAAAGGTCTTGGTTCGGTTCCCGGACACACTGCCGCTAAGTCCTCAGCCAGCCAAGAGGCTCTTGCTAGCGGTGCCATGCAATGGTACTGGACACTCGGTGGACGGCTTGATCCTCCTCCGCCCCCTGGCAGCCGGCAGTGGCTCCTCTGGCCATGAAATTTTAGTGAAAATGATCAAAAACACTGACGATGGCTGGCAACTTTTTTAAAAAGCCACTGGGAGACTACAGACGGTTGTGACATGTTTCACTGTATTACATTAATAGAAAGCCAGTTTTTACTACAAAGTATTTTTCCAAAATTAAGTTTTAACAAGATTTTTGTGCGATGACCATGGGGTCGGAAACATGTGCAATGCAACCATTCCCAATGATGATTTACAACTGTCTCATTCCAGCACTTAATGTTGAGGAGGACTCTAGCCTACAGCCTCCGGAGGACTGGACTATGAAGGCCACAGCCTCATTTGGATGCTGCCTTCCATTTGAGAAGCACCCTTCCACTGATCTTGTTGCAGTGCATTATGGGATTGTCTTTTACATGACAGATACATGTTGACTTAGAATTCTTGTTTTTTAATGGAGTATTGCAGTATTAATTCTAAATTATTTATCTGTGCACATCATCATTTTTTAAAAATTCATGTGGCCACTAAATGTTTAATCAAAAATAGCTTCTCCCTCTGTGACGACATCTCTTCTCTGATGAGGTGGTTTACTGGTGAGAGGGCGGGACAACGTGTCACTCACATGAGATCACAGCAATAGCAAACCACAACAATCCAATGATCCAATCCATTCCCGATGGACAAAATCAAGTCCCGTCCTACATTTTTTTCTTATTTGAGAAGCGGTCCACACAGATACACGTCACAATAGGGAAGAAAAGCCTATTACATTCCCATTTTAAAATGCATATCGACGCTAGTTTTCAGAACAAAGCATATATTCACATGCACTTTTATGAAATTAATGCATTATTCTGATAAGAGCAAAGTCTGACCTTTTTAAATCGTCCGTGACATGCGACTCCTCAGAAGCTGTTATCTAATGGCCCAGGCTGACCCTTTAAATAGGATGTCTGAATGTGTTATTGAGGATATTGTTTCCTATAAACATCTAGCACTCGGGCAATAACAATCACATCAGGCAAAATGAAGTTATCTGAGAATAGAATTAAACTCCAAATGACCCTTTGCTCTGCTTCACAGCCCTCCATTAATAATTTCTAATCTAATCAGGGAGGATAAATGTACTATCGCCGGCCACGCCAGGCACCTTGCCAGGAAGAGGGCCATTCAGCGCGAGCTGGGCCTTGGATGAGGGGCGAGAGGGGAAAAGAGAGACATCTTTTCAGGGGAGGCCACTGCTTGATTTCCTCCTTTGTTAGTTCTCTCTTGGCAAAGTCATGTCCTTGTAACTGATAGACATGTCTCTTTGTAAATAACCCGGGGTTGACTGATAAAATACGGAAGAGAGAGAGAGGGGGGGGGGGATATAGAGGGTTCTCTAAATTGGCAGACATTACTCATCCGACCTAGAAGACGACTATGTCACATACTCTGAATAATCCCTCTCATTTGAATTAGGTATTACTTTCATCAACATCCCAATAAAAATTCACATGCACACACACACACACACAGAGACATTACTTTCAGCATATTCAGAATGCATTGATTTGGGCATATGAATATGTCAGTGCCTTGAAGTTTCTGCAATTTTAGAACAACAAGTAAAATGCTCTTAAAGTATTCAATGAATGAAGCAACGCAGTTTTAGAGACCAAAGCTATATTGGGAATATAGTTGTCACAGCTAAGAACTGTTGGCATCTTTCAGCAATCCCTCACTCTACAATCACAGTTTGCTGCATTAAAGGGATAGTTCACCCAAAAATGGAAATCATCGCACCCTCAAGCCATGACTATCTGAACATAATCAGAGTTATATTAAAAAATATCCTGGCTTTATCCTGGCTATATAATGTTAGTGAATGTTGCTCAAGATTTTGAAGTCCAAAAAAGTGCATCCATCCATTAAGTAATCCACTCGAGGGGGTTAATAAAGGCCTTCTGAAGGGAATCGATGGGTTCTTGCAAGAAAAATTTCCATATTTAAAACTTTATAAACATCCAGCTTCCGACAAACTTTCGTTTGCAAGTCGACTTAAAGCGGAAACGTAACCTCTGACTTGACGTGATTTGACTTATGTTGGTTACGCTGGTTATTATAGTTTGTAAAGTTATAAATATGGATAGTTTTCTTACAAAAACCCATCAGTTCCCTTCAGAAGGCCTTTATTCACCCCCTGGAGCTGTGTGGATTACACACGGATGGATACGCTTTTTTGGGCTCCAAAAAAATCATGAGCGCCATTCACTACCGTTGTAAAGCTTGGAGCCAGGATATTTTTTTAATATAACTCTGATTGAGTTTGTTTGAAAGAAGATGAGTAAATCATGAGATAATTTTCATTCTTGGGTCAACTATCATTTTAAAATAGAATTTAATGTTCGTCACTGGTGTATATTTTATGGCAGTTTTAAGCAGCTTATCCAATCAGATTTTGCAGACTATCCTATGGTATTATTTGTCATTTTAATGACAATCCACTTTTTCCCCCAATAAATGGCTCTTTAAGCCTGTTCATCTAAATACTGTACTATAGTTTACATGTCTCTTGAATTATGTTTTTTTGATTAGTCAAGGATCATGGCTATAGTAAAGTCATCATTCACAATTTAGCATACTTGACCCCCCTTCCCAAACACACATAATAAGGAAATGATCGCACACAGGGGCGCCCAATGGATTGACCCACTAATGTGACCACATGGAGACTTATGGATAACTTTATTTTGCATGGGTGAAAAAATAAATCATAATTAATTTGGGCAACAGTATAAAAGGAGCCCCAGCCCCTGAACCCTCAATAGGGAGTAATAAGGTGATTGTTTGGATCTCAAAGAAAATGGAAAAAGGGGAAATATCAAAGGTTTGTTTTTTTCTGTTTGAAATAAGCTTGTGTTTCCATTGTAACATATGGACATCAAAGCTTAAGCCGAGCAGAAAAGTGGAGAATGTAGGGAGCTATTTAGAAAGAGTGGAAATTATTAAGTCAATTTGGTGGAGAGAGGGTTCAAAAGCTGCCATCAAATTGTTTCAATAATGAGCTGTTTCCGTTATTGAGTGGAAAAAATGACGTTTTCCTACCCCTCAAAGATCTGCAGATAATTGGATTGGAATTTCAAATGAGAGCCCTCATCACGGCCATCCTAATAAAAGACCTTTTTTGCGAAGTTAAATTTACTCTAAAACCATCTTGTCGCATACAAAATACATCAATGAATTAAACTCACTTCACATAAAATACACCTGGTATCCAATCCAGATGATCTATGCCACTGCTAAAATGAAAGAATTTCATCCACTTTTATGAGAGGATTATCAATCTGAGATGTCATCACTATTAGACGTGCTAATAACTGGCTAGCCCATTCATTTGAAGTTTTCTCAGTTCCATTATTCCCACTGCTACCATATCTAACCTGTGCCGCGCAAGAGTCATCATGCATCATTTATGATGCCTTATCTCTGTATCTGAGCTCTTGTCTTTTATGAGCCCTGCTTTAAACCCTCTCATTAGCTTTCAGTAGCTTTGGGAACCTTCCACTATTGACATTTCTCACTCAGTAGCAAGGTTTGCTTGATGGGAACAGCATCTCTATTGACAAACTGATAGCCGGGGGGTGGAGCGCTGAGACCCTGACAAGGCTCCACGCAGCCTGCTGCGTGTCCAGGCCAGGGGCACAGAGGCTCGTGATAGTCTTTTGAGGCTTTCTTCTAGTAATGTTTCGTATTTATGTGTGGGAACTGAAGAGTAGCTCCTCAGTATGCAGCAACATGAGTTAGCCCACTTGATGCTTCCAAAATGTGCATTATTTATGATGCAAAACACACAACCTGACCAAACAGAGACTAAACGTCCACATACAGAGCCTAAGGTGAAGACAATGACAAGGTGAAAGTCTATAAACAGAGACTTAATGCCCCCACATAAAGACTAAACATCCTCACATAGACACCAAAAGTCCAAACATAGAAACTGACATGAAGTAAAAGTCCATATTTAGAGAATAAATGTCCACACATAGACTAAAGGTCCTCGCATAGAAACCAAATGTCAACACACAGTAACTAAATGTCCACACATGGACACTAGGATCAACTAAATGTCCTCACATAGAAACTGAGATGAACTGAAAGGACATACAGACTAAATATACACGACTAAACATTCTTGCATAGAAACCATTTACAGAAAATAAAAAGTCCATATAGAGAATAAATGTTCACACATAGACTGAAGGTCGTCATGTAGAAATCAAATGTTCACACTCAGTGACTAAATGTTCACACATGGAGACTAGGATCAACTAAATGTCCATATATGGAGACCAAATGTCCACACATAGAACTACTAGAACAACTAGATTTTCTTAGAGACCATATATCCATACATACATTAAATGTCCATACAGATGAAATGTCCACAGTTAGTCACTTAATGTCCACGCACTTAAACTAAAAGACATATAAAGACTACAAAGGCTATAAGTTAACGCAATAAAAATGAAATGTCTACACATTGAGGCTAAATGACCATATGAGACTAAAGGCCTGTTCGCACCAAGAACAATAACTATATTTATATTATATTTTATTAAGTTTATTGTTATTAATCTATTGATCTTTTTTTACTTAAGAAGTTAGATCTAATTTAGCAGTTAATTGAGTTTAAATAGAAACAATGGGACACGCCATTATGTAATATTACGATTTGATTTTTATTAAAAATAAGCCACATATGTGTGGCCATCCAGTGGTAGACATTTGAAATTTAAAATGAAGAGTGTCAAAGACTTTCTATACAGTCTAAAAAGGAACTTTGATAGTGTTCAAGCCATTGAACAAACGTCTCCTGAACCATGTATTTTTCCTCTTGCGCTGTCCAGAATTTAGCAGCCTCATCTCTGATTGGCTGGAATTTTGGCACATTGTAACACTGGTTTGTGTTGAGCAGGCGAGCGGACCGGCGCTTAGCGAGTGCGCAGGGCGGGTATCAGGGGCGCGAGCAACTGAAACCTTGCACGTGCGAAAGAGAATGTCCACGCACATCCAAATAAACTTCTTTGAAATGCAAAACTGATTTTCGTTCGCTCGAAATATTTTCTTATTTGCGAGACGAAGATTTTCTCCTCAACTCAGTTCACGCGAGCGCTAAACGCCCTCGATTTGGCAGAGATCCAATTCCATAGGTGGTACGCCATTTCGGTTCTGCAAAGGGAACAAAGGACCATTTTACTTGGCCTCTGTTTAAAGCATTCCCATACTTTTGATAATCGTGGTCTAGGTTTTTGTGATAGAATGGAACTTTCTCCATTTCCAGGAGCAGAAGCTGCCATTTCGCGAGATGAATGTAAACAGTATGACACGTCGACGTATTTCACGCACGTCGACGCAACGCGTGGTTGCAGCACTAAAAGATATAGTTCTAAATATAAAAGAATATCACTGTCCACACCACTACTATAACGATAACGATATAGAGAAACGATATCATTGGGATCACTTTCCAAAAGATTTTTTTTTCCAGCTGTTGAACGATAAAACACCGACAGCCAATCAGAATCCGTTCAAATTTAAGAACTCGCGCATTTAAATTGGCAGAGGACATTGCGGAGCAGTTAATCGCAGAGGTCCAGAAAAATCCCAGACCCCCTTTTCAAGGATACTTTAAAGAAAATGAATATATGGAAAACAATCGGTCATACCCTCGGAATAAATGGGGAGAAGTATTAACGATGAGATCATTATGCCAGGCTAGCAAACAGTGTGACATAACATTACCTTCCAGTGCAACATTGTCTAGCTTACTTTGAAGTTGCTGTGAAAGTTGTTTTTATTGCGCTATATTGAGGTCATCAGCAAAATTCACTGTTAGATTAGATCTATTACGCTAGCCATTCACTCGAAACATAGCATGCTGACATCTGCTGGTGAAACAAGAACTGCAAAAACATGTTGTACATCAGCCCGTGAGCTAAGAATAAACAGATCGCTATCTTTCGTTGGTGTGGACGCAAATATAGTTATCTTTATAGTTATTGTTATTAGTGTGAACGAGCCTTAATTGTCTATATATAGTTCGAAAATTGCAATAGCGAGGAAATAAATAGACATGCCCATTTAGTGACTATGTCCTTATAAGGGTTAGTTCACCCAAAAATTACATTTCTGTCAATAAGTACTCACCCTCATGTCATCCCAAACCCTTAAGACCTTTATTTGTCTTCCAATCCACACATATGAAGCGATGTCAGACGTCCAGAAAGGTATTAAAGACACCGTTGAAATTGTCCATGTGGTTGAACAGTGGTTCAACCTTAATTTTATGAAGCGACGAGAATACTCAACCAATTCGTCTCTCCCCTGTTGTTCCGCTATGTTTACGTCCGAACGCAGGCTCAGTATTGGCCGGCGTTCTGACGCAGAACCCAGAATCGCAGCAACGTAAATAACAGCAGAATGACAGGGGACAGACGAATTTGTTGAATAAAGTCATTATTTTTGTTTTGTTTTGTGCACAAAAAGTATTCTTGTGGCTTCATAAAATTAAGATTGAACCACTGTAGTCACGTTGACTCTTTTAACGATGTCTTTAATACCTTTCTGGACCTCAGAAGGTGCAATGACATTGATAGGATACACTCGGATTTCATCAAAAATATCTTAATTTGTGTTCCCAAGATGAACGAAGGTCTCACGGGTTTGGAACGACATGAGGGTGAGTAATTAATGACAGAAATTTCATTTTTGGGTCAACTAACCCTTTAAATGTCCACAGATTGAGACTAATTGCATACAAAGACAAAATTTTCACAAATAGAGACTAATTATATGAAAGATCAAACATGGATAAGCACCATTATGTGGTCACTTCGTTACAGAACATTATATACAGGCTCTCTGACAAGAAATCATCAGTGCTGTCATTTTAGCACCGCACTGGCTTACGACGTGTTCCAGGTGATTTTCATACCTGTAAATGTTATGTGTGAACACCTATGTATAAACAACGAGACCAGGCAGAATAATGCTACCATTTACCAATGGCGTTTTTTTTCAATTGCGGGCCGTCGAACAATGAGGACCGCATTCCTTTAGAGATATGAGAAAAAAAGCATTCAGTCGACAAATATCACATATCACAGTCTGAAGTCTTTCAAAAATCACTTCAAACTCAATTGAGCAATGCTATTGACTGAATCAAATTGGAAATAAGGAAAATGTGAAATGTGTTTAGCACGTATACAGTGATTCTCATTGGCCGCCCCACGGCTGGTGATTTAATATAAAACACTGTTGATCTACCGAGCTATGTGTCAGACGCAGGTTTTTCCATGTCACAAAGGATTGACGATGGGGAGAGCATGCCCTTCATGTCTTGACATAAAAACAGCCAAATGTATGGCCCATAATACCATTATTCAATCAGCTGATTGATTTTGTACTTCTGTTTGGAGTTATAAGTTCAGACTCATCTCCCTTATTGACTCGTACAGCAGGACGGGGGCCTTGCTCCTCTCACAGTGTAATTGCATTACAAAATCAAAGTCTTCTTCCTTTAACTCCACAGGGCAGAATGATAAATCCACGCTTACATCCGGAGAGAGACGGGTGGTTGGGGGAGAGAAGGAGACGAATGAGTCAGTGCTGCATTCAGGCTGGGGCTGATTGCTCCAGGATTTACTTCATTACTGTGTTCTTATCCAGTTAAGAGCGAGACCAGAGAGAGGAAGCCATTACAGAGACCCAGCACTCCGAGAATGCTGAATCTGCACTTTCATTTCACTTAGCAGCCACATTCTTATTTAGAGGCAATGTTGAGACTTTTCTGAGCTAATCTAAGATTAGAGTTTAACTGCTAGTCAAGATGTGTTTTTAACACCCAGGTCCAGCCTTTTTGAAATGATCTTCAATATATATATTTAAAAAAAATTAAATGTGATAATTTTCTGTTAACCTTGTTTGTTTGATTATCTTCACTGACAGATGGTTACCGCACGCGGATCTCACTGTCTCACAACTCCTTACTTTCGTTTAAGACTTTATTTCTGATTCAAGGCTGCTCTAATGAGGATACTCGACAAAAAGGACATTTCTGGCATTATTGTGCGTCTAATTGTTCATTCAAGAGTGACGCGCGTCTCTCTGTGCGTCGTGTGTGTGACATCTGCGCGCTCTTTTTCTCATATATTGATCATATATTGTAATGCTAGCCAAAGGATGGCAGAAAAAACGGATGTCGTGTTAATTGCATTAAATATTTTAAACTGGAAGAAAAGAATCGCATGCGTTAATGCATTAACGTTGACAGCACTGATTTTAACCCAATTTTCTGTTAAATGAACGCAAAACCAATTCAAAGTACTCTTAACATGTCCAAAACATTAATTCTATCACAACTGTCATAGTTTGACTAGCCAAGACAGCGTTAGCTGAAAACAGCGGGTCTGACTTCATCACTTACAATTTATTTTTTTGTGGGATTTGAATTGTCAAATGAAATTTGAAGGGGTGTTTGTATCACATATCTTCATGTTGCAGTCCTTGCATACTGCTGTTCTTCTTTTCTTAGCACCGTCTTGCACATAATCCTGGAAAAGTTACCCGAATTTAATCATTCTTGGCGTAGCGGCTGTCAGTCACGTGTCCATGCTCTTACGTTAGATCTCTCTAGCTGTGTCCGAAACCACCCACTCGTTCACTCATTCACTAACCCCTATATAGTGCATGGCAGTTGAGCGCACTATATCAGCAAAGAGTGAATGAAAATCAGTGAGCGAATTCGGGCGCTGACATTAATAGCATGCGCCAGACAGCGCAGACAATTTCATCATTAACATTTCCTAAAGCCATCTGTAATATGTCCTGTTTAGCTTAATGAATTGTATATTACTGTTTATTTGTCATGTTTATTGAGAATAAAGAGAGAATAAAAACACCTGTGTCATGCTATTTAGTAAATTTATATTTAAAAATAACAGAACAAAAACACTACAATGTCACATTTGTTTATAGAAATATAATAGTAAATAAATACAATATAAACAACAGTATACAATGTACAACAGTTCACTAACATATGAGAAAAATCGACCAAATTATCATATGATAATAAGTATATATATTATGATATAAACCTGTATCATTTCGCTTCAAAATATCTTTACAAAGATGTTCTAATTAATAAAAAATTACACTTACAGTTGTAGAAGTTGCCGCTTCTCTTATTGTCGTCCGCCATATTTATTTTTCTTTCGCGCTCGATCGTCCTATCGCGTTGGATTTTGGGTAAAGGCGCTTTAACGAGTGTACATCGAATGTACACTCAAAATCAGAGAGGATTGTGGGTAAAAGTAGTGAACGAATGTAGGGAATGAAGTCTTTCACACAGAATTCGGACAGCACTACAAAATGGCCGACATCCGAAATAGTGCACTATATAGTGGATAGGGAGCGGTTTCAGACACAGCTTCTGATTGCCTGCGGCGTCACGTGGTTAGGTTGCGGCGCGTTCAAAATCAGATATTTATTTAACAAAAGACTTTATTTCGAGTTTCATTTCTTTTATCAAGCAAGTCTCAAGTCCTAAAATTTGCGACTTAGGTCTGACTCGAGTCCCCCACTTCTGATTTTAAGGCGGTAACCATTTTATTTATTTATTTTTATATATATATATATATATATATTTGATATATCCTATATCAAGCTTGTACACACTGGTCACAGACACAGTTGTTTAATTGGTCTTCCCTTTAACGTCATCGTTTCATTCAGGCTGAATCGAGAACGCGCACGAAAACAAAATGCGGGATAATCATATAGTATTGTATAAGGTTCACGTATTTGGTGCACGTGTAGACCTATACCGAATGCATCACATTGCAACATTTAGGTCAATAAGAAACAAAATGTCATCCTTCAAATGTTGACAGAAAATGCCGCTCTGATGTGGCATGACAGATCGCCACCTCAGTTCAACCGGCGGCTCAGAGCACGAGTGAACGCGATTATCTCTCACTCTTTAATACCAGTTACACAATAAACATGAATGAAGGTATGTGAAAGATACAGTACAACTTACTGAAACGGTCATATCTCGTGTAATCGCTCAATCGTGTTTCAATGGCGGGAAGACGTCACAAACAATGACGTATCATTTACCTCAGAAAAGCCATTCCGTGTTCACAGATTGTTAGTTCGCCAGAGAAATGAACTTTTTCGCTTAATATATGCACTGTATTACGCTATATATTCATTATATTTTACTTAACATCTTTGTGACGTCTTGGTTATTTAATGTTGCCCATGTTTAAATAAATCTGTCATGAAAATGACAGCCATTTTGTTAATGATTATATTTCAACAACGAATTGGAGTAAAGCATGACTTTATAATTAGATTTAGAAGTTAAATCAAAAACTGCCTTATGCTTACATGTTTGCATACAGTATGTTATTTGAGTGTTGATTAATATACAGCGTAAAAATAAATAGCGATTGAATTTAGGCTAATTAGTTTGGGCTCAGTTAACCTTTAATATTAAAGTAGCAAATGTAATGTTCAGGTAGGGCTTCCTACATAGTTTATAGCTTTAGCAGAGATTTTTTTTTTGTCCTTAAGAAAGTTTTAGTTATAATTTAATTTAATGTATATAAAGACAGAAACAGAATTTGCTCAGTAAACCACTCTTTAATAAATATATATATATATTTTTGTTTAGTCTTCTACGTGGCCCAGTAGCCACAACACAACAAGATCAAGCCACAACACAACGGAAATGGTAAAGTTAGATTTCCTTGCCACTGTTCTAAGAGTCCAGAGTCTTACAATACCATGATTAGTTTTAAGTATGTAAACATTGTATATTGTACATGAAATATTTATTCAAAATCACATTTGTGCACAATAGCTTCATATTTATACATGTGAATGATTTGCCGCGTTAGCACAGCGCATGATGAAGGGAACGTCTGCCAATTCCACCAAGTGGTTAAAACGAATAATTTGTATTAATTAAAATTCATTAAAATAACATTTAAAATCAGACAGGGAGGTATTATTTCACCTGCAGTAAGTCAGTCGTACTAATAGGAAACTACTACAAGCATTGGAACATGAAAAAACCCTTTAAGTTAATTACTGTAAAAAATAAATAATATATATACACTATACACTAACTGTATATAATATATATATATATATATATATATATATATATATATATATATATATATATATAACTAATTGTGTAGTGTACATAAAAGGAGGTATTGCCACAATTTTACCAGTCTGGTCAACAACAACAACAAAAAACTTTTTGGAGAATTACAGTGATTTTTTCCTGTAAATAATTGTTTAATATAAGTACATGAAGGGAGTAATTGACAAAATGTCACCTGTAGTAAGTCAGTCTTACCAATAGGAACTAACAACCTTTGGAATTTGAACATGTCTGTTTTTAAATGTTAAAACAAAGTCATTGTAATTAATACTTATACTGTATTAATACTAATACTGTAATTAATAATGTTGTGGCTTTATTTCGTTCTGCTGCGGCTTGTTTCCGTTGTGTTGTGAACTTATGTTTGCTTTTTAAATTTTTGTTGTGTTTTGCACTACTGGGCCACCGTAGTTTTCTCCCCACCGGCTGTACCGAACCGTGACTTCAAAACCGAGTTACGTATCGAACCATGACTTCATGCATTATATTTTTTGATCAAAACTTAAATGTGGGAAGTTTCATTTAAAAAGAGAAAATCAAGTTTTTGTAAAAGACTACATCCAGATGATAAAAACAGAGATGGAGTCCTCTTCCTGAGTCGACACTGCATTCAGTAATGTTAGGCAGATTTATATGCTGGTTAATGCTTGATGATCGCATTAGCTTACATGAGCGTAAGCAATGCTTCTATCTCTTGTTTCTGCTTATTTTTGGATTTGGAGATTTTGTACTATTTCAGTAGATGTATAACAGTGTTCCCTATAACAGTGAAAATGTGGATTGTCATTGGCGGGGACAGAGTTAAATTGCATAATCTATGCATATTATTTTCAATGTCAGACCTTTCATTTGCATTCCTTCTGTTTTATAATCCATAGAGACACTGACTGACAGATTTGGAAAAATGTATATTGAAAATATTTGCTTCAAAGAAATTCTGTGAGTGTCCGTTCTTTGTGTAGAGATAGCTTGCTTTGTGGTGTGGAGTGTGCAAAGAGGCAAAACCTTATTGTATTGTGTTTTGTGCTTCATGGTTGAGTAAAGTGCGTTCGTCACAGTTCAGTGCCGAGCTGCAATGCCGTTTGGCAGGAGACAGGTGCGTCAGCTGCGAAAGCAACCGTACACGTGTGAGAGGGTGGGCAGGCCTGGCCGTGTTGCCGTTTGCCGTGCACCTTGTGGCTGCCCATTAATATAATTAAATTGCACTAAAAACTTTCCCTTTGAAACAAATTAATTAAGATGCTATTATTTAGCCATTGAGAGGTTAATGACCATCATTAGAAACAAAGGCAACATCCACCATCATTAGCCAAACTCAGTTATTTTGTCAATTTTGGTTATTTACTGGGCAGAAGATTAATGAGTCCAGATACTGGCCCAGACGCTAATTAGCTTTAAAAACATAACACAATCCATCACTGCTTGTGATTGTTACAGCGACACACACCGACACAGACGTAGACACACACACAAACAGAATCAGATATACACACAAAATGCATATTCTTACTCTACCCAACAGTATATAAAAAATCGAATTAATTAAGAAACATTTGCATCATTGTAATATGTATTTACTGCACGCTATAATTGAAGCAAAATCCACTCTACTTATCAGAATCCAGAGCATGGCTATAATGTAAATACTGATTCCCTGTAATCCAGTCTAATCGAATCTAAACTCTCTCTGGATTGGTTTTGAAGGAGTGATTTTGGAGTGATTTGGCAGATATCAGATTCAAGGAGCAACTAGAAACTAATAAGCATGTAGAGAATATTTTCCGTATTCATGGCATGCACTGCAGAAATGGCTAATCGAAAATTAATAGGTATGACTAAAAATTCTCATTGGATGACACATATTCCAAGTTAATATTGAGTATCTTTCATTTAAAGCCAAAAATTGGCCAGTACATGTATTTTTAATCTCTGCATATTTGGGTATCTGAGAAGAGACTTCTAGCCATGTAGGAATCAGTTGACAACAGTTAATTATACAATTCAATGACCAATCAGAATCAAGTATTCCAGAGAGCCGTGTAATAATAGAAAATTGGCGATCAAGGCTGCAAATGAATGGACCTGTTTAGGAAGTCATGAAGAGGACACACACGGTCACAGCCTGTCCAACTTCAGTCAGCTGATTGGTGGAGATGATAGGGCATGACTGCCATGGGGAGTGACCGCATGGCAACCATATGAGTAATGGGTTGAGCTCCACAGGGCATTGAAATGACATTGCTGAAGATAACGGAACTTATTGTCAACCATTTATACTAGAGGGAATTTATGACCACACCATAAATGTTTATTAGCATTTTTCTATTTATAACTTGAAAAAACGAAAACGGAGACAGCTCTCAGTCCGCCTGTGTGTCTTTGGTCTTTTTATGATCTGTGTGCATAGCAGGCCCCGCTCCTCTGGAGCCTTCTTAGTGAGCATGTGTGAGCTGTACTGTGCTGCACATACCCAGTAACTGTAGTGAAAAAGAGAGCGAACACAGATTTGATTTAAGACACACTGGGCCTATGACTGTCTTTTATCTGAGAGCCGGTAAATCATTCAAGCTGTACATCAGCAGGAAACAGCAAGCCTCTGGGCAACCCCAAACACACTCCCTCAGATGTAAACCTTGCTGGAAATACTCATGTTCTCACACGTCAATGTGTTCTGAGAGAAGCTCAGGGGGCAGTTAACAATAAGGTCAAAGCTAATGCACGGACATGGTTTGCGGCCCAAAAAATACATAGCACCTCTGTTAACTGTCGATGTAGGCAGAATTTTAAGGCATAATAGGCACTCTTGCAATGTAAAGGCTAGTTTAAAGGGTAAGAAACCTCCTTTTGGCAATATTTTGAGGTAAAATCACATCTATTGTTGGCAGATAATTCAATTCCATAATGCATTGCGGCATGGCAGACTGAGCCTTTATAAATATAATTAAAAACTAAAAAGTATCAATTAAAAGTTTCAGTATAAGTTCAATATTTTAAAACTATTTACCAAATATTTATAAAAGGAATTTTTATATGCTACTTATTAGACTCACATTGTTAGTTTATCAGTATGCAGGGCTGGGTAGGTTACTTTTAAAATGTGTTTCACTACAGATTACAAAATACATGCTTTAAAAAGTAGTTTGTAACGTATTTCGTTACATACTCAAGTTTAGTAACTTAATCTAAATACTTTAGAATACTTTGGAATACTAATAAGTGTGGAACAAACACAAAAAAGGTAATTGCAAGTTTTTATCTCAAAATTCTGACTTTTTCCCTCAGAATTGTGTGATATAAAGTTGCAATTGCGAGTTTTAAAGTCATAATTATGAGATATAAACTCACAATATTGAGAAAAGTCAAAAATATGAGATATAAACTCACAATGCTGAGAAAAGTCAGAATTATGAGATATAATCTCACATACTAAATTCACAATTGCAAGAAAAAAAAAGTCAGTATTGCAAGTTCATATCTCCCAATTCTGACTAATATATAACTTGCAATTATGAGTTTAAATCTCGCAATTCTGAGAAAAAGAAGTCAGAATTGTGAAATGCAAACTCACAATTGTGAGGGGAAAAAACAAATTGTGAGAAAAAGATGCAGTGACCTTTTTTACAATTATAAAATGACTCACAAACAACTATCACAAAACGTGAAAACAGTCGAAAATATGAAACTTATCTCCGCTTTTTCAGACTGTCAGAGAATCACCAAATGCTGTTTAAATGACATTAAAATTCAAAGTAATCACTTTGGTAATCTAAAATACTTTTCAGATGTAACTGTAATCTGATTACCACCCATTTAAAATGTAACTGTAATGAATTACAGTTACTCAAATTTTGTATTTTAAATACGTAACTAAGTTACTTGCGTTTCGTTACGCCCCACCCCTGTCAGTATGCTAACTGCATACTTTTTTGACATCAATAGTAAGTCTAGTGTCCCGTTTTGTGTGAGGAGGGTCATTTGATGGAGGTTGGATGGAAACAATGCACATCCATATCCAATGATCATGTCACATCCTGTCTACTGAGATGCCTTCATCTGATTGTTGTTTTGAAGGCAGCAATGATGTATCTATTCCTGCCTATGATACCCCATTATCCTGCGCGTGCAGGTCCATGAAAAATCTGAAAATCTTGCATCTGAAACTTGCGCTTGTCTGTCAATTTGTGGAGAAATGTAGTTCCCTTTCAGTCAGTCACGTTCGACGTACGTCAGAACTGAACCGACGAATTGGAATTGCGATATCCCAATTCGTCGGTTCAGTTCTGACGTACGTCTCTGTTCCCTCCTTCAGGGAACGAGAGTTACATACGTAACCGAGACGTTTTTTGCCTCCCTTTTTTTTACGAGTGGTGAGAAATTAGTTCTATGATATGTAAATATTCATTTTTGAACACAAATGCTGCCTGAGAAGTCATTGGCTTATACAGTAATGGCAACTGGCTCTGGGACACAGCCATGGAGTTGTTGCCTTTTTGTAGAAATTTAATTAGTTGCCTTAGTACAGTAGCAGCCCATATTTAGACAAATGAGTTCACTTGACACAGAACCGCTGAGTTTGAATAGTTTGAATTATGTTCGTGAGAAGAAACCAGTCTGTTAAGCAAGCAAACGGATCAATACTCTGGCATAGGAAGTCCTGTGATCAAAAAACGTCTGAAAATGCATATAACATAAGATCTGCGCATACATGCGTGACAAGCTGACGTTGCAGTAGTGGACATGTTTCCTCAAGGACCAAATCGAGTATGCGTATCTAATTTGAGCCAGAGTGTGGCCAAGCTAAAAAGCCCCATTGGAATGACATCGTCCTCATAAGATTCCCCCGTAGGAAGTGGGATGTAGTCCCAATGGGAGATGTTCATAATTCTGCATGTTTCGGGATCACAGACACATGGCATTGTGGGGTTGGATGTAATCCATCCAGAACAGTGCCTCATGCTGTTGTGCGGTTTTAAGATAAGCCTGGCTCTGCATGGTGTACACAAATACTACTGTACATTTAACTTGAAAAGTCAGAATTTCCTTCTAGGAAAAGTGCATTAGAATGTCTGTTGGTCTATACACGGTTAATGATAAACATTCCCTTTTTAAGCAAATGATAGCTAGTTTAACCAAGCTGGGGTTTGGTGTCTTTGTCAGCTGTATGGTCATGCTGGGAGGCTGCTAAACTCGACCATGGAGACCAGCATAAGCTAGCTATTATAATAATAAGTCTAGCAAACCACCTTAGGCTGGTTTAAAGGGGTCCTTTGATTATGTTTTCACTTTTTTAACTTTAGTTAGTGTGTAATGTTGCTACTTGGAGCATAAACAACATCTGCCAAGTTACGGTGCTCAAAGTTCAATGCAAAGAGAGCTATTTTCTTTTACAGAAATCGCTTTTTAAGGACTACAACAAATGGCTGGTAGGGACTACATCACAAATCACAAAATTTACGTAAACCCCGCCCCCGGGAACACGTAACAGAGCAAGTGAGGCCATGTTGGGCTGCTTTAGAGAAGAGGAAGAGTTGTTGTAGCGTTGGGAGTGTGGTTACTTTGCCTTCATTTTACGCCGGATTGCTTCACAAACGAGGGTCAAATTTTATGCTGGATTTGCACAAAATATTAACATGACAGCACATGCTAGTCGATGATTTGAATCAACTCCACAGCAAGTAGATAAATTTATCCACTATCCGTTCAAAAATATCCATTTTCAGTCTAAAAGTTCTTCTTGAGTCTCTGCATCAGTGTCCGACTCTGGTTTTAACAGTGTAAGGCTGAACACCGTTACTGACAATCGTCATTTTGTCTGAGTGAGATTCTCTAGCTTTGTAGCTTTGTTGTTGTTGAGCGACTGAAGCACGAGCTGTTAAAGATCTGCCCTCTTCTGGAAAGCATCATTTGCATTTAAAGGCACACACAAAAACGTCATGTTTTTGCCCAAATAATTATAATAAATGGGGGTATTTTGATCTGAAACTTCACTGACATTCTGGGGACACCAGAGACTTATATTACATCTTGTAAAAGGGTCATTATAGGTCCCCTTTAATTTAGCAATGTAACCACATAACTGCCAAATACACGATAGTATTGCTTAGCATTGTTTTTCTTGCACAATTCAGTAGCAAGGAAACTTCTAGCAGCTAACAGCAGCATTGCCATTTTGTTTCCATATCTTCCAGGCATCTGTCAATGCAAGGTCTTCGTGGTCGGAAGTCAGAGATCCCACATCCAGCCTTGAATGGAACACAGTGTTAGAGCAGAGAGAGGCCTCTGGAACTGAACCAGGCACAAACATGTAGCAGCTGCTGCTATCTGCTGGCTGGCTTCAAGTGCAACCAACGCAGCCATTTAGTGCACTAAAATGGAAGTGATCTTGCTGTGTTCTTGCCTTCAAAGAGCAAATAACAAGCAAATCACAAGTTCCCTGCTTTGACGCACTGGCTTAAGGTTATGGCTCACGTTAAGTTCAAGACATTGGTGCTTGCCTATAAAACAGCCATGGTTTCAGCAACCTCCTACCTCCACTGTCTCTTACAAATCTACGTCCCTTCCAGAACCCTGCGGTCGGTAAGTGAGCAGCGCCTCGTGGTTTCATCGCAGAGAGCCACAAAATCATTCTCAAGGACATTTTCATTCACTGTTCCTTACTGGTGGAATGATCTCCCGGACAGCCGAATCCCACACAATTTTCAAGAAACAGTTGGTAACTCATCTCTTCCATGAGCAGCACCTAACTGCATCATGTTAAAATAATAATAATAATGGTAAAAAATATTCTTTCTGATATCAACATTTCTTCCTGTTTTAGCTTGTACTATATGTTTTTGAACGATGACTGAAATTTCTAGTGTTTATTGCCTACTTAATACTTGTATTTCTCAACTGTAAGTTACTTTGGATAAAAGCATCTGCTCACTGAATACATATAAAAATTGTTCTTAAGGCCTGAGCTATGAGGACTGTGTGTCCAGTGCAGCCTGAAATTCTTTACATCTTTACATATGGATATAATTTGTACTGCAAACAGAGCTGCTAAAATAGACAGTTCCTTCCTGTAAAATAACTGATTAATTAATCCTGGCTGAGAGGCAGGATGTCTCAGTGTCAGGTGCCCGCTGGTGTTCCCATCGCTTGGCCATGCCGTGTGTTCGTACAATTTGATGTAGACATGTTTTTCGGTCCTGGCTGCCTGCCGGCCACACTCGATCACACCTCAGCCTTTAAAGTGCACGCCAAGATCAGTCATCTGCTGGGGCCGAGGTGTAACTTTATGAAATAATTACTTCACTGGCCTTTGGAGTATGCAGCGGGCTGAAAATAAACAGCGGTGGGTTGTGCAGGAAGAGAAAAAGTGTGAGGAGAAGAGATGCAAGGGGCCATAGTGTGAAATGAGAGCGGCAGCAGCAGAATTTATGGCTGACATTCATGTTATGGCAGTGGTTCAGACGTGACCTCCTCACTCACTCGGCAGCTGCCTTCTCTTCACTGCCTTTCTCCACCTGTCCCGAAAACACGCCACTCTCAAGGCTAGACCAGATAAATCTGCACGTCTGGAGTGAACACTATCAGTCTGTTGTAAAACATAGTGAACTGCCTATAGGCAACTTTTTAATGCATGACTGGTGCGTTAATGTCACAAAAGAAACAGAAATGTTTCTACAGAAACATTTATTTGTTATCAGTCCCTCCAGAAAAACGCAGATTTTTTTTTGTGATTGTTGCAGGCACAAATCCTTGATTATGCGGCACGTTTTCTTAAAAAATGCAATGGAATATGCAGGATATTTTTGAAATTTTATGCGATGAACTTGCAAAAACTGCGGTTTGATGCAAAAGAGGAAAAAAAGGTGATTCCCCCAACACCCTGTTCTCACTAGACTACTACCTTCATGTAAAGAGTAATTTCTTATTACTTCCTATAATAAGCAAGCATACTAAATCACAGAATATTTAAGTTCTCATTCTGATTTATTTCAGACCTTCATTAACACATGGCTCAAACTTACAAAACATTGAGTCAAACAAGTTCTGTCACTTTACAAAAGGAATATTCAACAACTTCTGTAAAATGAAAAAATAAAATATAAAAAAATTAAATGTGTGCTTCCTGTTTAACAGAGGTAGCTATACAAAACAGACATCTTCTGTTAAATGAAGTGCTTCCAATGCACAAAGTGTAATCTCTCACTGCAACGTAAATTATTTTACACACTACTAATATACAGCATCGTCTGTGATCCGACACACAGTTGCACGGAGTGCAAAATAATTTGTCCCCACTGTCATGTGACACACCGGGAAACTGCTTCAGTCTTTTGCGCTTATTTTTGTTGGCAAATGAGAATGATTTGCGTGCTTCATCACGGTTTCACCGCGGGGTTTCCAGATGATGTTCACGTGGTGTAATTACGTCACTTCAAAAGGTTCCCATGGCATTAGGGGGAAAATAATGCCGCTTTACTTGTGTGAAGTTAACGCAACATTATTACGCATACTTTATAGATATATAAGATATATGTGACTTTTTTGCAACAAAAATACAGGGATTACGAAATCATGCTAGCCCCGCATATTTTGCTTGCTGAAATCGGCAATTTATGCGGCGTTTTGAACAAATGCGACCCCCGCATAAATATGTGGACTTTGGCTGATTATGCATGAAATCAAGCGATTGCATAATCGCGTTTTTCTGGAGGGACTATGTTATACTGGTTAATCACTATGTGCAACGGTCTAAATTTATTAACATATATCATGTCTGAAATGTCCAAACACTAAAATGTTCTTCCAATCTTTTCATTCGGTCCAAATGAAATAATACAATGTCCTTTCTGTTTTCACATAGTCAAGTCAAGTCAAGTCATCTTTATTTATATAGCGCTTTTTACAATGCAAATTGTGGCAAAGCAGCTTTACATTAATAAGAAAATGGTGTCATTGTCCAGCTTATTCTATATATTATTGATTCATTCTGTTGCAAATATCAGTAGTTATTAGTCTAGTTAATTTAGGTATAGCAGCACTGCAGAAAACGGCTCAGCTCAGTTCGTATACAACGGCGCCAATGCAGGCATATCAAAAACACTGCTGAATATCAAGCAAGTGTCCCCAACTTAAGCAAGCCAATAATACCCTCAAGCATACCCTTAATCACCCTGTTTGCGTAGACATCAGGTTGGTTAGGATTGGACGGTGAGTTTTGGAGGCGGAGCAATAAAGAGGGTTAAAAAATGGGTTTGTTTGGGTTGTTTTTTAAATATCAACAGCATTTCTGAAAAACTACTTACCCAACCTTTAAGAAATGGCAACCTGTGAATTATGCGTATCCATGTCAACAGTATCAACACTGAAATGAATGTGCAGCAGTCAGATACAAGCTCTCTAAGTTGTTAACATTCATCATTATTGTAATGTAATGCTTTGAGACATCCGGTAGTTTAACATCTTCTCTTGTGATGCTTTGCTTAGAGCAGCTGTGTGTGTGCATTCATGCATTTTGGAGGAAGTGTGGCTTTGGGCGGCGATTTGCAGGGAGGGTTGGATCGTGTTTTCAATGCTAGCAGGCTAATGTTAGCATTTCCCAGATCACCTACTCCACCTTTAACACTACCAAGTTTGATGCAACACATTTGTAGCAACATTCTAGTGGACATGAGCGACAAGGGACTTTTTTTGTGCATAGTCGAGCTACAGTCTTTATCTGTCTGTCCAACCTCTCATTGTTAATATGTAGGTATAAACATGTAACTTTCAAAGACACAAAATGTACATTTTCATAAAACGTAAAATACATTTTCATGTCATAAAGATATATGTATAATTTCCCTTTTATTGTTTTGTAGAAGAATGTAAGATCCCTATACCCCATCCCGAACCTAAACATACCCATTTTATTCAGAATGGAAAAAGAATTAAATATAATGGACAGGAATGTGTAGAAAATGACAATTTTAGTAAAAAATATAACAATTTATTATATTATAATAAATATAATATTATTAATAAATTTATATAATAAAATATAATAAATTTTATATATATATATATATATATATATATATATATATATTATATATTTTAATAATTAAAATAATATTTTCAACCACTAATTCTTCACCTACCCCTAAACCTAACCATTTCTTAAAACTATGTACTGTTATAGATAAAAGTATAACAGTCAAATAAGTGTAATCACAATAATTTATTTATTGTGAAAATGTCAAATGTGGAACCAAAAGTAGTTCAAGTGATGATGAGTTGCAGTCCTCTCTGGCGGTGATATTTTTTTTAGGAGTACAGACAGAGCAGAATTTAAGTTATTAATACATGAAAATATGAACCCGGCTTCCTTCCATGAAGGTGTGCACTCACTTCGAATGTCAATCCACTGAAACACAGCATGTCGCAATCTGTGACGAAGCAGATGAGAACCAATGAGCGTTCGATATCAGTGCTGTAAACCATGTCGTAACGCTTCTCGAGGGCAACTTTCAAATTTGAATTATTACGAGATCGGGCTTTGACTGTGACACTCGCTGCTGAGAATGAAGATGAAGATTGATGGATAAAGGGCTGAATTTGAATCTGTTCCTTACAAACATATGGATTCTAAAGATTTGGAGTACAGGGAACAAATGAAATGGATATGATTTTTGAATTTATGTTGTGCTTTGGTGTATATCATGGATGTATTGTCAGTCGCTGCATATGAGAAAACGCCTTCCGTGTCTCACAGCAAACAAACTAAATATTACAAAATGGTTTAACGATTACAGAAATTGAATTCATTTTTAAGGCTTCAAAGTATGTAGTGTTGTTTAACATAATGCAATCCTCCGAAACACGTTTGCAGCACAAGTCATGAACAGAAATGTTATTTCATATTAAGTAGATGCATTCAATAAATTCGCCTAAGAACACGTATTGATATGACAACTGAATACAACAGATTCAAAACATTAATGCCACGATTTTAATATTAATACATGGGGATTCATACACATACACACTTAATATGTAAATTATTTACATTTTATTTGCTGTTAATACGCAAGTATTTTTACATTTTAGTGCTATAAATACGTCAGAATTGTACCTTTTTGAGTGTAAGAAAACGTTAGTAAATGTACGTGTGGTAGAACCATGAGATCACATTGGTCAGTCCAAGTATACAATGTGGCCACAATATGCGGGCAAACAATATATATATATATATATAAAAAGAAATAATGAATCGTGAGAACAAATTCTTAATTTGCGGCCATGATTTCTTTTCACCACATGTGATGGGCAGAGTAGATAATCAGCATCTGTTTTTCGTGGTATGCTCACAATGGCAAGACCAATTCCAAGAAGCTCATTGGAACCATGTGCCTCTAACTATATTTTTGCAAAACTCCTGTGAAACATGAGTAATAAATCTCAAAGATTTGTAAAAGCAAGCTAAATTGGCACGGTTGCTTTAGCAAATATATTTTTATCTCACGTTTGCTTTTATTAAAGATATGATTTAGGTTTATTGTAGGGTTTAGTGTAGGTGGTTCTTTATTTTCAAACATGAATAACTTTTTAGCACCACCTGACATTTCAATCTCAAACTGTTGTGATACTTACGACAACCAATTTAATGAAATGTTGCCGCTTTCACATTCATCGGTTTTGGGGGAAATTTGAGCCTGGGTTGAATTAACATGCATACATTTATGGATGATGCCAAGCTACATAAAGCATTATCTAGTTCTGTCAAATTTTCCCCAAAAAAATGGATTGGCAGGATTTTTGTTTTAGCTCTAATTAAGGTATTAAAGTTCATGTGAACATACCGAGAGTGGAATAAGCCAGAAGGTAACAGTTCCTCATCACTGCTGTCATTAAATGCTAAACATGCCTCTCCTCTCACCAAGATACCCCACCAGCCCCCCTTACAAGCCAGCTGCTTGTGTAGGTATTAAACAGAAAGCCTAGGCTTTGAGATTATTATGTTCTTTCTCTCTTTTTCTTTCCTTCTGTCATACAGAACTCATTGGAATGAGTTTTCATGTTTTTACTTGCCACAGGTATTAAACCACCAATCCACTGAAGATTCTGAAAGGAAGAGGGGGTCGAATGTGTGGGGTGAAGGAGAGCCCATATCTCAACAGTGATTTACAAGTCTGACTTGTTAAAATCAACACAGCTTCCTGACAGTGACAGGAGATCAAACCAACAGGAACAGCATAATCAAACGCTCTGGCACATGTGGAACCTTTACGTTCACATGCACACACAGGCATGTCATAGTTCCAAGAGAACATGGCAGCTGTTGACGCTACTGAGATGGTGTTAAAAGGTCGAGAGTTTGTGAGAAAGAGACAACACTTAAAATTTACCACCCCATGAAAATCATCACATATACTTAGCTAAACAAATCAAGTCTTGTTTCAGTTAAACAAGCTCTTTAGTTTTGTTTAGTTTGAACTCTGATTGACTGAATTTTATTCTCAAAACTCCAGAGGAGGGATCTTTATGGAAGCTTGTTTCCACCATGGAATAAAACAATATGGAACTTTTTATCTCACAATTACGAGTTTACATCTCGCAATTCTGACTTTTTTTCTTTTAATTTCGACTTTTTATCTCGCATTTCTGACTTCTTTTCTCATTCCAAGTCCAATTGACCCTTCGCAAACAGTTTGATTGACGGCGATCTGACCAATCATAACCCCGATTCTGCCATTTTATCTGACAAAGCAATGAGGGGAGTTTGTAGATTAACGTTGGTGAACTTGAAAAATTGTGTGTACTCGCGTCTTTCCGCGCTTGAAACAACATTCCTTCTGATGTTCATTCATGTTTATTTGATGCTATAAATGAACTAGTATGAAGAGATGATCGGTTTACGAGCCGCTTGAAGGAGCAACAGCGATCTGTCACGACACATTAAAGAGACACTATACGCTATTTACTGTTTTAACGTCTTTAAAAAATTACAATATATTAAATATGAAACTGTTTCTGTCGACGCATTGTCAGTGTCCTCTTTGCTCCGGGATGTATTTTTCACTGCATGAGAACATGATGTGTGGCGTGAGAGCGGCTTGTTGGACAAAGCAACTGTAACTAAAGGGGGCGGGTCTTTGCGAAGGGTCAATTCTGAGGGGAAAAAAATACCAACTTTTTTCTCAGAATTGCGAGTTTATATCTCAGAATTATGACTTTATAACACGCAATTGCAACTTTATATCACGCATTTCTGACTTTCTGACTTACAATTCCATGTAAGTTTTTTACTTTCTCAGAATTGCGAAATATAAACCCGCAATTGCGAGAAAAAGTCAGAATTGAGAGATAAAAAGTCACAATTACCTTTTTTACTTTTTATTCAGTGTCGGAAACAAGCTTCCATAGGTCTGCAACCTTTAACATTGAGAGAAATATTTGAAACTGGAATTTATTATTAACAATATATCTTGGGATTAAGGTCTGATCTTGCCCTTTATCAGCCTTCGAGTGGATTTTGTACAATGGTGTTCATTTTTGCTATTGCATATGATAGATTTGTAGATTTGATGATCCCTGAACTTGACGCAAGACCTAAAAAACTCAATTGTTCTCTTTGCATGATCAACATAGCAAAAGTATAGCTAATAAATGTTAAGTTCTTATGAGCAAATGCACAATACAATTTCCCATCTATAGTTTAGGACAGTATAAACTTCATTATAGTATAAACTGATGATACTAACACTGTATGCACAAAACTCAGTATAGAATGAATGATTTCCTACATGTCAGAATGTGAGTTATTTCCTTAATTTGTAAAAAGTGTGGTGGAGCTGTATTTGCACACTTGATCCTATAATGCATTGTTTTCCATCTCCTTCAACTGAATGCTCCAGTAGTGTAGTCTGATTTATTTTAGCACATTGCAAATATATTATATTACTATTAGTATTTGGCGGATATATAGGGTTGGAATCAGGTGTGTTTTATTAGCATAAAGGCAGTCTATTGTTAACCGAGTGCTTTATTTGGATAAAGCAAAGTGACGAAAACAATACAGGTTCATCTTAAATGCTTCATAAAATCAAACATTTGCTAAACGCTAAAAGGCCTTATATTGAAATATATGAGGAAAAAGACAATGCAGACAAACTTGACCTAACTTTTACCCCAACACTAGTACAGACTTAATCCTTATTTAAAACAGAACCAACAATGTTGAATGTAATTCTAACACTAGCTAAACTCACAATCCTAACTTGCTTTGCTAAACCCACATAGCTTTAACCCAGTGCTAGCAGTAAATATCATCTATCAATTCAGTGGCGCCCGCAGCTTTACTGGTCTACACAGTGTATGCACCATGAGCACTCTGATTGATCTGAAAAATGTTTCCCTGTAAATATTTCAGCCGTAACGTGTGTCCCGTATATCTGCTGACTGAACCAGCAATACTGCTTATTTGTAAATAAATCATTCTTTTGAGTTCCGGGTTCTTTCTTTTCAGTGAATTGACCAAACAGGTTTGCAAAATAGTCTGAATCAATTCACATTAGTTCAGAACACTCTCTCACTCAATCATCTGAAGCATTTTCTCAGTCAGTAAACCAGAAAGTATCGCGATAGCCTTCTTAAGAACACAGAGAACGAACAGCATTGGATGAAGTGGACATTCACATTTACCAACAACGGAAACAAAGGCTACGATTTAGAAGAGTCACTGAGAAAATTCAGCTACTGCTGAAAATGTGTTTTTATGTCCACCCAGTAATTTTCCTATGTGAAATAGATGGGTGTCTTTTTTTAGTGATCTTCTATTTATCTCAGTTGTCATTATAAAGGTGCTTACAATTATAAAATGGGCATGTGCATAAACTGACAAGGTGACATCATAACATTCAAATTTCCTCTCACTGTTTCTTCAGTCTGAACCCATTGTGGCCTGGAAAATGTGCAGCATTTCAAAGCATGAGATTGATGCAGTGGTATGTGCTGGTGGCTGTGGTGAGGAATTAGGCTGACACTGATAACTAATGCAGGCAAAATGACATGCTGCCACAACCACACTGTACATTAAACTGACCACAGGAAGATAAATGCAGAGTGCTAATGAGTGTGACAAATAGACTCCCCACGCAAAACTGCAAAGGTAAATTCCAACACTAAATGTATGCGTGACAGCTACCGCGCAGACAGTGGTGATAAATGAACACTAAGTGCTCGGCTTGGTGCGCCGAGACCCGAATAAATTCCCTCCTTTTCCCTCATCCTGTATTTTCATGCCTTCAAAACAGAGAGAAGTTTAAGCTCATTGCGCTGCGTAAATCATTAAAAGCTCTGATATGATATGCAATGGTGTAAATTAACCTCAAACCTTTAAGCAGCCGATTCAGAGGCATTTAGCTGAGTGGAAGTCCATCTGGAGTGGAACTATTTTAGGGGGCAAACTACATTTCCATAGGAAGGCATGTGTCTTTTTGACTCTGGGAATGTAGGAAATTATGGGAGCAAAGAGACTTGCTGTCCCTCTGTTTGTGAAGGTTAATGGTAACAGTTAGAGGCAGCCTAATGAACGTCATTAATTACACACCAAGCCCTCCTCGCATTTCAATTACTCTGAGGACTGACGGGGTGCCAGAGGTGTAGAGGGGAATGTACTTTGTTAGATATCCTTCCCTACGGGTAGGACTTGGTTGTGGAATCACATCACATCATGAGTTCAGACTTACCCAATCCAAAATCATGTTCACATTGTACTGCCACCGCAAAACCACTGACATGAAACACTAGAAGTGACATATATAATTGTGGAAGCAAAGTACAGTAGGCTCTGTGGTGTCAAAGCTTGGAATATGTGGTCTCAAACTTCCTCTCTGTCCCAGGTAGAATTGTGAGAATTCAGTGATAGCGATTTGCTGGGTACATTTACGGTTGGGGAAGTGCAGAGGGGTTGACCTGGTAGGGTGAAGTCTAGTGGTGGTCAAATGCTTCTCTTTGGTCTGAGGCACAAGAGTCTGGGGCTTCTCCTTGTGTCCAAGTCACCATTTGGGGTTCTTCAAATCTGAAATGATGTTTTATTTACAAAGCTCGGGAGGAGGATTTTCAAATGATCTACCTTATCAGCATAAGAGGAGGCCTATAAATATATAGCCGACTCACCTATGTTCATTGACAGTTTTTTCTGCATCCCTCCCTCCGCCACCCCTTCTGCCTGGTTAACCAAAGATACGGGGTGTTGATGGAACCCATAAGTTCCTGCAAGAACTCTAAAGACTGTCAACAGTTCCCTGATTACAAGAGAAAGCATTTTGAGGCACTTTAAATACATATTGTATTTCCTTGAGAACACAATCTGATATTTCGGGCTCCCTTAACAGGGTTCCTAAAGGTTTTCTAGGGTTCCTCCAGTATGGGATGGAACCAAAATATGCCATGTATCATTTCAGTCTTACAGTGAACAAACAAGGTTGATTGACTGTCTTAACCAGCTGTTTCTTCATGGTCAATCAGCAATGCTTCTAGTTGGGAGTATGGCTGCAGGGAAGCAAATGGGCAGTGCTGAAGTCAAGGGTGCCTGCAATGTTCCTGTGTGTCAAGTCAGTCCATCTGGTAGCCATCTTGGCAACACCCCTATAATTTCCCGTCTTGAAAATAGATATGCGACAATGCAATTAACCTACAAGCCCTATCTACTTAAACGTGAAAGACATTTTTTTCTCCATTTTGTTGGAGTTTTGGTTCGTTGCTGCTGTTGCCTTTGGCTTTTATATGCCTGCATTGGTGCTGTTGTGTGCGAACTGAGCTGAGCCGGACGATTACGTCACTGTTTTCTCCAGTGCTGATATACATAAATTAACTAGACTAAAAACTCTTGATCTTTGCAACGGAACGAATCAATAATATATAGAATAAGCTGGACAATGACACCATTTTCTTTGGGAGCTGCTGTGCAGCCAAAAAAGATTTGCCAATTGTTACTGTAAAGCTGCTTTGCCACAATTTGCATTGTAAAAGGTGCTATATAAGCAAAGGTGACTTGACTTGACTTGACTATTCAAGCAGAAAGAAAAAAATGTAGTTATTTTTGTTAACACTTTACAATAAGGTTTCATGGTATCACTTTATTTTACAGTGTCCTTATTACATATGTTACATGTACAGTCGTGGCCAAAAGTTTTGAGAATTACATAAATATTGGAAATTGGAAAAGTTGCTGCTTAAATTTTTATAATAGCAATTTGCATATACTCCAGAATGTTATGAAGAGTGATCAGATGAATTGCATAGTCCTTCTTTGCCATGAAAATCTTTGCCATTGCATTTTCATTGCTGTCATTAAAGGACCTGCTGAGATCATTTCAGTAATCGTCTTGTTAACTCAGGTGAGAATGTTGACAAGCACAAGGCTGGAGATCATTATGTCAGGCTGATTGGGTTAGAATGGCAGACTTGACATGTTAAAAGGAGGGCGATGCTTGAAATCATTGTTCTTCCATTGTTAACCATGGTGACCTGCAAAGAAACACGTGCAGCCATCATTGCGTTGCATAAAAATGGCTTCACAGGCAAGGATATTGTGGCTACTAAGATTGCACCTAAATCAACAATTTATAGGATCATCAGCAACTTCAAGGAAAGAGGTTCAATTCTTGTAAAGAAGGCTTCAGGGCATCCAAGAAAGTCCAGCAAGTGCCAGGATCGTCTCCTAAAGAGGATTCAGTGGCGGGATCGAAGTGCCACCAGTGCAGAGCTTGCTCAGGAATGGCAGCAGGCAGGTGTGAGTGCATCTGCACGCACAGTGAGGCCAAGACTTTTGGAAGATGGCCTGGTGTCAAGAAGGGCAGCAAAGAAGCCACTTCTCTCCAAAAAAAAACATCAGGGACAGATTGATCTTCTGCAGAAAGTACCGCGAATGGACTGCTGAGGACTGGGGCAAAGTCATATTCTCCGATGAAGCCCCTTTCCGATTGTTTGGGGCATCTGGAAAAAGGCTTGTCAGGAGAAGAAAAGGTGAGCGCTACCATCAGTCCTGTGTCATGCCAACAGTAAAGCATCCTGAGACCATTCATGTGTGGGGTTGCTTCTCATCCAAGGGAGTGGGCTCACTCACAATTCTGCCCAAAAACACACAGCCATGAATAAAGAATGGTACCAAAACACCCTCCAACAGCAACTTCCAACAACAGTTTGGTGAAGAACAATACATTTTCCAGCACGATGGAGCACCGTGCCATAAGGCAAAAGTGATAACTAAGTGGCTCGGGGACCAGAACGTTGAAATTTTGGGTCCATGGCCTGGAAACTCCCCAGATCTTAATCCCATTGAGAACTTGTGGTCAATCCTCAAGAGGCGGGTGGACAAACCAAAACCCACTAATTCTGACAAACTCCAAGAAGTGATTATGAAAGAATGGGTTGCTATCAGTCAGGATTTGGCCCAGAAGTTGATTGAGATCATGCCCAGTCAAATTGCAGAGGTCCTGAAAAAGAACGGCCAACACTGCAAATACTGACTCTTTGCATAAATGTCATGTAATTGTCGATAAAAGCCTTTGAAACGTATGAAGTGCTTGTAATTATATTTCAGTACATCACAGAAACAACTGAAACAAAGATCTAAAAGCAGTTTAGCAGCAAACTTTGTGAAAACTAATATTTATGTAATTCTCAAAACCTTTGGCCACGACTGTACTTGCCATAGTAATATTAGTCAGTTATGCATAATTACATGCAACTAACCCTCAAACAAACCCCAATCCTAACCTAACCATTAGTATATGTTGTTAATTAATACAATTACACTGTAACGATGACAACTCACAATAAAGTCTTTCATTAGTTACATTAGGTAACTTTTTAGTTAACATGGACCATAATGGATCAAATAAGGGAGTTAGCAAAACATTTACTGCTGATTACTGTCTTCAGTTGTGGAGAAACCACACATTATCCAGGACTGAAATCATAGCCCTTTGGTTAAAATTCATAGATTAAAAGAAAACAAAGCAAAACTGCAATGACCAAATATCTGGTTTCTATAGCGCTATATGTGGACAAAAAAATATAAAAAAAACAAAGTAAATGTATGTAAGATTCATAACAATACAAAATTAGTTTCCTTTAAACCCTTCACATTGATCTCTAAACAAATATGTTCTTAGTATTTTCGCCTCAGATAACAAGAGGAAATGAGATCATTTGTGCTAGCGGCTATTGACTGAGCTACATTTTAAGAAACTGTGTGTGTGTGTGTGTGTTTTTGTGTGTCTCTGTCTACTGGTACACACATTCCTTGTGAGAAATTAGAAACTTATGGTGCTCACTGTAACAGGTCAGTACTTGGTCTACATGGATAAGTGCATGGGCCTGCCTTGCTCTGGGCCAAAGCTAACTACTGAATTAAAGAGATAGTTCACACTATGTTGTCATTGTTTACCATCTCATGTCAACCATATGAAAAATATACGAAAACACCTTAAAAGTAGTCCAACATCTGAAGCCATACCGTGGTTTTGTGTGACAAACAGACCAAAGTCAAAATTCTCTGATGATTTTTGCCAAAGCCCTGAAATGGACTACAAAATTATGTGGACTACAAAAATGGCAAACTGACGAGCTGGAGATTATGGCACTGACAGTGTCTTTTTTTATTTACATAAGCATTGTAATATTGTGACGAGCAGGGGGGATGAGAGCTGTGAGGGAACGGAGCGAGATCGGTGACGAGAGTGATAACGAGCGTCAGCTGCGCGGTGCACCGGTCTCGTATATCTCACGGAGGAGCTCCGGAAGCATAAAAGAGGTGCAACGACAGTGAAGGATGAGAGAGGACCAGGCCTGGATTTCATGTTGTGTTTTTATTATGTTTTTGTGGGCGAAACTGCCGCCATTTTACTTTCGTTTTATTGTTTGTTTATTCATTTGATTCAAATTATGTTGAATGTTCGCCGGTTCCCACCTCCTGAAAAGTCACCGGATGTGACTTCAACACATCTGACTTCATAAACACGACTTCCCAACTCATAAATATGAATTTCTCAGGAGGACTTAAACACACCATAAGGCATGGCGTCAGGAGTTCGTTTTTACATTCCACTGTGTTTCTTTTCCATCATTTGTCTATGTAAACACATGCTAGATAGACGTATTTGACCAATTTCACTTACATCTTGTGTCTTTTGCATTGTCTTGCACATAACACCGTTCTAAAGACGCAGCACTCCAATTAAAATAAGCTAACTTTTACAAAATGGTTCTTTAGATCATGCATGTCTTTTTTTTCACTGACTGGCATCTCACGTTTTAACCGCAAAAACGTATTCTGTGTAAATGGCCTCGTATTGTGGCCTTCAAGTGGCCTTCCAACAAATTATTTTTTGTTAGATACCAAGTATAAATAAGTGATAGAAATAAATTCATATGGTTATTCTGGTTTACTGCTCACAATATAGTTCTTATGTTTTGCTCATAGGCTGTTTCCGTGTTATGTTTCTGACTTGAATGCCTGACGTGTTGTAGTATCGGATCCCAGACAAGTTTACCAGGTGCACTTGAAAACAGCACATGACTAAAATGCTGTTACTATCTCCTTTTGATTTCCTATCATGAACTACATTTCCCATAATCCATTTTCTAGACTTAATATGGTCTGATTAATTCCACCTGTGTGTGATTAACTCATTTGTGTTTGCCTTATGCTCTGTGTTTTCACAAACCTAATCTCATGGCAATTTGTACGTATTTTACAAGGTGGCTAATTCGTACGGATTCGTACAATCTCACTCATACAATCTCATACGTTATTTGCTAAATCGTACATATTTTACGAGTTGCCAAATTTGTGTGAATAAGTATGAATGACCTACCCCTAACCCCGCCCCTAAATTTACCCATCACTGGGGTAAATCATACGAATTAGCCACCGCATAAAATACAGATGAATTGGTTATGAGATAGCGTCGGTTTTCGCTCACTCATTGCAAAGTCTTGTGTAGTGGCACACTTCAATTCTGAGCACTTTATCCTGCTTCCCGGGTTTCCCGGACTCAATCTTCTGCCTATTTCCCTGGATTTCCTTGTGCCTTGGACTCTGTTGCTATCTGGATTTTTTGGCCTGTGGTTTTCACCCTCTGCCTGTTATTTGGATTTTGATTTTGAATTACCCTAATAAAGCTGCATGGTGATCCTCAATCTGTGTGCCAAAGCGAGGAGAAGAGGGGAATTTTTTGGGTAGAAAATTTAAGATTCAGTCTGTTCCTAGCACAAAGCTCGACTCGTATAGTTTACTTTAATGGGAATTGTCTTCTTTGATAAATATCAGTCCACATTGTTCATAATAATAATAATACGTTTTATTTATATAGCCCCTTTCAAGAACCCAAGGACTTTGTACAAAATGTTGATAGATAACATTAATGCAAATATACAATCGGTATACAACACATGATCAAGTAGAGCAGGCAAAAATCATATAATATACAAGATAAGAAATCAAAACCAAAACTCAAAATTAATCACATTGTAAATAAGGTCAGTTTTATCAAGTATACTTATCAAGAATACGTTTTAAACCCCCAAAAAATTTAATAATGACTTTAATCATCAATATTTCGTGAACGGAGACTTCAAAACACTGCTTCACAGCTTTACAAATCTTTTCTTTCGAATCAGGGGTTCAGTTCATGTATCAAACTACCAAAATCAGGTGAACTATTGAAATTTTGATATATTTATCACATAACGAAGCCTCGTTTACTGAAATCACGTGACTTTGGCAGTTTGATACCCACTCTGAACCACTGATTCTAAACAAAAGATTCGTAAATCTACGAAGCTTCATGAGGCTGTGTTTTGAAATCGCCCATCACTAGATATCGTTATTGTTTTTTTGTTTTTTTTTTGGCGCACAAAAAGTATTCTCGTGACTTCATAACCTTAAGGTTGAATCACTGTACTCACGTGATCTGTTTTAAATATGTTTTAGTTGCTATCTGGGCATCTGAAAATGTTAATTATCTTGCTGTCAAGGGAGGCCTCACTGAGCCATTGGATTTCATCAAAAATATCTAAATTTGTGTTCTGAAAATGAACGAAGGTCTTACGGGTGTGGAACGACATGACGGAGAGGAATTAATGACAGAATTTTCATTTTTGGGTGAACTAACCCTTTAATAAGCCCCCAATACCAAAGGTCATATAACCTCGTGTGGACGTGAATTTGAGAATAACACTTGCTTCTACTTTAAATGAACAATATTTCAATAAATAGAGAACCTCTGTCAGTTAGTTATGTATTGGCACGGTCTCATCGGATCAGTGCGGAGAGATTCCAGACATTTTTAACGGATTATACATTAAACAAAGTGAAGATGAGTTACGTTCACAAACATGAAATGTTCTGCAGTCTCCTCTGCGTGCTGGATGAGCTTTAGAAGTTGTGATGCTCAGATTACACATTCCCCTGCTCATCAGAAAAGAGCATCGAAAGAACGAGGACTTATTTCTCTTTCATGCGCGTATGAATGAACAATCAGCGCAGGTCTTCCTCCTGCACTCTTTGTACTGAGGAATCAGATACATCTCAGACAAATAAGAGGAGCCCTCTTAGTCCTCTCTCTTTGCCCTGGTATCCTCCCTCTCGCCCTACAGTCGCTCCATTCTTCTGTCTAAATCGCGGCCCTGCCGCAGGCTTCAATGGGCGGCAGTGATGGGGCTGAAGCTCTGCGCTTTAATAAGGCCTGTCTGTCAGCGCTGGATTCCAGCGGTCACACAACCCCACCCTAATCCTGCCAGTCATCTCTCTCTTTCCCTTGCTCTCATTTCTCAGAAACATGTCTGTTGTTTATGATTTCGCCTGGTCAGTGTAGCAGATCAGCTTCCCAATGGTGAGGGAGTCAAACAAATTTAGTCTTTGAAACTGCATTTTTCATCATTTTTGTTTAAGAAAATATATTATGATTCATATGCAACAATAAGAGATAATTTGCAAGATGATTTGTACAAGATAAATCATTTTTTTAAGTACTGATCGGCATGATTGTGTTTACATACAATATTATCTAAGCATACACAAAACAAATATTGAATTATTAAGAATAAGAAATATACAATATAACGATAACAAACAACAATTAAAAGTATTGAATAGTTCAATTGTTTCTACCTCTCACCAAAACATGAAGACCCACCATGATTTTTTTTTTTTTTTTTTGTCCTTTTGGAGTTTCACTGACTATTGAAGGGTTTTAATTGGTAACAAGCAGAGTTTGCACTTTTAAATTTGCTCTCTTGTGTCCTACAGAGAAAATAAAGTTGTATATGTTTGGAACAATATAATAAGAACACATGCTATCTGCCTCTGAAATATCAAGATGTCTTTACAGTCATACAGTCACGTCTGTAATACATTGAGAAGCACTGTGGGATGGATACGATTCAGTGGACACATTCACATTTACAAGACTTTTTTTAAAAATAGGATACAATGCTTTCCATATGCATCCTGTCACAGGCATCTTGCATACTTGTTATATCTCAGCATCTTCAATGTGTCTTCAAATACACGCTGAGATGGCTAAAACAGCTTATTAGCGATTGGATTACATTACAGCAGGGGTGGCCAACGTCGGTCCTGGAGAGCCACAATCCTGCAGAGTTTAGCTCCAACCCTGATAAAAACTCACCTTCCTGTAGCTTTCTAGTAACCCTTAAGACCTTGATTAGCTTGTTCAGGTGTGTTTGATTAGGGTTGGAGCAAAAATTTGCAGGATTGTGGCTCTCCAGGACCGACGTTGGCCACCCCTGCATTACAGTAACAAAGAGTTATCACTCATAACTCATGCAACAACCACCCTTTTTCAAACATTTCTTATTTCATTTGGCCAAAATGAGCAAAATGGTACCAGTGGCATATAGTGAGAAGCCTGAACCTGTAGTATAAGCTGACAGGATCGCAGATTTTACACATGCTTATATCATCCCTAGTAATCTTCTCAAAATGCTAAAAGAAAGAAAAAAAGACGTATATCCTTAAGGAAACTTGTTTGCAGTTTTCTGACAGTCGCTTGATATGGTTTTGGCGTGGGTATATAGGGCCTGCTGATTCCCTATCTTTGTGATATGCATTATTCCACATCGTGTGTCTAAGCCTGTGGTCTGAGAGAGTAAAGACACAGGTGTGTCAGGTTCTCATCCCCCTTTGGAATTGGATACATCACTCCTGTGGCTAACCACAGGAAACGTGTGCTAACTTGGCAAAGATAAATTAAAGGTTCTGACACAGGATGTGAGACATGCAAATATAAGAATGAATCATCACCCTTTCTCATCCCTGACCTCTTCCAGGTATCACAGAGAAGTTTGTGACTTTAGAGATTGTGGAAGATGGATTCAAACCACCTGAATGGTAGAAATTGCAACACTTAATATGGCAGTGTTGGAAAGGAAGTCCTGCTTTGAAAGAACCATTTGTTCTATTGTTAAATGCAGTACCTTTTCTTATTTCTCTAGAACACACAAGTGCATTAGCTTGACTAACCTTAACAGTTGTGTTTTGCCCTTATTTTAACTCAAGTGGCCAAATTTATGATTCCATTGCACTGTAAAAAAAAAAAAAAAAAAAAAAAAAAAAGTGATTTTTGTGATGTCTGCCATATACATGCAATAAACACAAGACGAGATGAATATAGACTCATGTCGGACTTTACTGAACATAGCACGGAAAAACCTCCAAACATAACCAATCACCCCAGTGTCAACATTCCCAAACAGACCTTAATAGTAGAACACAGATATTTGAATAGCTATGAAGATATACAACAATTTTAATGGTAAAAGACTGTAAAAATGCTATGGTGAAAAACTGTTAATTGGTTTACAGAAATACTACTATGTACAGTTTTTGGAAGTGAAACATGGCAAGTCATTGTATGATTTACAGTGAAAAAAACGTAAATTGGCATTCCCATTCACATTTGATGTAGTTTCGCTGAAATAACTATGTTTCTTAGTTTATCTTATTTTTTACTAATCAATTATGTACATTTGGGTTTTATGTTACATCTAATGTTGTTAAATTAATGTTTATTGCATTTTAAAAATGTCATGTGTGTCACCATGATGGTGTTTAGTGTTTGTGTGAATGACACACATTAGTGTGTATTAGAAATGTACAAAACAAATATTAGTAGTTCAATAGGTTGGTAAATTAGCATTATGTCAGTTAATAAAATATGATTTTAACTGTAAACTTAAGTTATATCTGTAAAACCTAAAATGTTGCTACTGTATTTTATTATGGCAAATTCCTGGTAACCACAGCTACTGGGGTTTTTTACCGCAAAGTTAACTTGATTTTTTTACAGTGTTGAAAATAAACAGTTATGAAAATCATTACAATATAAACCTTTAAATTATTATGTTTTGAGCAGTATATAGTTGAAATAGACAGTAAACTAAGTGCTTTCCCATAAAACCTAAAATGTTGCTACCATATTGTTTTACGGTAAATTTCTGGCAACCAGAGTTGCTGTTTTTTTTACCGTAAATTTACGGGGATAATACAGGGATTTTTTTTTCTTTGTGGTTGCTATTAAAAGTATATTATATTTTCATAGTGTTCTTGAGGTTATAACATTTTAAATTGTAACTAACCTTGTCATGTCATGAACAGATTATTTTAAGAGACATCAAAATGGCTTCATTCATGCCTTTCACACTTCTGCAGATTTTCAATATACAAGGCCTGCACAAAACACAAAACTGCTTAAATATTTCTATGTAAATGTATTCTTCCAAGAAATTTGACCTACTAATGCACCATTTAGCCATTTAAAAATATTACTATGATGATTATTAATAATAAAACATAATAGAATACATGTAGCCTAATTGGTATGGCTAGGAATGATCATGGTTTTGATTCCTCCAGAACAAAAAAATTGATTGAATGATCAGTTAGTTGCTTTAAATAGATGTGTAAATGTAAACTCCATGTATTATTTTTTTTTTTTAAAGAAATGACTAGATCCAAAAATGTCATGTCTTCTACACTTGTAAGAATAATCACCATCTTATAACATTGTACGTCACTGATAATATTACAAAGAAAAGAATTGGAATGGTTTGAATCTGAAGTGTTAAATTGGGCTAATGGTGATGATCTCCGATTGGCCTGCACTTCATGTTCAGTGTTGATCTTGGGAAGGAAAGGAAACTTTTATAATTGAAAGTCTTGGGTTATGTTTTATGGTGACTTCCTAACATGTCTTCTACAGGCTGAACAATGACCTACGGCTAAAACTCCTTTATCACATCTCAACATTCCTCCAGAAAACACTACTCTATATGTTGACATTACATAAATATATTTCCATATACAGCTGAGACTCTGAGCATGAAATATAACATTCTGCCTTTGTCTCTTTCGTATTCCCTTGAAGGCTTTTGCTAGGTGTGTGAGATTTATGGCACTCTCTAATAGATGTGGAAAATGTATTATTTTTCCTTAGAGCGAAAAACATATGAGGACTTTATCTATGCACATCCCCCCCCCCCCCCGTCCCTCCCTCCCTCCCTAAAAAAAAAGAGAACTTTGGGCGTGTTTTTCTCTCTGATTTCTGGAGGAAGACAACATAAATCAGGGAAAGGCCAAATCCGCTGGGTCTCTGGCAGTGAAACGCAAAACCAGCCAAGGTTAATGGAAGTGCAAGTGAAGATTTATTTTAATTGCTCCATTGTAATTTTGGGGGGGAATTTAAACAAAATGTCCTCCTTGTTGAAGTGAAACACTAAATTATTCCACATATGTATGGAAAGCGTAAGATGTCACCCAACTTTTTAGCCCATTGAACGGGTGGAATGAAGCAAAGATACGGAGATGATTAAAGCCACAAGTCTGAGCCAACAGGATGGATACTGAGGGAGGGGAAGTAAGACATATTTAGCTACGTTAGATTTTAGGCTTGTAAATCTTTCTCTAATCACTTCACTTAAAGAACAGACAGTTCAAACACAATATATCTGTCAATAATGTTCTTTGTGCTCTATGATATTTAAATAGAATTTAAATATAGAGAATATACAAAGGGAAATCATAAGTAAAACAAATCAATGATCAGTCTCACTTTATATTAAATGTCTTTGACTACTATTTACTTACATTTAAATTAATCATTTGACTATATGCACTTAAACCAATGCACTTTACCCCACCCTAAAATCTAACAATCCCACCAAACCTGTCCACCTCAATAGCAGCAAAAGTCTTTTGAATACAACATGAATGCAATAAATGCACTGTAATTGTTTTTTTATTTTCAATTATTATTTTTATTGTTTATTGTAAGTATATAGTAGCTAAAGACACCTAATATAAACTGTGACCATTTATGCTTTAAACGTGAAAACACTATCTGCCAGTAGAGTAAAATAAAAGAATATAAAAAAAGAAATATATATATATGCATGTTGAGATATTTAATTGGAAAACAAGATTTTTTGCTGTAAAAAAATATAGCACAAGTTCACTTTTCTGTAAAAAGTCCAAGTCCAAGTACTGCTTGAATTATACAGTGTATTAAAAATGTAATATAAAACAAAACAAATAGGTTTCCATATTTTAAAAAAGCAATAAAAAAGTGGGGTTATGTAGGTACATGGGTAACACGTTAGAGAAACCACATATCAGCACTAGTTAATGTTCTAACCCTAGAGCATAATTTTAGTAAATTTCACATTCAAAGATTTATTAGGACCTCAGGAGGCTTCTAGAGAGGGAATATGTATGTGTGCCCTTGTTGTGTTCAGCATGTGTGTTGCCTTCAGGAGCAGCTTGAGGGGCAGGTCTCGCGTGTGTGCCGCCCTTCAGATGAACGCAGATAATAAAACTATGCAGCAGCTTTGCTCAAGACACAGATAATGGTGCCTCCCAGTGGAAAAATATCGCAAAGGTTCTGAAATGCAGAAGATGGATTAAACTAACACGCCATCAGTCTTTTTACTGTGGGTACACCACAACGGTGAATCAGTACTTTAACTCTTTTGAAAAAAAAAGAGGCTATATTTGTGTTGTATTTCCATACAAAAATGATTTACAAAAAGAAAGGAAAAAGGAATAAGGAATAAAGCTAAAGTCAGTGATTTCTCATTGAGAGATTGAAAGCTTGTGGTTACACTTCAGGTTATTTGAATATTTTTAAACCATCTTTTGAAATGTTGATATTAAACATATTTTGTACTTTTATCAAGCAGGATTGGATGTTTTAACAAAATCAGATGGCTAAAACTGTTCAGAATGTAAAGAGACGTGTAATATTACAGAAAGATGGGGGGTGGAGAAAGGAAAATGCAATAAATTAAAAAAAGTTTTGTTTTAAATATTTTGATTAGAGAAGAGTATAAAAAATTGTTTTTATGTTCGAAAATGGCAACAACTCATGAAATGAAAGTAGTGAAAGTATTTATATTGTGATAAAACATAATATGATTTACCTCTTTAAAGTGATTTTTAATATATTATCCAGTATATTAAGAAATTTATGATGAAAAGATTAGTATAATATAAAGCTCATCATGACTTTTTGTCCATGACACTGACTGGCTATTGCTCCCTAAACACACAGCTGTGAATAGGGCTATTTTTACAACCTCAAAGCATGCTGGGATTTCTTGAACACCCTGCATCAGCACGTGTTTCCCTGGGCTGAGAGGGAGCTGATGATATTATTACTTATTATTGAAATAACCCACCGCCACCTGTCTCCCAGCACACTGCTGCCAAAATATACCAATAAAACGCCTCTCCTCACCAACCATCACACCCGCACTGCTCACACGTGTAGTGCTATATTAAATATTGACTGAATACTAATTTTCTCAGGTAATTAATTAATCTGTGGATCTGGTAGGTTTTCCTTGTCACTGGATACTGGTGTTTTTATAATATATTTTAGAGATGTAATAGCCAGGCAATTCAAAGCTCAGCGCCATGATTGCACAATGTAGATGTTCTAAATATAATTTGGATCGCATGACTTGTAGCTAACACCTTTCCACCTATATCCTGTGTGCATGTGAGTGTACTTGCAGCCTACCTGATTGTGCCCAAATGCCATATATACTGTATGTATGTATGTATTTATAGATCCTTAAATACTCAGGAAGGGTAATCAAATGAAAAGAAACAGCTGTGTGAAACTAATTAACAGCCAAAGGACAGAAAACAGTGAAAATGAAACCAAAACTTAACATACACATTACATTACACCCTCCTCATGCCATAAAAAGTCCAACTGAGGAGGGAGGCCAGATGCTCTGGTGGAAGGCGCAGAGCAGACGAAGGGCAGGAAACCTGGGGCATTGACAGAGGCAGCGACAAGGCTGACAATCACGGTGGGTGGAGCCAGGGAGGAGCCAGGTCCGCATCCACACCGTTAGGGTGCACATTTTTTTGCCTCGCATCGCGCCACACTACAACAGCTAAAAGCTCTCTGCTCTGAAAGGGACAAATCAACTGTTGCAAAGCACTTGGACTACGTCAGAAATCCGTTAACTTTTGGGAATTAGTCGCATCACGCTGCATCTGGTGTAGACAATATCACTCACGTCTGGTGTGGACGTGGTGTAAGTAAAAGAGTCAATCGCTGATTGGTAAAGTTATTGCGTCACTCCAACTGCCGTTAGAAGCTCTAACGGAAGCCATAGAAATCTGAAACTTGTGCTTAGGACTGTATTTGAGCATTGGCTGGTCTAGCCTGAAAAATGATATTTGAGTATAAAAAACGTTTATGGGACAGTTCATGTAAGTTTCTGTTACTGATTTGAAATTTAATTTAATGTGAGTTCAGCATGCAGTTTTTGAGATTTCAGGATTCCCCCATTCAAATAGATAGAACTTTGTCTTGGATGCCCGAAATATCTTCCCACATGGCCGCCAAGTGAAAAGCCTTTCCTTGAATGGGACTTTGGAGCAGGCAGAGTAACGTCTGACCAAGGCTGAGCTGGAGGGACGAGGGAGCCCAGTGAAGCCGTTAGGGCCAATTGGAGCTGAGAGAGGGAAGAGCCAAGGTGGAGCTGACTGGTCTCCAAGCCGAGGTGGAGAGATGGGCTGGAGACAGAGCCAGGGGATCCTTGTGCTTAGGCGGAGCTGGAGTCTGGAAGGCCCAAGGCGGATCCACAGAGCAGAGTGGAGTCAGAGAAGGAGTAGAGGGACTGAAGGGAAACAGCAGAGTTGGAGAAAAGGAACTGCGTTTTATTGGAATAGGAGGTAGGAGAGGGAGGCTGGGTGGAATCCTAGGAAACACAGGAGACTTGGAGCTGGACAGGACCAGGAGAGACACAGGAGACTCAAAGTTGGGAAGGACCAACGGGGACGAGAGAATCAGGGAAATATCCTCTTCCATTTCCTCAAGAAATATAGAGACTAGCTGCAGCTCACGCTCAGCGGCAGGAGTGTGGCTGGGGCTTTCCTCCATGCCCCCGTACTCCAGAAACAGTCCCACGGCTGTGGGATTTAGACGCCGGGGCGATGGCTGGCTCAGTCTTGGTTTTTGGCATTGACATTGTGGTAGGCTAGGGCTCTCCATCTGCGGTGGGCTCTGGCGTTCGCTCTGGACGAGGCGTGGGAGGTATCTGGGCTCTGGGTGTGGATTGCAGTCGAGTAACAAGCAAGGAAACTAACTGGAGAATACAGGCAGGCAAATAGGGGACAGAACACAGGGAAAACAAAACTTAACATACACTTTACATATATATATATATATATATATATATATATATATATATATATATATATATATATATATATTGATGTGAAAAATAAAAGCTGGAACAGCCTGTTATTGGAAGAGGAAGTGGGAAAACGAGGCTGGGTGGGATCTTTGGAGACTTGGAGCTGGACAGGACCAGCAGAGACACAGGACGCTTGGAGCTGAGTGGAACCAGCGGAGGAGACACAGGAGGTTCGGAGCTGGGCAGGACCAGTGTGGACTGGAGACACAGGGAAATACCCTCTTCCAATACCTCATAATTCCCAGAGGCCATATGCAGCTCACCCTTAGCATCGGGAGTGTGGGCGAGGCTTATACTCCACGAGCTTTGGTTAGTTCTGTAATCTGGCTCGTCTGGCTCGCGGCAGGCTCGGAATCTTCGTCTGTGGTGGGCTCCGGAGTTGGTCTGTGCATTATGTGGCCTGTGGCTGGCTGGGCTGTGGGTCTGGAGCGGGGCTGGTCGTCTTCAGCAGGGCAGATGGTGAACGCCGATCCGTTATTCACCAGCACCCACTCCAGATATGTGGCAAAAATCTCCCCGAGGACAGTTCATTGGCAGGTTTTCCATGGTAAAAAAACGCAGAGTGAGCGGTCCAGATGTTTGTTCCATAGGTGAGGGGGGATAAAAAAGAAAAACTTCCATTACTGTTTAAGATTTTCTTAATTTCCACAACTTTTGTAAAAAGATTCCACCTTTAAAATTCCCTGATATATCCAGGTTTTCAAAGACCATGAGACCCTGCATCTATATATATATATATATATATATATATATATATATATATATATATATATATACACACACACACACACAAACAAACATCAGATGGTCAGTAAACTCTTGTTGTGTTGTCTAAGCTCTGAAGTCACACAAAGGTCAAGGTTGTTGATTCTTACCAGATAAAAGACATCATTCATGTAAAAGAAGGTTTAGGAAACAAGATGACTGTAATGTCTTATTAGTTTAGGTATTTATGACTTTAATAGAAGAGTACATGCCGGTTTTTGATAGTGGAATGGCAGTTGGAATTTTTAACTTTTTTAGTGGGGCTCAGGTTACCCAGGCTGAATGCAGCACATGTCTTTCTCTCTTGCACTTACATTCTCCCATCAGCATTTTGACCCTGTGGTCTCCTTCCAATTTATCACCCTGCAAAAAATGAAGCTGAATCAAGTTCAATAAACAACATGAAATGAAATTATGTCATTTTTATTCATGATCAGGTATTACACATAAAACAAAGCATATAAATAAAAGAAAGTGAATTAGAGGAAATACAGCACATTAGCCTATAGAAGGGATCTCACTGGAACTGGCACAGATGCCTTTTGATTAGATAACGGAGCCGGGCCCCTCCCCTCTCTGATTATATATCCTGTTGTTTGATTTGATAACATACATGGCTAATTTCAAACCGCGCTGTAATCAGATTTCTCTAACCCTGTTATGTGCATTTGTAGACGTGGTGGATCGGAAACATGGACTAAAACCTCTACAGCAAAAACACTGTAATAAGAATATTTCTTAATAGAGACCCAAGATAATTATACCACTGAATATCATTTAACACAGTTGATTGAAAGGGATTTTTGATTCTTTGTCACTTCTAGTCAATGTAAAATACAGTTTACTAAAGTAATAAGCCATGTGAGGTTGTGTGTTCCAGTGGTTTTACCACAGGTAAGGGGTGTCGTTATCTATATGATGAGTGGTAAAATCCCTGTAACACGCTCTATAGCCTCGAGTGGCTTAATGCTTTTTTAGAACAGCTGCAACAGTACTAAAATGAAAGACACCAATGTTCAATAAGTAGTTATTAACTATTATTATTAATAATAATTGTTAAAGTAATTATTAATACAGTCATTATTAAAAATTTATGTCATTTTGAATAAAAGCATCTGCTAATTTCCATAAAGTAATATAGTCATTGGCGTTAAAATTAAAATGTGTACTCTGTGGTGTGCATTTGTTGATATTTGCATTGTAAAGGTGACGTGACTTGACTTGATATTTATGTGGCTTAGCCAATAAGAATTTGAGGTTGGAACTACTTATTTAATTATTTCTGGAATCTGTTGTACACTAATGTTCAGAACTCACCAAGACTTTTAATTTATTTGATCAAAAAAAGAGTAAAATCTTAAATATTTTGAAACATTATTACAATTTAAAACAACTGTTTTCTGTTTTAGTATATTGTAAAATGTAATTTATTCCTGTGATCAAAGCTGAATTTTCAGCATCATTACTCCAGTCTTCAGTGTCACATGATCCTTCAGAAATCATACTAATATGCTGTTTTGCTGCTCAAGAAACATTTATTATCATTATCAATGTCAAAAACAGTTGTGTTGCTTAATGTTTTTGTGGAAAACAAGATACAGTTTTTGTATCATTCTTTGATGAGCAGAAAGTAAAAAAACAGCAATTATACATGTGTTTACTGTTACTAGAGGTCAATTTAATGCAGCTTTGCAATTAATTTCTATCAAATTCTCTCTCTCTCTCTCTCTCTCTCTCAATAATTAATTTATTAATTGCCAGCAGCTAGATAGATTCTATTGAAAATAGCTATATATTCTATTTACCCTAAGTAACAATAGCAGCATTTTCTAAGTGATATGCTGTTTACACAAGGTAAATATCAGTTCTTTGCAATAAGAGTAAATAGTAGCCTGATTAGATCAAAAATTAGATGTTACATACCATAATAGAGTCAGGTAGTGCAAGTTAATAAAGGTTAAGTCAAACATTGAAAGGTACAATATGTAAAATTTTTATATTAAAATATCCAAAAACCACTTGCACTTGTTATATATTTCATTCATCTGTGTACTTACTGTAGATTATCCTAAATGTTTCCAAGAATTTGTAAATTCAGAGAAATTCACAATTTTAAATAGTGCCCGTCCCTGTCTTGTCACTTGTCGCCTGTCAGTGACCTTGGTTTCCACTAGTACTGCACAGTAACCATTGCAACAGACACGGACAGCTGCGTAACGTCTAGGCATGCTGTGGACCATGGCAAGCAAACTTTGGGAGAAATAAAACGAGGATCAATATCGGCGTGGCATTTCCGAGATGGCCAGAGCTTTGCAACAAACTTCGAATTCACAGAGATGCTCTTGCACGTTATTAGACAAGGTAAGCAAATGTAGGCTACATAAGACTAATCAATGTTATATAGCTCAACACGACGAAGTGTTAGAATATCATCAGTATGATATTCTAATGTTGATCTAGCGTACTGTGAAGTCTCATACAGCCAACAAACTAATACACAGAATAACATTACAACTTTCAACGCACTGAAATGTAGTTTAATATGACAGTGAAACGTTAAACCAAGTGAAAAAGCGCTGCGTTACCTCACAGTTTTAATTCATCAAATAAACTGACCTGTATGAGTAGTATTTCAGCACTTGCGAGTAGTTTGGTAGAATTAAACGTCCTCGTTTCTTTACATTCCCAGGACTCACGTGTGGCACTGATATCTGTCTCTCATTAGCAATTGCATATGCGATTCTCAGCCACGTCCTCCTTCATACCAGTCATGTTAAAAAACATGCATTCCCTCATCCATAAACATTATTCCCCATACGCATTATTAGATCCATTGGCATGACGACAAGTTCCATGATTCCATACATGCGTCATCAATCTACGTCTCTGTTATTGTTTTGAAGACCTTAGCGAGCCCTAGCGGCGAAAAATACAGAGTGTGCCTGTAAATATAAAAGGCAAACTATTTTCTGTTTATTTAGGATAATACACACTGATAAATTGTGCACAATAAGACCTGGAATGTGTTCATTAAAGACGCATAAATATTGATTTTGATGACTGGATTTGATAGCTCACCTCGTGCTGCGATGATTTTTGAGGAAGGTCCGATGAATTACATCTCTGTGTGTTTCTCGCTCCTGTCAGACTCGGGGTTCACCTCTGGCGACCTCTGTGCTCTTCAAAGCCCCGCGCCACCAGGTCCCTGCCCTGCCCTTGCCCGTAATTACATGCTCAGAGGCCTGCTTGTCTGCCAGGGGCCTCTGTCTGTGCTCTTAAAGATCTCCACTTCAAAAAGGGCTCATATTCAGAGCTATTAAATCACAACAATACCGTGTTGCTTGAGCCTGCCCTTTAATCTTACATCCTCCAGACCTGACCACAGCCACTGTGTGCTCCGCTGTCATATCTAAAGCCACTTTCACACACTTTGCCTGATGGGTTTGGTTAGTTTGGAACTGGAGGCAATTCATCCTAACTTGTACTCATGCTAGAAGCCTTCCAATGGCGGAACAGAGCTTCCTTGTGTTGTCATGAAATCAACAGTAATCATGATGTCATTTTTATACTTTAGCAGAATATATGCAATCAAAATTATCCAACCCCTGACCAGAAAGGCATTATGCTAAACAGAAATCACAGAATAAATTTTAAATTTGGAATCTTGAAATATCTGTCATGGTGGCTGTGTAGCTTAATCCAAAGAGAGATGCGTGGTGCAGAACGATCGCTAAGAAACTTTAATAAACACAAAGAATGAGAGAACAAATACATCTACCATAACTTCAACACAGAACACTGAACTGAATAAACAGGGGGTTTATAAAAACAGACACAGTCAATCAAAGAAAAAGGGAAAATGAGAGAACTAAAAAAGCTGGATGTTTTGAACTTCTAGAGAACATTCAGAAACAACATTTTCACAGCTTAATGGTGAACAGTAGCAACATAATTTTGATATTTTCACAACTCTAGACACAAAACTCACAACCAATGATCAAAATGCACATTTTTCAAAACTCTAACCCTTTTCTCAATTGCTTGGATATAATACACATAAAACTTAGATCATTTGGTCATTCAACAAAAATCACCTGTTCAATATTAACGTCAAAGTTCTACTGTTTCAAAAGGCAATTCACACATTACATTTCAAAAGACTGTCTATTCATTTCCTTACAATGATCTAACTATCAATTGATGCAACTGCTCAAAATGATAAGTAACTCTTAATGCATAGTTGTATGGAAAGAGACAAACAATCTTCCATGTTTACTGTAAATCATGAAAGTTTCAAGATAACGAGATTCATTGTCACCAATTAGCGTGGAGCATGAACCAATTAGACATCACAGCGGACCAGTGTCAGGCCTGGATTCGCCATGCCCGAAGGCACATGTAGTACCATAATGAAACCTGTATCACCTATTTTGTTCTACAATATTTGATGATTGTACAAACAATGACACAGTGAAACTATCGGTTGCTTGTGTGTGGGTGATCTATAGTTATGTTTCAATGGCATTTCACAGTAAATTTATGTTTTGAACCAGTGATTGTGCAAGTGCAAGATTTCTTTAAAGATGTGAATGCACAATGCAATGTTTTGAACGTTAGACAGCCTGAGTTACAAGTGATAACCGTTTTGAGTTGTGTGTCTAGAGTTTTGAAAAATTACATCAAGGTTCTGAAAATAGTAGCAAAGTGATTGTAAAAAAACTGTATGAAACTGTATAACTGAAAAATGTTACATGCCACAGAAAAGCTTACATTTGTAAATTGGCCTTCATAATATTAATTATCACAGTATAATAATTATTAAATAAAATAAAAAAATAATTAAAACGACAGCAATCCATCCAGCCTCCCAATGGTGGAACGAAGATTCCTTGAGCTCTTTGAAATACCCTTCCTCAAAGAGCTGAAATAATACATGACATCACAGAGGGAGAGGAAAGGTGCAAGTGTGTCAGTGCTGAGAAAAAGAGAGCACTCTTTGTTCATTGTGAAGTCATCCACGGCGGTTAACACAGACAGCTATGGTGCTGTCCGCGAGCACTTTCATTCACTAACTCTGTTCACTGCTTTGGTGATGATGAATGAGGTTTATGCTTGTACTAATATCTTGAATTTACAGCGTCAAAAGTGTTTTAGTCAGGGGCAGGTGGCCTGGCGTGCCGCTCTGGTCAGCCTCTGGCCAGGCCTTTCTACAGCTCTGATGGATGAGGTGGTGGATCAGCGGCTCTGCTGAAGTGCTCTGGCACCAGTTTCTCTCCAAACACACAGATGTGATTTGCCTGACACAGTGTTTTCTCAGAAGGTGCAGCACTATGGGGAGTATCGAAGAAGAGTAGCCACAACTTATAGGGCTTGTGTTTCCTGAAGTAAATATGGATTTGGCAGACACTTTTATCCGAAGTATGGAGGGATTAGCTTCTTATTGGTGTGACTGGTCACTCAAAAACAGTAACATGCAAGGCTTCATCACACCGTTAGAGGTCTCTTTGTGATGGACATCTGAATAGATAGCAAGCACTAATGTCTGATTTGCAAAAAAAAAAAATTTTGTTTACATCTCTTTATTGTTGAATACCCTTTGACAGTGATTCACAGTGTTTTTAAACTTTTGAAGTAAAACGCTTTTACAAGCATTTAACATGAAAACTCTTCCAGTAAACACATATTAAAACACATGTGAATGTGAGGTCGATGAGCCCCGAAGGTTTTACAGTGGTGCAAAACATTAGAATCTTTCTAATGTAACAAAATAACCTTTTCTCTGTAGCTTTTGTGAGAGCTGTTTAGTGTAGGCTATATTTATCTTTTCCAATTTAATGTTTCACTTCAACATACTTTAGAGATGATTTGGATGATGATGCTCCATCCAATATATTATTGAGGGAAAGAAAGGGAAACATTTTCAAAAATAAATTGTTACAGAACACAATAGAAAATCATTTCAAGACAGCCATGTGGGACAAGACGACCTCCAGGGTACTTATACCAGCTGTTATCGGAATTTTGCAGAATATAAAAGCAAAATCGACTCAATTGCCCTATATTATTATAATCATTAATTTATTGTAAATAATAATAATTATTATATGAAATAATTAGCAACAACATACAAGTGCATGGGGGCCTACTCTGTGGGTCTTGCTTTTATTTTTCACTTCAATATAATATATTTCTTGAGGAAATGGAAGAGGATATTTCCCTGATTCTGCGGTCCCCACTGGTCCTGCCCAGCTTTGAGTCTCCTGTGTCTCTCCTGGTCCTCCCCAGCTTCAAGTCTCCTGTGTTTCCTAGGATTCAGCCCAGCCTCCCTCTCCTACCTCCTATTCCAATGAAAGCAGTTCCTTTTCTCCACCTCTGCTGTTTTGCTTCAGTCCCTCGGCACATCCTCTGGCTCCACTCTGCTCTGATCCACCATGGGCCTTCCAGTCTCAAGCTCCGCCTCAGCACCATCTCCAGCCGCCAGGCCCATCGGGCTTCCTCGTCCCTTGGGCTTCGCCTTGGTCAGATGTCACTCTGCCTACACCATGGCCTTCCAGGGCTGCATTCCAGTTCAGTAAACTTTTTTTTATGCCATTCCCTCATTAACGTCACTCAGTCTCGTTGACTCGGATGTACGTCACTGCTTACGATCCAGTGCCCACTACTGGCGGAACCTTTACAATGGGATGAACTGGAACGTCTTATGCCATTATTGGTTTTTTTCCCTTACAAAATTGTTGAATGCATCATTCTATGTGTATATATGTGTGTTTTAAATATAAATAAATATATAAACTTACTCCCTCGGACAAAATAGAGGGAGCGAGCTTCTGTCCATATAAACTTCCCTCTTCCACTTCATGAAATGGAACACACTTCAAAATGGTGGCAGGGATTCCCCCGAGGGCAAGAGCTTAGGGAAGTTTACGAGTGTGTGCCTAAAACTGAAGTGGAATGCCCGGGTTTCTGGCTGTGCCTCGACCCTCCACCCATCTGGCTCCACCTTCCCTCCAGCCCCACCTTGGTCCAAAGTCCCACGCCTTAGCTCTCTGGCACCCTGGCTCCACCATGGACTCTCGTTGCTCCACCTTGGTCTCCAGAACCTTCAGTGTTATGTGGTCTCCATCAGGTCTCTGTCTCCGGCTGGGTCTCCACCTCTATCTGCTTCGTATGTCTTTCCCCTGGTTAAATCTGCCAAGTCTACACCATGGCTTCTCCCTCCATCAACTGGCCTTCGCAAGCCCAGCCCAGTTGAGAAAAAGAAACCCAAATGTAAAATAACATTTTACGTAATATGCAATTAGTAACTTTTTAGGGACTAATGCAATATTGTAAACTTTTAAAATATTGTCACTTTTAAAAGTAGCTTTCCCCAAAATGATCTAAGAATTAGTGTAGCGTATGAGTTCACCACAGGACTGAATTGAACTCATGGAGATTTTGCTGTAGTTTCAAATTTGTTCTTATTGTGTCAGGAACTCTGAGCACTAATTTATTTGTTTTTTTTTTAGCCTGTTATTGTGACAATGTATATATAGGCTAATGTATGTTACAGTGGTTATATATAATCCATTCAATAAGCTGAAAAGTAAAAACAGAACAATCTAAATAAAAAATACAATATTGTAATGTTAGCTTAACAGTAAGCTAATGTCACACTTGTGTTTATTTTTGCATTATCTATTTTTTTATGGAGAAAAACAGAGACAGAGGCAAGAGTCTTGTTTTCTTTCATTTTTCATCGTACAGATCTATAGAAGAAAAAACTGAAATATTAAAGAAGTCTTATTTGTGATTATTTGTGAATCATTTTTAGGCAATAGATTATATAGAGACAGGGAGAGAGAGCATTTGGAAGCGCCATCAGCCGAGATGGGGCAAAATTCGGGCACTCTGCTCGGGTTAACGTAGCCACTTTATTTTTGGGCCAGTTAATGACCTAGAATTTTAAATTGAGATGTTTAACAGGGTCATATCCCACTGGCTGACAACGTAGAAGTTTATGACTCACTTAGTTATTGGGTCACCCTACTTACACTAGGGTCAGAATGTGAGCGCCATTAAATCGCAGACGAAATGTCACAGTCTGTTTTGGTATGATGAGCTTTTTGGCAGCCGATCATAGGACATCTTGTGTTCCTGATGGGTAATAAAAATAATAAATAATTAGGCATAAAAACATGTACAGCTCCAAATCTCTCATTCAGTTATACACCCACTCTCCTGTTTATGTCTTTATGCTTGACCAAAGCCAGACTGCTGTCTGCCCACATACTGGCTATTAATTTCAATACCAAATATAGAATTTGTTTCTATAAAGATCCCTGCAAGCTTAACTTGCATAGGGGAATTTATAAGCTTACTTTGCTTAAAGGATCACGTGGAGCCTTTATTGTTTACATAACTGTCTCTTCCTTTGTCATAACCTACTTAAATTATCATTCATCATCCTGGAACAACAAGACCAATGTGTATGGGTCAAAATGTATAACTCAAATAAAATACTAAAGTTCAGATCATTTGTTTAGTTAGTAGTCAACCAGTATGTTTCTCAATGGATGTCAGTGGCGTGCAGTGGTATTCTGAAATGAGGCAAAGTCTCTTTATATATATATAACAATTCTATTTTGAATTTTTACATTAACAATGTAATTACTGTTATATTTATTTATTTATTTTTTTACAACAATGTAATTAATGTTTATTTATGTGAGGACTTTGCCTCATTTCAGACACCACTGACATTATACATATATACTGCGGTCATAAATGGATGGACATTTTATCGATGCTCAATTGGTATTAAGGGGCTCAAAGTGTGCCAAGTAAATATCCCCCACACCATTACACCAGCAGCAACCTGAATCGTTGATTCAAGGTAGGATGGATCCATGCTTTCATGTTGTTTACACCAAATTCTGACCCCACAATCTTAATGTCGCAGAAGAAATCAACGTTTTTTCAATCTTTCAATTGTAGCCTCAGTTTCCTGTTCTCAGTTGACAGGAGCGGCTTCCGGTGTCGTCTTCTGCTTTAAATTTCGATGTGTTGTGCGTTCAGAGATGCTCTTCTGCAGACCTCGTTTGTAACTAGATGTTATTTGAGTTACTGTTGCCTTTCTATGAGCTTGAACTAGTCATTCTCCTCTAACCTCTGACATCAACAAGGCATTTTCGCTCACAGAACTGCTGCTCACGGGATGTTTTCCATTCTTCTGACCATTCTGTGCAAATCCTACAGTGCTTGAAAATCCCAGTAGATCAGCAGTTTCTGAAATACTCAGACTGAGTTGCTGCCGTGTGATTGGCTGATTAGATATTTGCTTTAACGAGCAGTTGAACAGGTGTACTTAAACATATTCATTTAAATATTAAGCATGTCCAAATGGCACGGTTGATGCCAAATGTCTCAAAATGCCAAATATTGGCCAATATTTATCGACCTAGCCAATATATCCGTTCATCACTAGTTTAGATCACATTTCCGCTCACACGCTCCTTCACTGAACCCATACTGTCAGGGCACCTGCATGGGCTGAAATTGCCAGAGATCGCATTTCATGTCCAACATTAGCTTGTTGATCAGCTGATTTATTGCACTGAGGAGGAACATAATGTAAAAAGATAACATAGCAATGGAATGGATACAAAGCTTGCTCATTTGTGTGGGTTCACAATAGCCTAAAGCATTATCATTCCAATCTTAATCCCTACTCGTCTCCACAGCCTCAGTCACCAGTGTCTTATTACCGCTCCGTTGGCATGGCTTCTCTGTGTGTGTGTGTCTGCCCTTCTTGCCACGCAGACCCAAAGTCTTACACTGCCCTCTGCAGCAGCAACAATACTCACTCATATTCACCATGCGCAGCCGACTACACGAGCGCATTCCAAATATGTCATAAGTTGAAGCACACTAAGGCCAAAAAGAGCTCAGGTATCACTGAGCTAATTTTAGCCCGGCTCAGCATGCAGGAAAACAACAACAAAAAAAAATCTTTAACAAGGTCCATAAATCTGAGCAGTAACTCAGGGTTTTTTTCCACTCAGGATGAAAGACTTATTAAAGACTCAGACAAGCCACAGCCAAATCTACGGATAGAAACGGACGAAGACAAACACAGAGGGTGAAATGTGTGTTTGCGTTACGCTCCTCCAAGGCAACGAAAACAACAAATACACACAGGCTGCTCTCAACCCGACGTCTCACAACATTAATAACTTAACCGCAATTTTCCTACAGCGTGGATCTCTCACGTATTAATAATGAACTACCTCACGAGGTGGATTTAAACTTCACCAGAGGAAACCTGCAGAGAGGGACTTTTCCAGCTGCACGGGACAGTAATATGATACCTCCCTATTTTCCTTCAGCAGTAAAGAGTGTCCCATGTGAGAAACACATCAGAGGAGCTGTAGAAAGAGAGAGAGACTCGTCCGAACCCTCAGGCCTCTCTTCTCCCTTATGCTAAACCGCAGCCATGCACTTTCCTCTGAAGCTCAGTCTGGTACTCTAACCGCTCTTCCAGCACCCACAGGCTGACCACCAGGTCATCTGGACTCTGACACAAACATGCAGATGTGGCTCTTTTTGTTTAACTATTTTGCAGGGCCATAAAATTCCATTGCACTCAACTCTTCTCTGCACTCCGTGACACAAAGGCTTCGTCACAAAGGCTTGTTCTGTAACCTTTTATAAAAATTGTCATTATGCTGAATGGTCATTACTGGAAACTGTGAAAATTGCAAGCTCCAATCATACTTTCTTTCCATTCATTTTTTTTTTTTTTTAATTAAAGAAACTATCGTTTCATCAGTGAATTTTATTTCTTCCTTTTTTATGATTTTTATGAAAAATCTCTCAAACTCTTTTTTGGCTCACATCACAAACTCATTTCCAACCTATCCAAATTCCAGACTTTGTCTCACACTTTTCACAATCTAATAGATAAAATCGAATCCTTTTTTTCAGTGAATACCCATGCTGTAAATTGAAAGATTAAAAAAGATTATCTATTGATATCTAACTAGTCTAACAATAAGATCTGTAGAAGACTTGCATTACAATTCATTGCAATATTTACAATGTTGCTTAACTGTATTGCTTGTTTCATAAGCAAAGTTATTAAATACATCTAGAGTATTACATATCACCAAACCCTATAGATAGTAATGTGCATTTTCTGAGTCTTGAGATGAAAATGACCTTGCATTGGATTGACAGGACAGGACCTGAAGGATCTTTTTTGGAGGGGTTTGTTTGCTTTGACTGAAATTAGACAGAATGTCTCATTTATTTGCAAAGAAAGGCAACTATTTAGTGTGAAATATGATCAAATATTTGCAGTCTAAAACTGTTTAAACAAATAATTCTCAGGATACTATGACAACGAGGAGTGCTGTTATTGAAGTATAGGGTGCAGGCTTGAAAGCAGAGCTGTAGGAATATCTATCCAAGAGCCACAAACTCAGTCTTTTCTAGTTTTCCTTATAGAGGCAATGGCTTTGTTGTCTCCTTTGAGAGCTTTCAGGCAAGCTTTCATCCAATTTTATAGTTGAACAAAGCCTGCAGAGCTTTGTTCAAAATCTCAAAGCAGCTACACAGCTCTGGAGAGCCACATAAAATATGAGTGGAAAAATGAAAACCGCAATATAACAGAAACGCAGACACAAACATAAAGAGTTTTTATATTATGCAAATGCCTTTGAATCCTAGATTGAATTTGCCAGTTGAAACATGAATTTCTTGGATTTCAGACTCTTTTAAACATTCATATTCATGATTGCTGTGAAGTATTCTCCATAGAATCAATAGCCTATAACATGGAAAAAAAAATATGGCAGTGACTTCAAGATAAATGAATAAATGCCAAGCAAGATTTTAGCTAAAGCAAGGTCATGGGACACAGATCTGAGACAGCTGAGTGTCAGTAACAAGACATTGATGTTTGCAGTCATTTGAATCATGGCATTAACCTGCACCTCAAAGTGCCAACCATTTCCTAAGTGTGATATGCTGTATTGCACAGTATCACATAGTTCCACACTCAGTTGGAACATGAACAAACCACCCCAGTCCGTTCACTAACCATCTAATGCATGTTGCACACAAAACTGGAAAGTACTTAAGAAAATCGCAAGCTCCAATCTGGCTTTCCAACTGCAATCCAAATTCCAAGAACTGAGGTGTCTGGAAACAAAATGATGTTTGAGTGCTTAAGAGGAAAAACTGTGTATTCCAATAAATAGTCACTGCTTAGTACATTTGGATGGATAGAAATCCATCATAAATTCTGCACACATTTTTTAGCTAATTTCTTTAGGGATTTCCCTTACCCTACATGTCCTTATAAAGAACCAGTTGGTCATCTTTTTTCTAAGTGGGCAGCTCTTGGCAAGAATAAGCAAATGTTATGCAATGAGGGACTAGGCATCTGCACAGAGAAGTTAGAAAAGAAGATGTGTGGCTCTTTTCATTTAATTGGTTCCCATAAACAGGTACACATCAGAAAGCAGCTATTTATGTTCCTATTAAAAGACTTCTCCAGCAGTGCTTGAATAACAAAACGCCTACTCTGGTTTGGTTAGGGTCAGCTAAGCACCTCCTCTCTTCCAGTTTCTACTCTCGTACTCTGTCCTGGGGACTAGGATTATTATTGTTAACTATTAAAAATAAAATCATAAATCAAACATTTTCCATAACTTTAAACAAAATAAATGATAGCTGACATTTTAAAAAAAACTTATATTTATTTTACTTCAGCTACTTGCCAAGGCAACATTTTTCCTTTAGTTTAATTTGAAGTACGAAAATAACTAAATCTAAGTAAAAGCTATATGTCATGACTGGTTGCAATATTTAGCGCACGAAGATGAGGAGCGCAAAGAAAACAGTCTTTAATGAAATAATCCAACATAGAATTCACATGAGAGCACAGACAACCAAATAAAGACAACACAGAACTGAGGGTATAAATACCCAGGTAAAGTAATCAAGGATAAAACAGAACAGGTGTAGAGCTAAATAATAACCGAGGAAACTAAGTAGGAACTCAAGCAGGTAAAACAGGAACAGAGAAACACAGAGAAAGTAACTAAACATACATGTTACAGTACATGTTGAAAAGACAAAAACTAATAAAAAATACTAAAACTTTAAGTAAAAATTAAAGTGAAAACAGAATACAAACATAAAATCTACTTTAACATTGACGTGGACCCCCTCATGCTGTTATGGACAAACAAAATTATGGATGATATATATAGAGAGTGATTATAATGGACCCATAATATTAGTACTTTTTGAAGGGTATTTCAGAACATTTGCAACAAATCACTGACTCCATCTCAAGCAAAAAAAACTCAAATGCACCATTTAAAACAACATTAATTTCCTGTTATAGCACTCAAATATAAACAATGAATGAAATGAGAAAAATATCCAGAAGCTTTTAATGATGGAATTATTTGGCTTCTGGGATAAGGATTAGGTGATAAATTAAAAACGGATCGGTGAAGTGCATCTAACGCCCCAAAATATATTGGAGTTCTTGTTGAGGTTTTACACCACAAAGAAAAGTGAGTTGTAAACTAGAATAAAGACTAAAACAGTTCTCAATCTGGACACGTGCCAAATATCCATAGGGCATTAGCAACCAACTGGTGAACCTCATTAAAAAGTAGAGAAACCTATAACCATTAAAAGCCCATTAAGCAGCATGTAATTTCGTGGAACTAAATAGCAGAGAGTAATCAAAAGCACATGAAACCCAGCTGGGAAACTAAGCAAATTGTTTCGATTAAGGGAGAATCCATCATCAACATCACCAGGTTTTTTTTTCTGACATTCAATTCGTTTTCTCTCGCTCTCTTTCAATTTCCTCACTAATGACATGGATTGATGCAGATAACAAGCAACAGTTTGTGACCCAAACAGGCATGATACACTTTGGTTAGCAAAATAATTTAGATATTAAAACTGGAAAATAAAAATGCAAAAAAAAAAAAAATAATAAAAAACTTGAATGAATGTTTTTTTATGAAGATAACTGTATTCATACAGAAAACTGTACTAAAATACTCTGACAGTGTTTCTGCACATTCAGTTGCATCACTCCTGAATCAACTGATTTAACAAAAGAAATGTTTTACAAAGGCTGAAAAAAAATCTATGTTTTTAAATGAAACTTAAGACTCATGAATCAGGTTTTAATCAGCACATTTAAAGGCACAATATGTAAGATTTTTGGATTAAAATATCCAAAAATCACTAGAAAAATATTTTATACACTCACCTAAAGGATTATTAGGAACACCTGTTCAATTTCTCATTAATGTAATTATCTAATCAGCCAATCACATGGCAGTTGCTTCAATGCATTTAGGGGTGTGGTCCTGGTCAAGACAATCTCCTGAACTCCAAACTGAATGTCAGAATGGGAAAGAAAGGTGATTTAAGCAATTTTGAGCGTGGCATGGTTGTTGGTGCCAGACGTGGCGGTCTGAGTATTTCACAATCTGCTCAGTTACTGGAATTTTCACGCACAACCATTTCTAGGGTTTACAAAGAATGGTGTGAAAAGGGAAAAACATTTCGTATGCGGCAGTCCTGTGGGCGAAAATGCCTTGTTGATGCTAGAGGTCAGAGGAGAATGAGCCGACTGATTCAAGCTGATAGAAGAGCAACTGAAATAACCACTCGTTACAACTGAGGTATGCAACAAAGCATTTGTGAAGGCTCAACACGCACAACCTTGAGGCGGATGGGCTACAACAGCCCCACCGGGTACCACTCATCTCCACTACAAATAGGAAAAAGAGGCCACAATTTGCACGAGCACACCAAAATTGGACTACTGAAGACTGGAAAAAGGTTGCCTGGTCTGATGAGTCTCGATTTCTGTTGAGACATTCAGATGGTAGAGTCAAAATTTGGCGTAAACAGAATGAGAACATGGATCCATCATGCCTTGTTACCACTGTGCAGGCTGGTGGTGGTGGTGTAATGGTGTGGGGGTTGTTTTCTTGGCACACTTTAGACCCCTTATTGCCAATTGGGCATCATTTAAGTGCCACAGCCTACCTGAGCATTGTTTCTGAACATGTCCATCCCTTCATGACCACCATGTACCCATCCTCTGATGGCTACTTCCAGCAGGATAATGCACCATGTCACAAAGCTCAAATCATTTCAAATTGGTTTCTTAAACATGACAATGAGTTCACTGTACTAAAATGGCCCCCACAGTCACCAGATCTCAACCCAATAGAGCATCTTTGGGATGTGGTGGAACGGGAGCTTCGTGTCCTGGATGTGCATCCCACAAATCTCCATCAACTGCAAGATGCTATCCTATCAATATGGGCCAACATTTCTAAAGAATGCTTTCAGCACCTTGTTGAATCAATGCCACATAGAATTAAGGCAGTTCTGAAGGCGAAAGGGGGTCAAACACAGTAGTAGTATGGTGTTCCTAATATTGCTTTAGGTGAGTGTATATTGTTGACTTGTGTACATATATTATCATGTTTCCAAGTATGTTTTAATCCAGAGAAATAAGCAATTTTAACCAGGCCATGGACTGTGTCCGGGCTTCACCTATCAATGTCATCATACCCTCGTTACTCTCGATATCCGGTTTTAGTTTGTAGAAATCATGGAAACACCAAAGACTCTATAATATATTAGACAGGTGAGCAACTGTTGGGATACTTTCATGGACAGAAAACGAGTCATTGTTACATAACTCAACACTTTAAATTTTATTGTTTAAATCTTGTTTTCTTGATTTACCGTGAGTACCATGTTTTGCCATGCCTAATATCGATTTAGCTTACTGCAGTGGGCAACAAGTGTCTCATAATAGCCACCAAACGAATGCAGAGTAGCATTTTAACATCTTTCAACACATAAATGTATCTAATATGAACAGCGCTGCGTTACCCCACATACGCATGACCGGAAGAAGCGGAAGTGGTCGTCTGAGGCATAATAAAAGCTCCACTGCTCTCCAGCAGCCTTGTTCCACTCCAATGTTTTTCAGCCACACCCTACAGTAATGATAATAAATCTTAAATACATTATCTCATCCATGGATATGATTTCTGCCCGAGTCTTGTTGGATTCTTTTCCACCGTCTTAGATGTGAAGACAATACCTCCCATGTTTCCACGAAATCAAGGAGTCATCAAGCTATGCCTTTGTTTTGAATATGTGACCTCTTGCGGCAGAAAAATATATATTGTATCTTTATACACAACATAAATTGATCCAAAGTGCTGTACAATATGCTAAAGCAAGTCTACAGAATAAAAACAACAACTACAGATTTACAAAAGCTAAAGAATAAAAGTATGATTTAAGAGTAGCACTGTTAAGAGTAAGTGATAGGAAGATCTAAGCACCCTAGCTGGACAGTATGCCTGAAAAAAGGTTACTAATATGCCTGTCAGCCCCGGGACTCGAACTCGGGTCTCTGGGGTGAATGGCCAACTTTCCCCCACTGAGCCCCAGAAAGGTGTCGAACCCAAAAGCCAGACGCTTTCTTGGATGGCTTCAAAAGATTTTATTATAACAAAGGAAAAACGGTTCCAATCCCCTACTAGACGGCAATCAGAAAAACTGAAGAAATTCCAGATAGGAAGGGAAAAATTCCAAAAGGAGAAAAACAATGATCTTCCAAAAACAAAAGCCTTCACAAAAGGCAAAATAAACTCAGGCAAAACAGTCCAGGATTTCTTCGAGCACACAAGAACCTATAGCAGTCACAGGTCTACAAAACACAATAACCAAGCAAAGATCCTGAGAAAAGGCACAACTTAAATACACTGCACAGAATGAGACACATGTGAAAACAATAACCCTGATTACAAGGTCCTAGATAAGATATGAGACCAATGGAGACCTCTAGTGGCCAAAATAACACCATACAAGACAAAAAACTCTGACAGGACCCCCCCTCTAGGAACGGCTCCTGACGTTCCTTCCAGAATGACTGGGTTTGCGAGTGTGAAATTCTCTAATTAGTTTGGGGTCTAAGATGTCCTTGGCAGGGACCCAGGAGCGCTCCTCAGGACCATAGCCTTCCCAGTCCACAAGATACTGCCGGGACCCACGTACTTGATGGACCTCCAGTATTCAGCGGACTGTGTAGGCTGGCTGGCCTCCAATGATATGAGGAGGGGGAGGTTTACCTTTCGCAAGAAAAGGAGAAGACAAAACAGGTTTTAACAAAGACACATGAAAAGTGGGGTTTATCTTTAAAGACTTAGGCAAGTACAAACGATAAGTAACTGGGTTAACTTTCCTGGATATCTTGAAGGGACCGATGAACCTCTGGGAAAGTTTACGGGACTCCACCCGCAAGGGAATGTTCTTGGTGGAGAGCCAGACTCTTTGGCCAGGGCTTATGATGAACCCCAGGAACTGGACCTGCGTCACATGGAATTCACACTTTTCAGGTTTGACATGCAGATGGTTGTCAAGAAGACGTCTGAGAACCTTACTGACATGTTTCACATGCTCTTGGAGGGAGCTAGAGAAGATGAGGATATCGTCTAAGTAGACGAACACAAATTGATTAAGCATGTCTCTGAGAACATCGTTAATGAGCGCTTGAAAGACAGCAGGAGCATTAGTGAGACCAAAAGGCATGACTAAGTATTCATAATGTCCTGTGGGCGTGTTGAAGGCGGTCTTCCATTCATCTCCTTGTCTGATGCGCACAAGATGGTAGGCATTTCTCAAATCGAGCTTAGTGAAGATTGAAGCTTCTTGAAGAATCTCAAAGGCAGTGGCCATTAGAGGCAAGGGATAATGATTACGAATAGTGATCTTATTGAGTCCCCTGTAATCAATACATTGCCAAAGTCCTCCATCCTTCACCCGACGAAAAACAATCCAGCTCCAGCAGGGGAAGTGGATGGATGGATGATCCCTGCCGCAAGGGATTCGTTGATGTACTTGTCCATAGCGGTTCATTCCGGGGAAGACAATGAGAATATTCGACCTCTAGGGGGACAGGCCCCAGGGAGTAGCTCAATGGCGCAGTCGTAGGGACGATGAGGTGGTAAGGAAGTGGCTTTATCCTTGCTGAACACTGCCTTGAGGTGGTGGTACTGAGCAGGGACTTGAAATGGATCTAGGGGTTTTGGAACTCGAGAACAGGATCAGGGGAGCTCCTGGCCAGGCAAGTAGTCTGACAGGTGGGACCCCAACTGAGGACTGCCCCAGTGGACCAATCAAAGTGTGGGTTGTGCTGGAGGAGCAAGGGGTGACCAAGGATAACAGGAAGCTCTGGAGACTGGATTAGGTGAAAACACATGCTCTCCTGGTGCTGGTAAGTAAAGAGACCAAGGGGAGAGGTGAGGTGGGTTATTTTCCCAGGAGCTAAGGGTCTTCCATCCAAGGCTGTCACAGATAGAGAAGCAGGAAGGGAATTAGTAGGGATCTGGAGCCTCTTGGCAAGGGAAATATCCATGAAGTTCCCGGCCGCCCCGGAATCAATCAAGGCCTGGAGTTGGTGTCTCTTGCATCCCCAAGTGAGTGTGATAGGAAGGAACAACCCAAAGTCGGAAGGTGAAGCAGTGCGTGTGACTCCCGTTACAGTCCTTCCTTGCCTGTGCGGGACCGGGGGTTTCCCGAGAGCTCGGGGCAGGTGGAACGAAAATGACCATACAACCCACAATATAGACAACAGCGCTCCCTCATGCGACGGTCTCGTTCTGAAGCAGAAAGACGAGTCCTACCCAATTGCATGGGTTCTGAAGCATCTTGGGACAATGGTAGCATTTGAACAGGAGCCGGGATCCCAACTAGGATCGCCAGAGAAACGTTGTGGTGGAGGCAAGCGAGGTTCAGCCAAAGGAGAGGGCACACGAGCATCCGGAAGGGGTACAGAGGCAGCAACAGAAGCCGGACCTGAAGTGGAGGGCAGCCGATCAAAAATCTGATGGATAGAAGTCATGAGATCAGACAGTACCTGTGAGTATTTCGCCATCAAAGTCTCCTGCTGAGCTAGGGCTGCTTCATGGCATTGGAACTGTGGATTCGTGCTGCGCCACTGTAGCAAGAAGCTCTTGAGGATTAGGCATCTCTGGGTCCATCGTTGGCTTGGTTATTCTGTCAGCCCCGGGACTCGAACTCGGGTCTCTGGGGTGAAAGGCCAACTTTCCCCCACTGAGCCCCAGAAAGGTGTTGAACCCAAAAGTCAGACGCTTTCTTGGATGGCTTCAAAAGATTTTATTATAACAAAGGAAAAACGGTTCCAATCCCCTACTAGACGGCAATCACAAAACTTCGAGCACACAAGAACCTATAGCAGTCACAGGTCTACAAAACACAATAACCAAGCAAAGATCCTGAGAAAAGGCACAGCTTAAATACACTGCACAGAACGAGACACATGTGAAAACAATAACCCTGATTACAAGGTCCTAGATAAGATATGAGACCAATGGAGACCTCTAGTGGCCAAAATAACACCATACAAGACAAAAAACTCTGACAATGCCTTGGTGCACGGCCAGACAAATTTAAAAGGAAACCAGTGGAGGGATGCTAAAATAGGGGCGATATGCTCCCTCTTTTTAGACCCAGTCAAAAGTCTTGTGAAGTCCGCATTTTGTTCAATTTGCAATTGAGAGGCTGGATAATAATGATGGAGTGAGACCAGAATTACTAAAAAGATTACTGATCAAGACTTACTGAAAGGTATGACTGAGAATCGTTTGCATAACAATGATATGAAATGTTGTATTTCTGAAAAATGTGGGCCAAGGGAAGCATATAAATGGAAAACAATAAAGGTCCCAAAATGGATCCCTTGGGCACACCACAAAAATGAAAAAAAAGCCCAAATTTAGAGAAAAAGTCCTATTCTTGAAGTGAGAAGCAAAGCACTGAAGTGCAGTGCACTGGATACCTACTGTATGTTCAAGTTGTTTAAGAAAAACTTTACAGTGAATAATATATTCATAGTCTGGATTAGAAGAGACTCAGTTGTGTCTCAGTTGTGTCAAACAAGACTTTTGGTCTCTTCACATGGTCAGGAATAAATTGCTAAAAGAAATTAGATTTTGCCTCCTTTGCCATCTGCTTTTCAACACACTTGTCAGAGAGCACTGGTGTCATCATTTAACCACAGCTGGACAGCACCCCGTGTCTTTTTATGAGTAAGTGGAGAGACAGTGTCCGGTAAACAAAAAAATAGAAGATACTTTATAAAATTCCTCAACCAAACATTCAGTATCTGTTGCGCTATAGAAATCATTAGTAAAGTGTGAGGAATAACATTGAAAAAAAAAAACTGCTTAATGGTCAGACACACGTGCCTCAATAACGTCCAGATTTTACATTGAAAAACCAAGAGACCAAGAGGTGTATGACCCAAATTGTGAGTTTGACCACATACAGATACAAAGACTCTAAAAGAGTTACAAATTTCTTGACTGACCGGTTTCAAAGGGCAGCAGATATTAATGTTAAAATTCCCTAGGATCAATAGTCTATTGGTCCAAGTCACCAGATCAGAGAGAAAACTAGAAAATTAATGAATAAAATCTTTATTGCCTTTAGGGGTCTGTAAATCAGAGCACATATTTACATCAATCTTTAATAACTTTTAAGTTCAATCTTTAAATTTCTAAAAATTGTTGCAACTCCACCACCATATCCAGAGTCCCTTGGAGAACTGAAGACAGCATAGTCTGGGGGAGCCTCGCCAAGAGACATTAAGTCATACTGTTTTAAGTCTCAGTAACAAATAAAATCTTGCACTCATCTTGGATAGCCAAAAGCTGAGAGGTGCTTGTTTGAGAAGAGTAATGGTTCCCAAATTGACACTCCGACTCTTACCATTTGACCTGATGGAAGAGCTGCGATGTGATGACCAAATGACTGGGATGTGATCGTTGTCCCGGCCTGTAAGTCCTCACGTGACGAGATCCACAGTGAATGTACCTGGGGTATCGTGTAATTCCCAATACAACACAACAATTGTATATTGTATACGGGGAGACAACAGGACGAATTTAGCCTCTGTAAATCCACTGAAGAGTTTTTAAGCTCCACACTGGGAGAATAGTGCATACAGAGATCGGGAAACAGACCCCACTTTGAACAAAGTACAATAGAACTCCAGCAAACCAGTGTGTAGAAGATGTAACACCACATTTCAGTTGGAATCAGTCCTCCATGTTCAAGCTAACCAAACAAGTCTGCCTTCATAGATAAACGCATTCAGATCCACAGACTGTAATACTCAGCAATAATCAAGTGAGACTGCTTCAATCAAAGGGCATAAAATATCCTATAAAATGAACAAAACTAGGATTTAAAAGAATTCATTATCATTTAAAAAGAGTTCAGACCGTCGTTCAGACTGACAGTAATGTTGCTGGAGTCTTGAGTTCATGCATTATGTGTTTGAATCATCTAATAACTCACTCCTTCCCTTACTGAAGCTCTTTGTGACTAATTGATTGTATGCAATTTGAAATATTGAAAATTGTGTTATAGCTGACTAGTTGTCTATTTGACAGCAAATTGTTTTGTATTATTTAATTTAGTACATACAGGATTGGGGAGTAACGAGTAACTTAGTTACGTATTTAAAATGCAAAATTTGAGTAACTGTATTTCATTACAGTTACATTTTAAATGTATGGTAATCAGATTACAGTTACATCTGAAAAGTATTTTAGATTACCAAAGTGATTACTTTGAATTTTAATGTCATTTAAATAGCAATTGGTGATTCTCTGACTCTGACAGTCTGAAAAAGAGTTAAGTTTCATCAACATTTTAATACTTTTAAGAGGGATCATAAAAATGTTCTTATTTTTTTAAGTAATGTCCTGAATTTATAAATGACTGAATTTATTAAAAAAATCTCAACTTAACTTAACTGTCCTGTCATGACCTGGATGATCCACGACTGTTTTCATGTTTTGTGATAGTTGTTTGTGAGTCATTTTATAATTCACTGGTCACTGCAACTTTTTCTCACAATTTGTTTTTTTTCCCCTCACAATTGTGAGTTTGCATTTCACAATTCTGACTTCTATTTCTCTGATTTGGGAGATTTAAACTCACAATTGCAAGTTATAAAGTCAGAATCAGGAGATATAAACTTGCAATACTGACTTTTTTTCTTGCAATTATGAATTTAGTATGTGAGATTATATCTCATAATTCTGACTTTTCTCAATATTGTGAGTTTATATCTCATAATTCTCACTTTATAACTCACAGTTGCAACTTTATATCGCGCAGTTCTGAGGGAAAAAGTCAGAATTGTGAGATAAAAATTCGCAATTACCTTATTTGTTTTTGTTCCAAACTTATTAGTATTCCAGAGTGTTCTAAAGTATTTAGATTAAGTTACTAAACTTGAGTAATGTAACGAAATACATTACAAATTACTTTTTAAAGCATGTATTTTGTTTCTGTAGTGAAATACATTTTAAAAGTAACCCACCCAGCCCTGAGTACATAGTATAGTAAGGAGGCCGCCCCAAAGTAAAGAGTCATTAATAATTAATTGAGTCATCAAGAATCGTTAATAGAATCATTAAAATTGATTCATTAATTTACATTTCTTATTGCTAATTAAAAGCATAAATGTTTGCAAACCAAGCTTGGAAGTTCATCTACAAAATGTTCACACAAACTTTGTGGTGCATGGAGAAAAGGCCTATTCATGAACGTCTTTAAAGTGTCTGGGTTTTGAGGCTTGTAAAGAGAATTGTCAAGCCACAGAGGACAGACATACCTCAGTGTTAAATGTGGCCGGGACCACGTTTATTATGTGTAAAATGTCATTATATGCGTCAAGAGGCGTATATCTCAACCAGATTTTGAAGCTCAAGATTATCGAAACTACAACAGAATTTCTTAAGAATTTAGAAGATCCGACTTCATGCAGAAACAATTTGAGATTATTTTTGCGGATGGATTTCTGCCCAGTGGAGGAATTTATGGGAGGACATACCCTCTATTTTATTGATCATAAAAGTGGCCATGAAAACAATAAACTGGGAGTGGAGCTGTAAGAACATTTGCTGGACCGTGATGACCTGTTGTCAAAAGGCTCCACAATTTCTGCATGTTAAGATCTCTATTCAAATATGAGTTGAAATGTTTTGCTATGCTTAAGCACTATTTTGCTGATGCCAAACAATGAAATTGTCACCTCTAGCAAAAGAACGAGGTTTAGATTAAGATTGGGGGTTATGTTTTGATATGCAACCATGTATATGAATGATTGTGTTGTGCTAAAGACTGAATAAGGGGAAGAAGCATCATATTTAAAGGCCTGTGGCTCATTTCTCAATACTGCTGAGATCAAGAAGCTGAGAGTAAATCCACCAACAGCCGTAAAGCACTTTGTGTGCGAGGTACTGATCCCGAAGCGAATTCCCCTGTTTTCCTCCCAGCAGACTCCTCTTTCTCTGTGGATGTCAAATGACAATGGGACTGCTTAAAGGCCCTTAAAAGCACATTGTGAAACCTTCTATGGACTGTAAACATACAGCAAATTCACATGTATTGTAGCCAAATGAAACTCACACAAAGCTCTTTCCATCAAAGCAAAGCGTATTGTCATGGCTAAACTCTTATAACCAGACTCTGAATTATATCTTATATTCAAACATTTACCAACACACATGAAACATTATATCTGATGATGAGACCTTTGAAGGGAAATATAAACATATTAGTGCTCTGCCTAATGTGAACCAGCTGAACTGACCCCATCATGACCGTTTCAGTCTGTGGTTTTTATAGTGTAAGCGCTGGGGTGCGTGGGTTTCTTCATGGATGTATTTCTGCCCAGTAGCAAAATTTACAAGAGGACATACCCTGATTAATAAAAGAGGCCCTGAAAACAATGAGACAGGAGGATTGGTTTACTTATCAGGAAGACGTCGTGCTCCATTTAGAATGTAACTGAGAACTGCAGTTCAACTCTGAATTTGAATTGAGGTCCTATAGCAAATTATTTTTGTACAATTTATTTAATTATACTGTATATGTATATGTTTTTTCAAAGTATGCATTCCCACAAGTCCTTGTGCAACATACTCTTGCATCTTGTTTATTTCCAACTTTGCTAGTTAGAGATCTGACTTCAAGTGCCATTCTATTGCACTTTTCCAAATAGGAATTTAGAATTGGATTGATTGTATCACACATACACATTGGATCCCAAAAGTACGTATTTTCCAATCACCAGTAAATTGGGAGGCATGTGTCTTTCACAAGTCAAAATCGATCACTCGCTGACCTGCATTAACTGTGATGCGGTGAACGTGCAGTGTCACATTGTTCCAATAGCATTGTATTAAATGGCATTGTTAAACACTCAGCTCTGATTGGTCAATGTCTCTGCATTGTGATGTGAACTGTGTAGTTTCACCTCCTCTGGATGCTTCATTTACTGTGAGACAGCACTCACCTCTGACACCTGACACCGGGGGAGAGCATGGATGGGCTTCCGGCAGGCATCGCTTTTAGCAGAGCCACTCATGGGCATCCTACCATAGTATGCTGGTCATGGGTGGGTGTCAGGGTCACCTGACTTTGAATTCATTCCTTCAGAGGATGTGTAGATCTGAAAACAACAACTGATAAGTCTGTAAAAAAAAATCTTTCGACTGGTCTGCCTGTTTTAATTAACCCACTGGCTCGACTTTCTTTTTACATTCTGAGGCTATACCATTGTAACACACATACTAAGGCACTCATTACATGATACTGCCTTGTGAAGAGCTAGAGCAGAGCATATAACAGCATTCTGCATTCTGACTAAAGATCAAACCCTGCACTAAACAAGCTACATTTGTCCAAAGACACTCATCAAGAAGGAAGACTTCACACTCTTAGACTACATTTGATGTGAAGGACATGGAGGGACTGGCTGAGAAGAAACAAGATCATATCAGTTCAAATGAGTTAGAGAGAGAGAGTTAGACCTTTAGCGTTAAAGGATTAGTTCACTTTAGAATGAAAAACACGTTTGTCGATCGTGTTTCCAGAGAAGCTGAGCTGAAGTCTGCATTAATTTCACACGGACAGACTGTCACGCACAGAATACACGAGTTCATGCAGGCACTTCAGAAAATCTCACTGCTGAATTCGAATAAATCTGCAAGGTCTGTGAATTGAAATGTTAATGAGCAATTCAGAGTCAGAGTTTTGTTTTAATGCTATTGATGTGTATTTGCTGAATGTTGACGGTAAATGAGAAAGTCTTGAGAAAGTTCTTCATGATTGAGGAAAGCCTTTCTGTAGCTAATAATATAAATGCAAACGCTATACTTTCTCACATACCGTTTACTTTCTTTGTTTCTTTGTTGTGGTTGGTCAGGCAAAAAAAAAAATTTCAGTCCATTCATATTTGAATCGTCTATTTTCCGTGTCCACTTTTCTTTTCTTTACACTTGCCTTGTATTCGCTGACAGACTAACTGTGAGCGTCCACTGGCTCGGAGCGAGAGGAGCAGCGCAAACTTTTTCAATGCACCAGTGATTACGCAACGTAAGCAATGACGCTGCGTTTGAATTTTCACAACAGAGACGTGCTTATATACATTACCTTGACAGCACTATTTGACATTAGTGCGGGCCAAACATTTTTTATCTCGCCTATTGAGGAACTCTGCACTATATCCAGGGCTGGGTAGGTTACTTTTAAAATGTATTTCACTACAGATTACAAAATACGTGCTTTAAAAAGTCATTTGTAACGTATTTCGTTATATTGCTCAAGCTTAGAAACTTAATTTAAATACTTTAGAATACTGATAAGTGTGGAACAAACACAAAAAAGCAATTGCAAGTTTTTGTCTCACAATTCTGACTTTTTCCCTCAGAATTATGAGATATAAACTCGCAATATTGAGAAAAGTCAAAATTATGATAAAATCACAATATTGAGAAAAGTCAGAATTATGAAAATTCACAATTGCATGAAAAAAGTCAGTATTGCAAGTTCATATCTCCCAATTCTGACTTTATAACTTGCAATTATGAGTTTAAATCTCACAATTCTGAAGTCAGAATTGTGAAATGCAAACTCACAATTGTGAGGGAAAAACAAATTGTGAGAAAAGGTTTCAGTGACCTTTTTTACAATTATAAAATGACTCACAAACAACTGTGACAAAACATGAAAACAGTCGAAAACATGAAACTTGACTCTTTTTCAGACTGTCAGAGTCAGAGAATCACCTATTGCTGTTTAAATGACATTAAAATTCAAAGTAATCACTTTGGTAATCTAAAATACTCTTCAGATGTAACTGTAATCTAATCTACCACCCATTTAAAATGAAACTAATGAAATAGTTACTCAAAATTTGTATTTTAAATACGTAACAAAGTTACTTGAATTTCGTTACTCCCCAAACCTGACTATATCCTACGCCTTCCCTATTCAACTTACCATTCAACTTAATACCATAATCATTATAATATACCAGACATTGATTTTCACACCACATGGGTTAATAGATACAATGACTACATTTACATGTGCACCAATAATGCGATTGTTTATCGTAATCAGAGTAAGCTCTTAATCTCAGTAAGATGTTTGCAGACATGAGCAGCTCTTCACTCCAGTTTGCATGCCATTTTCATTACTCTGATTATTTGCTAATGAATGATTACTGGCCATTGTTTTAATCTGCTTGCATCAAATTCAAAATACATTTTTAAGGACGTACTTATTTTTATGGACGTATTATTTGGCGGCGTGATGAACAATGCTGGGTTTGCCTAAGCTCCTGCAGCTTCTGGGTGAAGATACAGAGTGATTTGTGTTGACTGAGTTTAGCAATTTGGTGAAGAGAAAACTTCAGAATAATGTCACGGAGTTCATTCATGAAGTTGTGTGAACAGCACATGGCATCAGTGCACGTCCGAGCACATACGCACTTTGGTCAGAGCGGGAATAATGCGATTAAGGTGTTCACATGCTTGAATATGTGATTAAAATCAACGTACACCACCTAGTTCAATGCGATTACTACGATAATCACTCTACATTAATTAAATATTGCATTTACATACAGTTTAATAAACAATAAATTTTTTTTTTTTTTTTGCAACCCTGACAAACCTACCCCAATTCTAAATTTTAATGCGTAATTAACTAAAAAAAAAAAAATGACTAGTAATTTCCTCCTACTAAATTCTGAAAAACAGAGATGGGTAATTATTGGACCAAAAACTTCAGCACATAATAACCTAGAATACTAAACACTTGATGGCTGTTTTCTTCCTGCCGCTCATTCATCATCATTGTTATATTGTTTTCAGGTGGTTGTCTTTAATCACCGTCATGTGACCTGGTTTCTCCCAAGGTTTTCTCTCACAAAGAGTTTTGGTTCCTGGCCGCTGTTGCCTTTGGCTTGCTTAGTTGGGGACACTTGCTTGATATTCAGCAGTGTTTTAGATATGCCTGCATTGGCGCCGTTGTATGCGAACTGAGCTGAGCTGGACGATTGTCTGTTTTCTCCAGTGCTGATATTCATAAATGAACTAGACTAATAACTATTGATCTTTGCAATGGAATGAATCAATAATATATAGAATAAGCTGGACAATGACACCATTTTCTTTGGGAGCTGCTGTGTAGCCAAAATGATTTGCACATTATTACTGTAAAACTGCTTTGACACAATTTGCATTATAAAAAGCGTTATTTAAGTAAAGGTGACTTTACTTGACTAAAGAGAACTCTCTACAGGCTCTGAAAAACACCAGGAGAATGATTCCCAGGGTCTCTGATCACCTGCATGAACATACCGTATTCCTGCTGCAGATGCGGCCAGCGCAATAAATCGCAATGTCTGCAATGCTAGACGCCTAAGTCAGTGCTACAGGGAGACAGGAAGTAAAGCTAATCGTCCTTACTGTGCCAAACCAAATGTGTAACATCTCACAGCAAGAACCAGCAAATCTGCTTCAGTCCATGAGGATGCACTGTAGTCCTTGAAGCAGCTGGTGGCCACACCAGATACTGACTGCCACTTTCGATGTTGAAATATTCAACATCAGCCTTTCTGTGAATGAATTGCATTCTTAACGTCTCTCTAAAAACATGATAGAGCCAGACAAAGATCCAAATGTTCTTTGATGAACTAAACCTTCTTGGCCTGTGTACTCACTTAGCCTGGACAGACTTGCATGCACAGGAAAACAGAAAGTCATCATACATATTTTTTGCTCACTATGACCACATTATTTTGATCACTTTTGGCATCTTTTTCTGATGTGGAAAATTAGGATTTATTAGGGCGGGGTGGGCTTGATTGGGGGGGGGGGGGCTTGACCCACTAAATACCTCATATTACATATATAAAATACTGTGAGTGAAACATGATTGGTTCATCTCTTCATTAGAGTAGCAGTCAAGTGAATCTGCTTTCAGCCCAAAGAAATGTGCCCACACCCTAAACATAATGCTTTTATAATGGTATACATGGCTACTGAAAGACTGAGAATCATCCTGCTTCATGTCGGCTTTCATCACTTTATTTTTTTAACAAATGAAGTTGGAGCTCAGAGTTCCTGAAAGGATTACAATAATAGTCCTTATGAAACTGGATCGGATACTTTTGTACGTTTTGTACAAGCTGTTGATTTTTCCAGACTATTTTTCCTCCTGCAGTGCAGTTTCAGCTCTTGGGTCAGTGCAACTCTCTAGCTCCTCCACCCTCTTCTCCAATCATTGGTTGGCTTGGAACCTGATCTTGAAAGTTGCTTCCACTATTACTCATTTTTAGCTCTGGCTCCAGCCTTAGGATTAATCTCCAATATCAGCCCAGTGGCAGAGGGTGATGTATTCCTTATACACCTCAAACCTATGCATTAGTCTGGCTCCCTCTTAATCCAGAGTGACTCCCAATCCTCCCCTGGAGGGTTTTCACACACAGATGGATTTGATTTTGATGCAACTCAGGTGCAGAGTTTCAGCAAGTGTTCGGCTGATGAGAAAAGCCACATATATAATGAGAATATCCTTAAAAGATTTTGAGATCACAGCACCACCAAGTGCTCTTAATTACATGTTATTATGGTTTCATTCTGAAACCACAGAGGGGAAAAATCCCTAAAACTAAAATCTCTTTGACTTCTCTAATGTTTCGCCAGTGAGCAAATAGAGACTTCTGCATAAGGCTCATGCTGGATTTTGATTTTAAGCCCCTGGTGATATCACGTATGTCTCCTCTACAGTTTCAGAAAAAATCTCAACGTCTTGAATTGTACTAAGATGTGCAAAGACACAAGCTTATGGGAAAGCAAAACGAAAAATTAGATTTCTGTTATTTAAATCTCAAGTATTTCACCTATGATATTAAACCTCTCCTGCTTTCTCATATTTGAGATCTCAAAAAGTTCTCAAACTGTGCTCTGATTTTCCAAGATATCAGTTTGAAGGTGTTGTAAAATCTCTTTAAATCGCTAATGAGAAAAAGGCCTTAGTTGTTTTCTCCATAGTTTCAGAAAAGATCTCAACAATGTCTCAATTTGCTGTCAGATTTGCCAAGATACCAAAGTCTGGAATTAAAAGACAGAGATATAGATATGATCTCAAACATTTCTCATCAAATTCACTAAATCTGAGCAATCCACATTACTTGAGTAATTGTGTAAATTTGTATATCCCATAAGAAACTTAGGAGAAACATCTGAGAGTTGATATTTGAATGAAACATAACTGAGAACTTCACTAAGGCTGTGTTTGAAATCGCACCCCTATACCTTCATTCATTATTCCCAATATTACTGCACTAATATAGTCCACTTGAAGGAGTGAATGAAAATGAGTGAGTGAATTTGGACACTGAATTCGCCAGAAGGGCTGCCTCTTTTGCATAGTTTGTGCTTGATATTTAATAATCATTTGAAACTTAGCAAACTGGCAGCTCCAGTAGTAATGAAAAGATTTATCTTGAACTCTGTCATAGAAACCAGCATGTATGACCTTTAAACCTTTAAATTAAACAATTCAATCAATTAAAAAGGAATTTATACCTGTATGATATTACGCTGTAGCCACATTGGACCAGCGATTTGGAAAATGGATGGATGATTCAGCTGCGGCTATGATTTCGGACACCACTACAAATGGCTGTCCCCTCAAACAGTGCCCTATTTAAGAGTATAGGGGGTGATTTCTATGAAAGAGCGAACTTTGAGCAAAAAATAAGAAACCTCTAAGATCACTGTTGTTCTTCCTGTCACTGACAACCATTATTTCTGCCTGCTTCATCACTTGTAAATTCACTTCAGTACGAGTTCATCGCTTCCCTAATTCTGGAAAAGAATGAAGTGTTTCACCCATGGACTCCAGAGAGGGAAACCTGATCGTGTAGGTTTCCCTAAATCTTCATTCCTGCTGTAAAACTGATGTCCTGGAAAGAGAGTGCGGATTGCTCATTGGCTACTCTAAGAAAGAAGAGGCTGATGGTACCCGAGACACGCTCTTGGCCCAGTCTTTCAATGCATCAACAAGTTCCCACAAGTCCCCGTAGCTATCTGACACCATAGCTATGAAATAGTTGCGATTTTGAAGTCGTTAGGGAGGCCGCATATTCAACATGACACCCAATACCCCCACAGAGCACCCCAACGTGCTCTACATGCTCGCCAAGCAGCACATGGTCATCTGAATGTTGAGTGTGCATATTAGAGCTGGGTCATACTCACTATCACTTGTTGGTGGTGCTAAATGTTAATAAATATCATTCTTATTGTCCTACTGAGTAATACTTCAATGTGGGCATAATAGTTCAAGGTGAAGGATAAACATAACTACTCCCAGCCTCAGCCCATCCACAGTCCCTTCAGTCACTGTCTGGTGCATGTTTTACATGAAACACAAAACTGAGAAGCAATGCTCAAATTACCAGTTCCAATCTGATTGGTTGGCTTTACACTTCTTCCACAAGTAAGGACACATAGTTTTCTTTTATTATTATTATTATTATTATTATTATTATTATTGCTCTCACTTTATATTAGGTGTCCTTAACTACTATGTACTTACATCAGAACAAAGTACAATGTACTTATTGTGTTCATATTGTATGGCAAAACACTTTTGACACTATTGATGTGGGGTATGGGTAAGGTTAGGGACAGGTTTGGTGGGTTTAAGAGTGGGTTAAGGTGTAAAGAAAGGGTCAAAATGACAAAAAGGTTAAAATTGCTGATTTCTCTGGATTTAAATGTTGGAAAAGTTTGAGATAATGACACAAGTCAACAAAATATATAAAATTTTTCTTCTGGTTTTTGGATATTTTAATCTAAAAATTGTACATAATGTGCCTTTGACAAATCAAGCAAGTGTTCACTGTTGGCCAGAGGAGAACTGCTCCCCCGACTGAGCCTGGTTTCTCCCAAGGTTTTTTTTTCTCCATTTTGTTGGAGTTTTGGTTCCTTTCCGTGAACTGAGCTGAGCCGGACGATTACGTCACTGTTTTCTCCAGTGCTGATATACATAAATTAACTAGACTAATAACTACTGATCTTTGCAACGGAATGAATCAATAATATATAGAATAAGCTGGACAATGACACCATTTTCTTTGGGAGCTGCTGTGCAGCCAAAAATTATTATTATTAATGTAAAGCTGCTTTGCCACAATTTGCATTGTAAAAAGCGCTACATAAGTAAAGGTGACTTAGTCAGACTGTCTCTTCCCATCAGTTTTGAAAATAACTGTGGACCACTGTGCAATGTGGACCAGATTATGCTGTTTGTCAATGACAAAATTGTAAGCAAATATTAGGGACATCCAAAGGTAAAAAGTAAGAACTGATCATTAAAATCTATAATGCTCAACCACTAATACATGCTTATCCAGTTCACTACTGTTTATTTTAAATAAATGAGTGAAGACAGTAATCTTTGATGTTAATAAATACAGGCTTTTACAAAAGGCCTTCATGTTAATGTACAGCACTGCTGACTGCTTCCACCTGTCTGTTTAAGGCTTGATTTATTTCTTACACATGACAGAAGCGACTCTTGTTTTGACTGATGTTCCCGGAGCTGCTGGGGTCAGTATCAAAAAACAACCTCCTGCTGCAACGGGCCCAGTTACCCTCCAAAACTCCAAACATTTGTGGATGAATTTCAGTTGTCCTCATATCACAAAGCACTTTAAATTAAAACAAGGCCTCTGTAGCCTTGACCGTGTCTCCCACACAACCTTCTGTTTCCCTCTCGAAAAGACCCCCCACTGTTGTTTATTTCTTCTGGATTTTTATTTATATCACCGCATACTGCAGGAGGTGAAGCTGACAGGGCAGAAGATATCCCGCACATACTGGGAAACAGCTGCACCGTGGACACAGAGCCACATGTGCCCTCCATGAAGAGTAGCCGTCATTGCGAGATCACCGTGATCAAACATGACGTCAAAGAGCAGGTGCTAATGGAAGCCAGTTATTGGGGTAAGTGGCAGATCGTGAAGAGATCGAGGTGATGATGGCACAGCAAGCATGCGGTCCTGTGAATAACTCTCAGGGTAATTAATGAGGGGAGGCTGGCATCCCCTTACAAACTGGTAGCTTGAACCACATTCCAACACCTACTCCCTCTCACGTCTCTCCAGCACGCTTCTGTCCAATAGTGTCTCCGTTTTGATTGAAGAAGATTTATTAACCCTATTAACCCTGAAAAAAAAAATTGAAAAATCTGTTTTAATTGGAACAGTTTATTAAACCTTTAGACAAAAAAAAAGTATTATAGAATATTTAATACATCAGGCTTTTATGGCTCACATAGTATGATATAGAGAGAATATGGAGCTCATATTCGAGGAGAAAAAACGCCTCAGTTTTATTCAGAGGCCCAAAATGAGCAAAAATATGCAATTAGCAAAAAGATTAAATTCTTATCGCTTGTAATACAGAACAGTATAACAGACTACTTACATAATATGCATATAAATATCTGTTGTCGCTCTATATTTTCCAATGCCTTAGCAAGATTATAATTAAATGCTTAGTTTTATGAGCAAATGTGGGTTAATTGTGGGGGCAAAATATATAATGCAATGCAATGATGATTAAGAGATGTTCAAATAATTGTTCTTCAAAAGCCTGAAGATTAAATCATATTTAATACTCACATTTTAACATGATGTTTTCATTAAAAAAATATGTATGGATAATCAAGTAAACCTAATAAACCTAGTCATATGCTTTAGAAAATTCATTAAAGATTTCAAATCAAAAAGACAATTGAATCGTGACCTGAAGGTGGACGCTTTTAGAATTAAACGAAAATACCGTTTAAATGCTAAAGTATAAACTAACAATCAGATGACAGAAGGCATGAAGTAGATTGTGTACTTCAGTTTTGATCATTTAAAGGCCTTAGAAATTTGCATATCAAATATGAGACAGAAGGTATAATTTCTGAGCCTTCCCTTACAGCTTAACCCACCCTACCCTCCTAAACCAGTCCCTTAGAAATAAAAAAATAAACTATACCCCACAAACGAACATTTATAGTGGCCTTAACAACCTCTTACACAGCAAACAAACCAAGCCAAGTCTAATGCAGGCACCTCTTTATATGCACGAGAGCACCATGTGACCTCAGGACTGCTGTCAGCCAATTAGACTGGCGTGTGGCTTTTGACGCAGCGTTGAGTTCCCTCAAAAGAGAACTTAATAATTTTTTGAAAATAAATTACAATTCTTCCACCAAGCAGTGTAGTTCGTTGGCAACATTTAACAAGCTTTTAGCCAAGCAACACACAGAAAATATCTCAACAAGCATCCCGATGCTGTCCATGCTGCTGAGAGCGACGTTAAAATGAATATATAAATATGTGCTGCATGCTTTCCTCTTAATAACAAATTAAACACAAATGACAGTGGTGAGAACTCAGTGGTTCAGAACAGCATCTCTAACTTTGTTTTAAAAAAAGTGGGTAGAGCAGGAGTCGGTAACACAATGATATGTACAATATTGATTACAGTAAAAAGATTACAATGTACAGAAATTAATTTCAATAATATATTCAGTTTAATTTATCAACACGTTTAGAGTGATGGTTTCATACTTATATCTACTATTATACTATATTAATACATGGATTTGCTCTAAATACTTGTGCTCCTTAATGGTCTAGTGGTACAACTTTTGGTAAAGCTGCAAAAAAGAATTGCAGTAAAATATCCAAAAAACACTAGGCCAGTATTATATAGTTTGTTCAGTTGAGTACATACAATATCCCAAATGTTTCCAACTATTTGTATATCATGTGTAACACAGTTTGTAAGAACGGGAAGAAGGAGACGGGAACCGGCGAACATTCAACTTAACTTTGACAATAAAATAAACAAACAATAAAACAAAAGTAAAAGGGCGACAGTTCATCACGGCAACTGCCGCCCACAAAAACATAATAAAACACAAAATAAAATCCAGGCCTGGTCCTCTCTCATCCTTCACTGTTGTCGCTCCTCTTTTATGCTTCCGGACATCCTCCGTGAGAGATACGAGACCGGTGCAGCACGCAGGTGACACTCATTATCACTCGCGTCACCGGCCTCACGCCATTCCCTCACGGCTCTCGCCTGGCCTGCTCGTCACATCGTGGATTCTAACTAAGCCTCAGGACGTGTGAGGGAGTTGCCTGTAAATAGCGTCATATCCGCATTACCTGCAGTTTATGGTTTTATTTTGTAGAAACCATGGAGAAACCAATTATGCTTTAATATATATTACATGTGGGAACACAGACAAGGGAACATCTGTATTCATACATTATAGACAAAAACCTCATTTTTGTAATATAGCTCAACGCGTTTATTCTTATTGTTTAAATCTAATTTGTTTGTTTTCTGTGAGTACCTGGCTTTACCATGTTTCAGAGAAAAACAGAAATACAGAATTTTACATACAATTTTAAAATTAATTGCATGCCATTTATCAACACAATCCATCCAGTATTTAATATGATATTCTTATATGGATCTATCTTACTGCAGTGTCTCACAGCAGCCGGTGAGTGAATGCACAGAGTAATGTTATAACATCATGTTCAACACCCTCAAATGTGTCTAATGTGATAAACAGTGCTGCGTTACCTCATACTCATGACCGGAAAAGCAGAAGCGGTGCCGGCGGCTGTGGCATAATTAAAGTCCATTCGTCTCTCATTAACAATCACTCCAGTGTCTCTTTCAGCTCCACAACACTCGGTCCTGCTTCATACTACAGTAACATTAATAATCTCTTAATCACATGATTTCATGAGTCCCATCCCTATTCTTTTCCACCGGCTGTGAGATGAAGACCACAAGTCTCAAGATTCCATGCTCAAACTTGGCATCATCAAGCTACGCCTTTGTTTTGAATAGGCGGCCTCTGGCGGACAAAAAAATTACATAGTGCACATTTAAGCGTATATCAAGAACATTTGTGATTTCATCGAAACAAGCTTTATGTGATTGAAGCGCTCATCTGTGTGAAAACTGTACGAATTGCCAATCAAATGGAAATGTTTCTTTTGTTTTTGGTACATCCGTGCTGTGAGATGTTTCAAAAAGTGGTAGGGACAATATCGCCCCTGGCAAAAAGTCCCAAATTTTTACCCCTGGCAAAAATGTCCCAAATTAAGTCTATGGATGATAGTGATGTGGATTTGAGACTATAGCCACTAGATCTGGCTATGTGAGACTATAGTTTGAATGAATCCCTTTTCTTTGCATGACACACTGACATTACAGAACAGTTACTCTTTCGGACTTATCCTGAACATTGTATAAGCATTCGTTTCATGTGTCATAGATGGGAAGAGAAGCTCTCGGTAGCATAACATCATAACTTCTTCTTCACATAGTGCCTAGAAGAGGTCTTACCCATTGTAAAATCACTGTAATGCACAGCCTCAAGTGCTTAAAAAATTAAATGGAGGCACCAATGTTGTATAAATTGAAAAAAAAGTAATAAAAGTTTATTATATTAAAAATATAATTATTAAAGTTTGCCAAGCAAGTCCGTAACATCTGGTCTAATAAAATGTGTGTGTTGGCAATTTTACTTTGAGCACGGCTCGTCCAATCAGATTTTAGAGCTAAATCTATTTTACAATCCATTTTTTTATGCACTCTCTTTACTATACACTCTCTCTTGTTTGTAATAATCTGCAATGATGGAGATTTCTGAATCTATCTTAATTGACCAAGTTTCAAATGAGGTCACAAAAATGCTAAAGTGTCACTCACTTTAAATGTCTTGAATGGATGAGCTACAGGAAGAAGGACCTGGAAAGAGTTATTACAATAGCAACCTCCTTATTACATGGGAGGCTGATGGAATGTAACATTTTCAAGGTCTCTGTGCTTAAGTAGTTTCCTTTTTTGGGTACAAAGTCCAGCCTAAATCATTTCATCTGAATCAATTGCTGGTTCAAGTCCAGTTTGTGCCTCATCAGTCCAAAAAAATCAGCATCTCTTTCAGAGTGACAGCTGCCAAACTCACTGGCCAGTTTTCTGTTTGCTTGAGTTTGTCATGCGTTGTTCATTAGGAGTCTCGGAATCAATCTTATTTTACAGCACAATTCAGGTCGGCGGGACACGCTCCGTAACATATTGCTCCCAGAAGGTCCTTCTCCTTTGACATCTAGTCCAAATGAAATCCCGGGAGTGTCTTTTTTTTTATTTCTCATTGATGACATATCTCTCTGATAACATATGCATCCACTTTTAGATTGCATTCGTCATTATGGTACTAAATAAAAACCAAATGTCTCGGAGACTGCGATAAAATCTATTTTCATGACTCCAGGAGAGTGTTGTATTACATGGGGTTTTTTTTCCCCCTGCTTGCTTGCTCTCTAGTCTTCCCTCTTTCTTTGGATGTAGTAATGGGATCATTTATACAAATACAGTTTGCTATTAAGCGGCTGGCGGATCAAAGGTAATTACGTGACAGCGCTGGGCCCCAAATGCAGTCCATTCAGCCCCACGTTCCCACGCATTCCTAGCAGAAACGTCGAGTTTATTTGTGAAATGTGGTCAGTGCCTCTGTCAGATGCATTATTTAATCAGGCGGCTGTTTGATTCAGTGATAATTGATTCTGTGTTTTCTTACTCGGTTTAGGAACGAGGCATTCGGACAATAAACAGACTTTTTAAAAAGCTAATATTTTGCAAATCGGGTATTTATTTAAAAAGGCAAATCCTGCCAAGTGCTTGATTATTTGTATGATCAAAAAGCCATTTTACCACATTGCTTCATTCACCAGCCTTTCATGATGGGCCACATTTAAATAAATATGAAAAAAGGCCCCCAATATAAAAATCACAAACAGATGGGCCGCTCCAGTGAAAATCACACTCTTTAAAACGCCCATGTGCTGGCCAGCGCGATATGAATGTGATTTTTAATTGCCAGTGACTGGGACTCGTGGTTTCCTCTCTAGGTGAGCTCAATTAAGGTCGTTCAGGAAACAGTGAGAAATTGTAGAAGGAAAAGAGTTTGACTGGTTGGTAGGCGCTGTGTGCACGCTTAGTGCTGGAGCAACAAAATGTCATTTTGTATATCTGATTGCAGATTTCTGTCTCTTGTTTTGTTTTGTTTTGTTTTCTCCATCGAAGTCCCCCACTACTACAAACAATCACTTCAGAGATTGAAATCAGATCCCTCACTTTGGAATGGTTAAAATACTGGTCTGCAAGTCCATCAGAGCTCTATGCGAGCAAGTATTTGGTGTCAGGGAGCTTTGGAATATTCGTGACGCTGAATGTCCACACTCACTGTAAATAAGAAGAACTTCAAGGACGGCATATACGTCGAGTTATATACAAGCACCCAAACAAGCTAAAAGTAGCAGAGATTTTCAAGCAAATGAGTATTAAAGTCATTCCACCATTTGATGAAGTGCACTAAAACACAAGTGTTTAACGAACCTAAATATAATTCAAGAATTATAAACTTATTCTATTTAAATACAATGTGAGGACAGTGTATTTTTAATAAATATTTGAAAAAAAAATTAAATGCATATAAGAGAAGTTATAGTCATAGAAATTGACTTGTTCAAACTTCAAAATACAGGTAAAACACTTGTAAAAAAAAAATAAATGTGGAAAATTCCGTCAAATTAATACAGTGCATTATGTCCTATTTTTACGAATTTTAAGAGTGTACATTTTTTACAGATTTTTTAGAGTTAATAGGTCTAAAGTGGAACATTGAAATTAAGTCTCATCATTTATTTGATTATTTATCTCATTTTAATAATGAAGAGGAAGTGATATCATTTTAATTTTGGCAAGTTTTACTCTCAGTTAACATTCATAATTGTTTATTCTATAATTGATTTGATTCAGCAGACATATCCACCCTCTCACATTAAAATGGACATAGAAAAAGGAAAAAATAGTGCCTTATAAAATCAACTTCATCCATCTCTGGTACAGTTTTTTACAGAGCCCTTAAAGGGATGTGGTGGTGTTTTTTTTTTTTTTTGTTTTTTTTAACCTTTTGTGTTCCCTCACAAAGTTATTTGCATTCCCTCTAAAAACGTTTGCGTTCCCTCGGAACGATATTTGCGTTCCCTCGCAAAAGTTTTGTGTTCCCACACAAAGATATTATCTCGAGGGAACGTAAAATTTTGCGAGAAAATGCAAAAGATTTTTTTTTTTATTCCTCCCATCCCAATTTTTTTCCACCACCACATCCCTTTAGGGGCTCTGTAGTTTTTCCTCAAGGCAACAGTCTTTGAATAAACCAATAATACGCCATTTTTACCCACATAACATTTGATTTAGATTTTCATGGCCTAGTGGTGAGGGAGTCGGGCTTGTAATCTGAAGGTTGCAGGTTCGATTCCCACGCCGGCAGGAATTGAAAGTGGGGATTGTGAATGAACAACACTCTCTCCACCTTCGATACCATGACTTAAGTGCCCTTGAGCAAGACACCTGACCCCTAATTGCTCCCCTTGTAAGTCGCTTTGGATAAAAGCGTCTGCTAAATGATGAAAAATGAAAAATGAAAAAATGAATTCACTCATTCAAGGAAGACATGCTGAAATGCCTCTCAAATTATGGTGTTAAACGTTTTCTGTACATTTTGTTCTATTGATTTTTAGCCTGTATCTTTAATAAGTTAAAAAGATGTTTCTGTTCCCCGATCCATTTTATCTTGCATAGTTTTATAGTATTTATAGTAAAGTTTACAGAAAAAAAATATATAATTATCACCATAGACTTTATGTACCACAAAGAAATTGATGTATTTCCCCACTGGGAATTTGACAGTAGATAGTGGCATCAATTATATTCCTGCACATGTTTATTTATAATGGTGTTAATGCATAAATAGCATGTGTTCAGAAATGGTTTACTCTACAGAAAGGCCAAGAAGAGTGTAAAATTGACCATGAAAGTGATGAGCTCAGCTTTTAAGAGCAACATTAAAGAACAAATGATAATGATGCACACAGTCTGAGTATGGAGTTCCACATGATCCCATAAAAAAGACTCATTACAGTCAAAGCAAGTCACAGCATTCTGCATGTTTTAACGATACTCCAGATGGAAACAGTTCATACTATCAATGTCTCTCCAATCCTCCCTTAAGCATAACTCAATCAATCCCTGCACTGTCAGGACACATGAGAGCGAAAGGCTGCATACTAACATGCTCTCCAACAACACTCACTGTACGTTCCCATAGTCTGTGTAAAACAGAGCACTTCTGTTTTAACGGCGCATGCTCGGGCCATGTTCCCGATGGCACCACATTAATTCACTTTCATGGTTATTTACAGGTCAGGGATGACGTGTAAACGAGCTGGAGTGTGTCTTTAGTCGTGAGGCTGAACTCCAGGACTGGCTGCATGGTAAATAATGAGCTCCCATGGGTCATAGCTGTGTTGCCCTGGAGTCCATGTCCCCAAACTGCGGGCTCCTCATTACCTCACCAACAACCAATTCAACAACTTGCCTGGTGCGATTGTTGAGGTAAGCCGAGGCTTAGCAGCTCGGAGGGTAAAAGATCCTAATCCAGCACTAAGAGCCGACGGTTTCTGGCATTTTAAAATTTCATTGTTACCGTCGCACCGAGGTAAAATATATACGGTCTAACAGCATAATTGCCTAATTCCCCCCATAGCCTATTTCTAAATGGGCTGACAGCTTTGCTTGGATGAAAACAGAAAATTTGACAACTGCGACATTTTCCCCAAACTGTTATATTGCGAATTTAAATAAACTTGCAATGAAGTAAACATTTCACCTAAAAATCTAACTCTCAACACTGAATATATTTGTTATATATATATTAATGGGTCTCATCCAGGGGCCTAAATAAACATCTGGGGAGACGACAAAGTCAGGATTGATACAGTAAAAAAGACTTTTTCAATGTAGGTCTATGGGATTTTTCACTCGTTTTATTGTCCACCAGGGTAAAAGTAAAGTATGGAATACACTACATTATTTTTAAAAACTGGACGGATTTTAAAACACTACACTTGCCGATTTTGTAAAAGGTAACAGGGAAAAACTGGGCATCATACACCAAATTACTAAGGATCACATATTACTAGAAAACCAGAAGTCCTTGCAAAAAAACTCACACAGAAACATACACCTCGTTGTAAGGAGATGCATGACAAATGAAAACAATTGCTGCGTCCCAATTCGCCTACTTATACTATCCCCTGAAAATTGAATTTAATTGTATGTGGAGGATTTTAACTGTAACCAGATGACTAACAGGGCAGTTTAAACAGTGACAGGTTGCACGTAGCTAAGCGACACGAGAACATCCATTAAAGACGCAATTTTGATGAAGTACCATGTCCCAAAGCTTGCATACTCTTCTGCAACACACTCAAAAGTATGTACTTTTTCTTCACAAAAATGTAGTCGCATTGATCTGTCATGGGTCTTTCATACAAAGACTCTCCTCATGTTTTCATAATGATGCATTTAAAAGTTAATGACTAAACGCATCCTTTATAAAAGTTCACAGTGCTGTTGCATATGAAATATAATGTGGGTAACCTTTAATAAATATTTTTTCGACAGGTTAGATACTGATTATTGATCACTCAAACCCTTTTATCTTAAGTGCGCTGCTTAACCGTCGGTCTCGCACATCCTCCATGTTTGTAGTTTTTAGCACTTTTTATTTATATTTGTAGTTCTAATAAAATCCTTGTCCACAGCGCAATGTGCTATGGGCAACATTAGCCATTAAGAGTGGAAAAAGTAGATCTTTCAGGTATCTTTGGAATACTCATTTCAACATGCTACAATTTGGGACACACTAATTAAAATTTCGAATACTATTTAGGACAGATAGTATGCGAATTGGGACGCAGCAACTATGTGTTCTAAAAATGGCTCAAAATATCAAATATGTTTGGTATCCACCGATTGGATGGGTTCGTGGTCTGAAGCTAAAAAATCTGTCTGTGCCTATACTGTAGGGCTGTTCACACTTAACCCCAGGTTTGCGTCTTTCTAAACTCTTGGAACCCATGTTAACAACGTGGTGTGAAGAGTACTAGAAAACCATCTTTGAGTAAAAGTAGAGATACCTACAACAAAAATGACTGCATTGTGATTTCTAAGTCACCGTAAAGTAGCCATGTTGAAAAGTTTGGGTGAGTAAGGGCAAAATGCAAAACTTGTACCATTTGGTGGAATTGGCACACGTTCCCTTCATCATGCGCCGTGGTAGCGCGTCAAATCATTCACAGGAATGAATATGAAGGTATTGTGCACAAATGTGAATTTTAATTAATATTTCATGTCGATATACAATGTTTACATATTTAAAACTAATCATGGTAAGACTCTGGACTCTTTGAACAGTGGCAAGGAACTCTTAACTTTACTGAGCACCGAGAGCATTTCCGTTGTGGCTTAATGTCCTTTGTGTTGCGGCTTGTTTCCGTTGTGTTGTGGTGATTCCATTGTGTTGCGGCTTTATTTCGTTGTGTTGTGGCGATTCCGTTGTGTTGTGGCTCGTTTCCGTTGTGTTGTGGCTTTATTCCATTGTGTTGCGGCTTGTTTCCGTTGTGTTGTGGCTTTATTCCGTTGTGTTGCGGCTTGTTTCTGTTGTGTTGTGGCTTTATTCCGTTGTGTTGCGGCTCGTTTCCGTTGTGTTGTGGCTTTATTCCGTTGTGTTGCGGCTTGTTTCCGTTGTGTTGTGGCTTTATTCCGTTGTGTTGCGGCTTGTTTCCGTTGTGTTGTGGCTTTATTCTGTTGTGTTGCGGCTTGTTTACGTTGTGTTGTGGCTTTATTCCGTTGTGTTGCGGCTTGTTTCCGTTGTGTTGTGGCTTTATTCCGTTGTGTTGCGGCTTGTTTCCGTTGTGTTGCGGCTTGTTTCCGTTGTGTTGTGGCTTTATTCCGTTGTGTTGCGGCTTGTTTCCGTTGTGTTGTGGCTTTATTCCGTTGTGTTGCGGCTTGTTTCCGTTGTGTTGCGGCTTGTTTCCGTTGTGTTGTGGCTTTATTTTGTTGTGTTGCGGCTTGTTTCCGTTGTGTTGTGGCTTTATTCCGTTGTGTTGCGGCTTGTTTCCGTTGTGTTGTGGCTTTATTCCGTTGTGTTGCGGCTTGTTTCTGTTGTGTTGTGGCGATTCCATTGTGTTGCGGCTTTATTTCGTTGTGCACTACTGGGCCACCATATGGAAGTACTAAGCAAGTGTTTACAAAGCAAACATGCAAAGATTAAATGAAACGGCCTTTACAAAACAAAAGGTAAAACAACGATGTTGGATGATTTTGAATATGGAGGAGAAAATGAGTTTTTCACCCTATCGTGGCACTTCCACCTTCCAGCTTGACCTTTCCAACGTGATACGTAATGCGTGGCGCATAGCTGAGCACTGCAAGATAAACATTTGGGGTTAAAAAGTATGTAATTTCTTTGTTTCTTTTTAGAAAATGACAGATCATTTCACTAGATAAGACCCTTATTCCCTTATTATAAAAGACCCTTATTACAAAAGCACTATACAAATAAATTTGACTTGTCAAAGTGTGTGTGTTCACACATGTGCATGTGTGTATCCTTGTGTGTGTGTGTATGTGTGTGTGTGTGTGGTGTGCGTGTTTTTGTGATTTATGAGGATAAAAATGTGTATAATAGCATGATATTACACTGGTTTTACAATGTAAACATGAAATATGAGGATATGAATGTTTTCTGTGATGGGTAGGTTTAGGTGTAGGGGTAGTGTAGGGGTAGAGAATGTACAGTTTGTACAGTATTAAAGCATTACGCTTATGGAATGTCCTCACTAAGATAGCAAAACAAACCTCTGTGTGTGTGTGTGTGTGTGTGTGTGTGTGTGTGTGTGTGTGTGTGTGTGTGTGTAAGACAGTTCAGAATGCATTTGAATGCCAAAGCATTCCCGCTCCTTGTGATGAGAAAAAAAAAACATGGGTCTGCAACACCTGAATGCAATTCCTCAGATTGCAGATGATATAAGCAGAACATTTTCATGCCAGTGGAAATGTGAGCTCTCACCAGCTGGCTTGGCCAGACCTTAGCCTCCAAATTCTATCCATCTGTTAGCTGACTCCCATGCTGCACTTCAAGGGCTCCTTCTGGGGAGTGTGGGACACTGTGAAGAGCAGGAGAGAGGCCGGCCTGATCTGGTTTTGATCTGGACTGAAGGAAAAGAGAGAGAGAGAGAGAGAGAGAGAGAGAGCCTAACTTTGGCATTGCACAGCCTCATGGCAACATGCATGCAGCCTGAAGTCATATCAGAATTATAGTATTTATGTGATGAATGCACATGACCCCCACCACAAAGTCATAATTATGCTGCTTTCAAGTCCTCCTGGGAAGTTCCTACTAACAAGTTCGGAAGTTGTAATTATGATGTGATTTAAGTTCAAGTGATTTTAGTCGGAATACAATGGATTTGCTGACCTGTTTCATTATTTTTCTCTCCTTTTCACTTCCTGACAAACACAGGAAGTTTTTTTAGTACAAATGCAATAAAATAAAGAGCAAAAAACTGTACATTAAACACGTAACTGATGTGTTTAATTCCACTCATGCTGCTTGTCACCTCATAAACCGGCTAAATGAGTAGATTCTTCATCAACAGATATAAGAATGTAATTAAATAGTATGTCACACACCTAATGAGCATCCTTAGTTCTTGGTATTATTGCACCATTAGTAAGTGAAAAAGAAATGACCCAAACTTTTATTTGACTACGATCATGTCAGTACACATTAATATTTCAATAAGACTCCCAAACCTATAATCAGGAGCTTCCCAGTAGGATTAATAAACATTTCTCTCTCTATGTCTCCTTCACCTTGAGAGGCCATGGCAGGTGTAGAGAAGACCTCTGGTTGTCCACAGAACAAGACATTTGTTCTGTGGCAGCTGCAGGGAGACAGTGCAGATGTTCGAACACACAGAGGTTTCACCTTCCTGATTTTTGTGACAATCTGTTTGCACAGAATTTGTCTTTGTTGTTACTACTAAAGATTCCAGTATTGTGGCACACTCTAAAAAGTGATTCAGGGGACCTGTTACCACAGCTTAAATAAATGCATGGTAAAAAATTTAGTTAATTTATTGTTTTAATTAAATCTTTTGGCCCGTTTCACAGACAAGGCTTAGCCTAAGCCAGGATTAGACCGTTCAATTGACTCTTCGCAAACAGTTTGATTGACAGGCAACCTGACCAATCATAACCCCGAATCTGCCATTTTGTCAACATTGGTGAACTTGAACTTGAAAAATTGTGTGAACTCACATCTTTCCGCGCTTGAAGCAACATTCCTTCTGATGTTCATTCATGTTTATTTGATGTTATAAATGAACTAGTATGAAGAGATGATCGGTTCACGAGCCGCTTGAAGGAGCTACAGCGATCTGTCACAAAATATTAAGGACACACTATACGCTATTTATTAAACTTCTTTCAAAAATTCTGTTGACATAATAATGTTGACATTACATCAACTTAATATTGTCTGTAATTTAAACTCAAATTTCTGCGTCAATTGGCTTTTTTTATTTATAAAAAATAGGATACGAAGAATAAATGTCTAAATTAGGTCTTAATTTATTTGTTTTTAGTGAAGGGAAAGACATGTTAGTATTTAATGGTGTTATGTTTGACATTTAAAAGAGTTTCTGTAATGTTGAAGTTTTTGTGGTTACCATTGTGTTGAAGAGTAGATACATGAAGGTAAACACTACATTTACTCTATAAGCACTGACTGCGCTAATGTCAGTGACAAGTAGTATCTTTCTTGTTCCCATTCAGTCGGTCACTTCGACGTACGTCGGATGACCGATGAATAGGAATCTCGCTAGAGAGGCCAATCTACTTCGAGTGTAACTAAAACGAGCCAATGCATATTGGCATGCAATCATATGCATCAGCTGCTCACTCCGCGCAGCGCGGGTATATAATGAGCAGCAGGTGCGTTGCATCTTTAGCTTTTCGCTTCGGAGCCGAACCATTCATGGTTTCTACGGAGTGTGACGAGAACGAGACAAGGCGAGAGAAGTTCTTTGGCGGATTCTCCTCGGCAGAGTGCAGGCGAACAGCGCAGCAGCGGGGCCGCGCTCTTGTGTGTTTTGTGTTGTCTTGTTTGTGGGTAACGGTGCGCTGTGAGAGAGCGCGCAAAAGCTGTTTTCACAGCTACAAGAGTGAGTGCACACGACAGGCTGCACTTTTTCCTGTCTGTGTGCCGCGGTCTTCCCCTGCGTGCTTCGGCACTTGAGAGAGTAATCCCCAAAAGAGCTCGCACGAGTAGTTTGCGTCTTTTTGAAGATGTCATACTACTTGTGTGTTTCTGGATGTGGTCGTTACCTGGCGTCTCGGGATGGTCACCAGCGCTGCGTCGTGTGTTTGGGCTTAGAGCACGCGGAGGCAGCGTTTGTGGATGAGTCATGCACCCACTGCGGGAACATGACCATCGCGGAGTTGCGGTCTAGGCTCCGCCTCCTGCAAGGGGGCGGGGTCCCAGTGCCGCCGCCTCGAACGAATCCTCCTCAGAGGGTTTCTTCGGGCGGTGGCACTGGTAATTTGAGGGTTACGGTGAGCGCGCTTCCCTCGGGGAACCAACCCCCTGGGAACCCTCACTCCTCCCGCACTCTGCAGCCAGTAGAGCTGCTGGAGGAACGTGGTGGACCGCCCCCGAGGTGTGTACCATCCGTATCCTTCGGGGCTCCCCAGGACGACCAGATGTCGATCGCTGCATCGGAGGGTGAGCCTGATACTTTCGAGGATGACGATTCGGCGCAGCTGCCTCCTTCGGGAAGGGTAGCTGTGCCTGAGTCGGACCCGGAAATGATGGCTATGCTTTCCCGGGCCGCCAACAGGATCGGGCTCGTGTGGAACCCTCCACCGTGTCCCGAGCCCTCGAGGCTGGACGATTGGTTTCTCGGGGTGGCAAGGGCTGGTTCTCAGCCCCCCACCCCAGTTCCTTTCTTCCCGGAGGTGCATGAAGAGATCACTGGCTCGTGGAAGGCACCTTTTACTGCCCGAAACCGTGCCAGTGGGACCTCCTCCCTCACCACCCTTGATGGCGGTACGGCAAAGGGATATTCGCGCATACCCCCTGTGGAGCGGGCCGTTGCTATGCAACTGTGCCCTAACTCCACGTGGCGGGGGGAGCCGTCTCTCCCTTCCCGGGCCTGTAAGCACTCGTCGGACCTGACCGGCAGGGCTTACCAGGCCTGCGGGGAAGCCGCTTCCGCCTTACACGCTATGGCGTTGTTGCAGGTCCATCAGGCCAAGGCACTGAAGGACCTGCACGAGGGTGGTCACGATCCACAAGTTTTTCAGGAACTTCGTGCCGCAACGGACCTCGCGCTTCGTGCGACGAAGGTCACTGCGCGGTCAGTGGGTCGTGCGATGTCCACGTTGGTGGTCCAGGAACGCCATCTCTGGCTGTGCCTGGCTGACATGAGGGATACCGACAAGGTCAGGTTTCTTGATGCCCCCGTGTCCCAGGCCGGCCTCTTCGGCGACGCGGTCGAGAACTTCGCCCAACAGTTCTCGGCTGTACAGAAGCAGTCTGAGGCCATCAAGCACATCCTGCCGAGGCGGTCAGCTGCTGCACCTCCACCGCCCGCAGCGCCTCGGGCTGCTCGTCGCCGAGGGCACTCCCCCGCGGCCGCCCCCGCTCCCCAACAGCAGCAGCCGGCGTCCAAGCGGCGCCGTGGAGCCGGTCGTGGTCGGGGTGCCCAGCCTGTCCAGGCCCCCGCCAAGAAGGGCGGCAAAGCCAGGAGCAAGAGGCCCTAGGACAGGCGACCTGGAGATGGAGGGGACTGCTCTGCAGGAGAGGGTGACCGCACCACTCCTTCCCCCGGAGGAGGGCCGGGTGGAGAATCCTGTTTTGTGTTTGTTTTATGTTCCGCCGCTGGCTCAACAGCCGGCGGTACCCAAATTATCAATAAAAGAGCAGTTTCACCCATCTCCGGGTCCGAAGAGGACTCGGAGAGTAGTGGGAGGGCCAGAACCTCACCACTCTCTTCCTCCTCTTCTATCGCCAGCGGACAGCAGCGTGCAGCAGGCAGCCAAGGCTCCGCCTGCTCCCACTGTCCTCCCGTGGAACCAGGTAAGTGTTGCACAGCACACTCTGACCCCGCCTCGGGCCGCCTCACAAAGAGAGCCTCCCAGGCCGCGTCCCTGCGTTCCACCTCGCTGCCCCACGGCGGGTACGCCTGCGGTCCCTTTGGTCCCGCTTGTACGGTCTCTGCGAGCCTGGTTAGCGCTCCCCAGTCCGTCTCGCTGGCTCATTCGGACCATCAGGCTCGGCTATGCGATTCAGTTCGCCCGGCGTCCCCCGAGGTTCAGGGGCGTCCACTTCACTTCAGTGAAAGCTGCCGATGCTCCTGTCTTGCGTGCGGAGATCACGGTCCTACTGGCGAAGGACGCGATAGAGCCGGTCCCTCTAGCCGATATGAAGTCGGGGTTCTACAGCCCCTACTTCATTGTACCCAAGAAAAGCGGTGGGTTACGACCGATCTTGGACCTGCGAGTTTTGAATCGGAGCCTTCACAAGCTACCGTTCAAAATGCTCACGCAGAGACGCATTTTCGAGTGCATCCGTCCCCGAGATTGGTTTGCAGCGATCGACCTGAAGGACGCGTACTTTCATGTCTCGATCCTTCCGCGACACAGGCCATTCCTGCGATTTGCGTTCGAAGGTCGAGCATATCAGTACAGAGTCTTACCCTTCGGGCTGGCCCTGTCTCCCCGCGTCTTCACGAAGGTCGTGGAGGGAGCCCTTGTTCCCATGAGAGAACAGGGTGTTCGCATCCTCAACTATCTAGACGACTGGCTCATTTTGGCTCAGTCGCAGGATCAGTTGTGCGAACACAGGGATTTGGTGCTCAGACATCTCAACCAGCTGGGTCTTCAGGTCAACTGGGAGAAGAGCAAACTCGCCCCCGTGCAGAGGATCTCTTTTCTCGGTATGGAGTTGGACTCGGTCGAACAGACAGCACGCCTCACAGAGGAACGTGCTCAGTCGGTGTTGAACTGCCTGAATACGTTCAACGGCAGGACGGCGGTCCCACTGAAATTCTTTCAGAGGCTCCTGGGGCATATGGCGGCCGCAGCGGCAGTAACTCCGCTCGGTCTGCTTCATATGAGACCGCTTCAGCACTGGCTCCACGGCCGAGTCCCGAGATGGGCGTGGCAACGCGGCACTTTCCGGGTGGCAATCACTCCAGAGTGCCGCCATACCTTCAGCCCGTGGTCGGACCCCTTGTTTCTTCGGGCCGGAGTGCCCCTAGAGCAGGTGTCCCGGCATGCTGTGGTTTTCACGGATGCCTCGACCACCGGCTGGGGCGCCACGTACAACGGGCATGCAGTGTCAGGGGTGTGGACGGGCCCCCAACTGCAGTGGCACATCAATTGCCTCGAGTTGTTGGCAGTACGGCTCGCCCTGAGCCGCCTCAAGGGGCCGCTTCAGGGCAGGCATGTGCTGGTCCGTACGGACAACACTGCGACCGTTGCGTACATCAACCGTCAAGGTGGTCTACGCTCCCGTCGCATGTCACAACTCGCCCGCCATCTCCTCCTCTGGAGTCAGAAGCATCTGAGGTCGCTTCGTGCCATTCACATGCCCGGTGTGCTCAACCGTGCGGCCGACGAGCTCTCACGAGCTGCGCTGCCGGGAGAGTGGCGACTCCACCCCCAGGCGGTCCAGCTGATCTGGAGAGAGTTCGGAGAGGCTCAGGTAGACCTGTTTGCCTCTCCAGAAACCTCTCACTGCCGGTTGTTTTACTCCCTGTCCGAGGGAACACTCGGGACAGACGCACTGGCTCACAGCTGGCCCCGGGGCCTCCGCAAATATGCGTTTCCCCCAGTGAGCCTACTTGCACAGACACTGTGCAAAGTCAGGGAGGACGAGGAGCAGGTCATGTTAGTTGCGCCCTATTGGCCCAACCGGACCTGGTTCCCGGAACTCTCACTCCTCGCGACAGCCCCTCCCTGGCCCATTCCTCTGAGGAAGGACCTTCTTTCTCAGAGACGGGGCACCCTCTGGCACCCGCGTCCAGACCTCTGGAAACTCCATGTCTGGTCCCTGGACGGGACGCGGAGGTTCTAGGTGACTTACCCTCCGAGGTACTTAACACCATCGCTTCGGCACGTGCACCGTCTACAAGACGTGCTTACGCCCTGAAGTGGAACCTGTTCGTCGAGTGGTGTTCTTCTCGCCGAGAAGACCCCCGAAGATGCTCGATCGGAGTCGTGCTTTCCTTCTTGCAGCAAGGGTTGGAGCGTAGGCTGTCCCCCTCCACCCTCAAAGTCCACGCTGCTGCTATTTCGGCATACCACGACCACATAGATGGCAAATCCGTTGGTAAGCACGACCTGGTCGTCAGGTTCCTTAGGGGGGCGAGACGGTTAAATCCTCCTCGTCCCCCCTCCATACCCTCTTGGGACTTGGCTCTGGTGCTGAGAGCTCTCCAGAATGCTCCCTTTGAGCCTTTGCAGTCAGCAGACTTAAAGATTCTATCTATGAAGACTTTGCTGCTGGCTGCATTGGCCTCCATCAAGAGGGTAGGGGACCTGCAGTCTTTTTCGGTCGACGAATCGTGCCTAGAGTTCGGGCCGGGCGACAGCCACGTGGTAATGAGACCCCGACCTGGCTATGTGCCCAAGGTTCCTACCACTCCCTTCAGGGACCAGGTGGTGAGCCTGCAAGCGCTGCCCTCGGAGGAGGCAGACCCAGCCCTGGCTTTGCTCTGTCCAGTTCGCGCTTTGCGACTGTACGTAGACAGAACTCAAGGCTTCAGGACCTCAGACCAGCTCTTTGTCTGTTACGGAGGCCAGCAGAAGGGAAAGGCTGTCTCCAAGCAGAGGATGGCCCACTGGATAGTGGATGCCATCGCCCTGGCTTACCAAGCTCAGGGCGTGCCCTGCCCGCTCAGGTTGCATGCACACTCCACGAGAGGTGTTGCATCCTCCTGGGCGCTGGCTCGTGGCGCCTCGCTAACAGACATCTGTAGAGCTGCGGGCTGGGCGACACCTAACACGTTCGCTAGGTTTTATAGCCTTCGTGTTGAGTCGGTCTCCTCCCGTGTGCTCGCCTCAGGTCAGAGGCACGGAGAGGCCCCGGCTTAGTGTCGGCTTGCTGCATTCACATGTGCTTATTTCTCCAGAGAGTCCCTACAAGGCAGACCCTGTTGAGTCCTCCGATCTCCCTTCGGCAGCCGACGTGGCGGAGCGTCTGGCGCCAGGCCTATGCTCCGCTGCATCCTTGAGAACCGGATTTAGGCTGGGTTCCATATGAGTGACCCTACGGGGATCCCATATGTCTAGTTCCACGGTTGCTCCTAATCGAAGCCCGTGTCTTTCCCTCTGGGAGAACCCACCTCTCGAGTGGAGTCACCCCAGTTCTTCCATATGACAACCCCACGGTTAGTCCAGTTTTCTTCCACATAACTCCTTCGGGGAAGGATGTGGCTTCCGCAGCGCCCCTTTTACACGAAGGGTACGCTTCCCAGTGTTATCCAATAGTCTCACTGAATGGGTTTGGGAACAGCAGTGATTGACACCCTCTGTGTTAGCCCTGGCCCACCGTCCTCAGGCAAGGGGGTTCGGGTGGCTTACAACAGAGCGCTGGAAGAGGGCAGCTCCTGTGGCGCTTTGGTAGGGATTCCTATTCGTCGGTCATCCGACGTACGTCGAAGTGACCGACTGAATGGGAACGTCTCGGTTACATAGGTAACCCTCGTTCCCTGAAGGAGGGAACGGAGACGTACGTCCCGTCGCCACAGTTGCTGTACCCCGCTGCGCTGCCGCCTATCTGGTTCGGCTCCTCAGCGAAAACCTAAAGATGCAACGCACCTGCTGCTCATTATATACCCGCGCTGCGCGGAGTGAGCAGCTGATGCATATGATTGCATGCCAATATGCATTGGCTCGTTTTAGTTACACTCGAAGTAGATTGGCCTCTCTAGCGAGATTCCTATTCGTCGGTCATCCGACGTACGTCTCCGTTCCCTCCTTCAGGGAACGAGGGTTACCTATGTAACCGAGACGTTCATTAAATAATATACATAATAAATAAGTTATGCTAGCATGTGCTATAATAGCTGTTGAACTGAACTGAAATCGATAAGATTAATTGGTGCCAGGGCTACAACTCTAGTTGGAGCGACTTAAATTTTTGAGTAATCAACTTACAAATTTACAACCTCCAAATTATTAAGTTCTTCTAACTAAGAAACACACAAATCAGCGGTATACATATATGTATGTATGTATTAAAACAATGCCATTAAATTATTTATTTTGGTAAGCTTGGAACTTTTTATATTACATATTAGTCAACAATTACATTTTACATTTTTTTACATTACCTACATTATTGTGTGACATGACTTCATACATAAATGTTTAATTAATAGATTGAAGTTTAGAAATCTAATACACTGCTGTGCAAAAGCTTCAAGTCAGTATGATTTTTATTATTAAGAATTATATTATAAAAAATTGTCAGCAAGGATGAATTCAATTTATCAAAAATGACAGTGAAGACCTTTAAATTGTTACAAAAATTCTATTTAATTTTAATAAATGCTGTTATTTAGAATTTTCTATCAAACAATGGTGAAAAATATAAAACTATATTTTTATAAAACATACATTTGTTATATATATTTTACATGAAAATATTAAGCAACAACAAACATGTACAACTGTAATAACTATATGAAGTATTTCTTGAGCTGCTAATTTCTTAGCTTCTGAAAAGAAATCAATTCTTTTTTTATTATTATTATTATCATTATTATTATTCTTTGCCATCAGAGAAATGAATTAATTTTAAAATATTTTGCAGCCTTGGGGAGAAATCGTAAAATCATACCCACCCCAAACTTTTGAACGGTAGAGTATTTTATGAAATGTTGTTTTTAAAAACTCTTATAATATATAAATCACAAATGAATTTAAAAATAAGTTAATAGCACTTCCGGTTCACTCACACAGATAATAGAAGATTGAGCAAGTTAAGCTCATTCCATTGTGAGATACAATATTGTGCACAGTGTATATTGCGCACGGCAAGACAAATGCGTATTACATCAAATTTGCATAGTGTGCCTAGTATACATTCTATTTAAAGTCAAAGTAGTACAAATGGCAGTATGTTATTCTGATCATACTGTAGCCACTGTTAGGTGAAACAAATCTCCCTAAATGTACAGTAGCTACACTCAAACTCGTGCGAGACAGAGAACAGGAAATGTTATGTGAGGACATGAAGACGTTCCATTCATCCATTTTGATTTACAGTCATAATAATAATAATGCTCTCTCTCTTTCGCTCTCAAATGTAATCTCATTTGTGGCGTCTGGCTGTTCCTACGTGTCAGGCCACAACAAAGCCCACTGTTTCCTATAGATTTATGACAGGAGAATTTGCCATGAAAGAGCATTTCTTTCCTGACCTGATGCTGGGAGTCAGTAAATGATGAAACCCATGTGTTGGGTTGTATAGTTTTGTGTTTCTTTTTTTTTTTTTTCAGTATAGTGAGCAGCAGCATACATGGGTTCTCCACACAGCCAACAGTATGAACTGTGTGCACTACTTGACTTTGCTGTGGAGGCATGACGGTGGAGGAAATGTTAATGCATTCATGACCTTGCAGTGCACACACGCACACAGACACCACCTGTGCTTGGCTTCAAATCATCATAGAAAGTCATTTATCTTGACACTGTTACATATATTGAGTATAACATAATATAGAAATTGATGCCTGTGAACAGGAATCAACAGATCTAACACTGTGTATTCAGATGTATTAAGATTTTTCTGTCCTCTCTGAATAGCAATCCAGCACAAAGTAGGGGTTGCACTGACTAGTCGACTTTAAAGTTAGAGTTAGTTCACCCAAAAATGAAAGTTTTGTCATTAATCACTCACCCTCATGTCGTTCTACACCCATAAGACCTTCATTCATCTTCGGAACACAAATTAAGACATTTTTAATCTAATGCGAATGGCTCAGTGAGTCTCTATTGCCAGAAAGATGATGAAAACTTTCAGATGCTCAGAAATCTACTAAAACATATGTAAAACAGATCATGTGAGCACAGTGGTTCAACTATAATAAAGCGAGGAGAATACTTTTGTGCACCAAAATAACTTTTCAACAATATCTAGTGATGGTTGATTTCAAAACACTGCTTCGAAGCTTTACGAATCTTTTGTTTCGAATCAGTGATTCGTTTCGTTTATCAAACTGCCAAAATAATGTGAAGTATTGAAATTGTGAAATACTGAAATCTAGTGGATTTGCACTCCGAAGCTCTGATTCGAAACATAAAGCTTCAAAGCAGTGTTTTGAAATCGCCCATCACTAGATATTGTTGAAAAGTTATTTTGTTTTTTTGGCACACAAAAAGTATTCTCGACGCTTGAACTACTGTACTAACATGGGTAGCGTTTCCCAAAAGCATTGTAAATCTAAGTTGGTTGTAGCTCCATTGGTGGCAATGGTTTTATAATAAACTTAGGCTTACAATGCTTTTGGGAAACGCAGCCATGGACTGTTTTAAATATGTTTTAGTAGATTTCTGGGCATTGAAAGTGAATGAATGAATACAATTTGCTCTTTCAATGCCCAGAAAATCTTAAATGTTAGTACAGTGGTTCAATACTTTTTGTGTGCCAAAAAACCAAATGACTTTTCAACAATATCTAATGATGGGCGATTTCAAAACACTGCTTTGAAGCTTTATGTTTCGAATCAGTGCTTCGGAGTGCAAATCCACTTGATTTTATCCAAAGCGACTTACAAGTGAGAAGTTGCCCTTGGCAGGGATTGAACACGGGTCTCTTGTGCGTTAGAAGTGAGTGGACAACAGAGTTCTCATTGAGCCATCGGATTTCATCAAAACAGACTTAATTCATGTTCTGAAGATGAACGAAGGTCTTTTTGGCTGAACTAACCCTTTAACCCTTTAACCCTTTAAGCGTTATCCCGTAACTCCTGCTTACGTTGCAGTGGTAGACACAGCATATAATAATTAGCAGGTTGGTCATTTAATTATCAGGTGAATTTAACAAAGTTAAAAGTAAGAAATTTTATTTTGCATTAAGAAAATTAAGCCTATCTTTAGGGCAATTAAGTATAAATAAGATGTAGATTATACATAATTACTTTTTTACATTACGGTAATGAGAATGAGGGTTTTTTTTCATTATGGTAATGAGAATTGCTGGGGGAAATGTGCTTAATTATCATGAAAATAACACAAAAAAGTAATAAGGTATTATTAAAACTGTATTGATACTTAAAGCCTTAATGTTTTTTTTGTTTGTGTTTTTTATTTATTTATTTATATATTAGTGGGCATGTTCTTGATAAGTTTCATGAGACTCACTCAAAGGATTAAAGGGATTGTTATCTTCTTATGTGTGTGTAAATGATGACAGAGTTCTCATTTTTGGATGAACTATCCCTTTAAGTCAAGCACTTAAGTTAAGGTTCGGCAGGGAAAGATGTTGAATATTAGTTATGTCCATACATCACTCCTGCAGTTATAATTGCGGTGAGATCATCCAATGAACTTTCATAAAACTACACCTAATGTAATGAACGATGTTTTGTCAGGTAACCTATACTTCACATGGTAAAATCTGATTTAACCGATTTTAATTTAAATAAAAAAAAATAATATTATATTGCTGAATAAACCATGAATAGATTAATATATGGAAAAAAAGTCATTTCTAAAGGTCACATCTGACAGAAAATAGCACCTTAAAGGTGTGCAGAGACAACTACAGTATAACCATTTGTAAATGAACTTCCTGAAGAGTGAAAAATCTGTGGCTCGGTGCTTTCAAAAATGTTTGAGCATCTGCCTCAACCGATTGTCCAAATCATGAAAACCGTGTCATTCAACAAATACAGTGAACCTAGTACATCATGACAAAGATGTTGATCCTGGAACAACATTCCAATCAACCAATCAGATTTGAGGGACAAATTTCCAATTTATGTCAAGTTTATGCTTAAAATCAGGGTTAGGTGCTCCTACATCAGTGTTATTAACCAAACATTTCCCTCTTATTTATAGAGATAATTTATGGGTAGGGTTAGGTTTAGGGGTAGGGATTTTCAGACAGGTTTGTTGTTCCAGGAACATTTCTTACTTGGTAAAATCCCCCATGAAACACAAGCTGAGCGAATATCTGTGCAAATCATTTTTTTAAACAACCCAGGCTCATTGGAAATACACGATTGCTGCATTTCAGCAAAACTACAAAGACAAACATATATATTCCACTGCAGTTTCCAGCTGAAATGAACATTAGAGGGAATAAAACACCAACAATGATCATCAATTAATAAAGATGCATTTGCAAAGATCTGGAATGTTTTTGTGGGAAGTGAAGATGTGCCAAGCTGATAGACTCCTATCCAAACAGAGTGAGTGCTGTAATAAAATCAAAGGGTGCTTCAGCTAAGTATTAGTTCAGAGGTGTGCACACTAATGCAGTTTCTATTATTTTTTTATTTAAATTCTATGTCACTGTCACTTTGGTTTTCAGAGGCAACTTTTACTTTAAACGTGCAAAGATTCTGATATGATTTATCTTTAATTCATTTTTCTGTAGACGCAGCCAGAGTTACATATTTCCAATGAATCTGCCTTTGTTTTAAATGTGGATATTATGCATTTTTACAGAAATTTGTTCCGCCCGTGTTACACAAATGAGGTCCATTAATTTTACAATTCGGCTTGGTGCCTCAGAAATTGCACACTTCACCTTTACCATAACAACTGCAACATGTTCGCTTTATACAGTGTTTCTAGACCTAATCGCAAACAATAATCCATGTAAAGTATGGTGAACACAGTCCAGATATACAATCCTGTGCCTCAGCTTCTTTGTGTGTGTGGGGGGTTTTCCCTACATTATGGGGACCAATTGTTCCCACAGGTATAGTAATACTAGTAAATTTTAATCTTGTGGGGACATTTTTTGGGTCCCCATGAGGAAACAAGCTTATAAATCATACAGAATTATCTTTTTGAAAATCTAAAATAGCAGAACATTTTCTGTGGTGTGTAGGTTTAGGGCTAGAAGTAGTGTAGGGGGACAGAATGTACAGTTTGTACAGTATAAAAACCATTACGCCTATGGAATGTCCCCATAAAAAATGAAAACACAACGTGTGTGCGTGTGTGTGTGGGTGCACGTGTGTGTGGGTGAGTGGACAGTGGCAGTGTGAGGTGGATTCCAGTGCACTCAAGGGAGCAGTTAGAGCAGTCACGCTCTCTCACAGCACCACTGAAGCGCTCCCACTGTCTGTTTCACATTAAAGTTTACTCACATAGGACCAGAAGGCATTGCTTTATGAAGGTATAAATTACCCACATAATTACACCATATGTAGCCCTCCCAAAACAACGACAGGCTCAGATGAATATTAAACACCCTTCCAGCCTACTGAAAGATGGATACACTGTCTGTGCGCGTGTGTTCATTATATCCGAGGCCACATATATGTGCGTCATAAACAATGCATCATTGGTTCTGCGGTATAATATCTTATCTTAATTTACTACGTTTCATGAATCGGTAGGCTTTCATGTAAACATAACATAGGGTGGAACAAAGGCCAGCCTTCTGCTGGGCTGATATAAACAATATGATTTAATGTACACATTAGAAGTGACGAGTGATTGAGGTTCCAGTTTAATACAGAATCCACGAGAATCACTCAACAGAGTTCAAGCTTTAGCTTGTTCGTGTTTGGATTGGGATTCTGAATCCAAATTTCCCAGCCAATGGAATAACAGTGTTTTTTAAACAGTATAATATTGAGGAAATAACACAGCCTTTTAGATGAAAAGTGGAGCGATAAATAATGTGATGTAAGGAACAGGAAACCCACCGGTGTGGGGAATCAGAGACGTGTAGGAGAAATATGAATGGGAGAAATGGTAACATTAATATGGCCTTTCAGTTAAAAAATGCCAACTGCCTTTTTGGACAAGGGCGAAAAATATTCTTCTACCCTGATTTTACTTAAAGAGCTAAATGTCCTTTGAGAAACAATTAATGTCAGATTTTTGTAAAAAATTCAAATGATTTTTACATGCTTTTATTTAAAAAGTATGAACCTCATACAACTGTTAAACATGTTTATGTATAAAATAAATTTGTCAAAAATCTCTCAAGCATCTTGTTTTAAGGATGTTCAGATATTTCTAAAGGAAATGTAATATATTCCTCTCTCTGCTCATGTCTCTGTCTCTCTCTCTCTCTCTCCTCTCACTTGAGATGCATTTGAGATGGCCTGCTGGTAGGGTCATTAGTTAACATCAAAGAGGCAGATGACGGCCTCCTGTGAGGTGCAGAGAAAGAGCAGAGATTGATTACAGCCACGATTAGCATGAGCAGAACCTTTAAAGGCGCTCAGCTTGGCAAGAGGAGCAGAGAAGCTAAAGCTAAACTTGTTCACTTCAGCGGTAGCCATTTGCAGCAGGAACAAGTTGCTGCACAATGTTCACTGATCTTAGATGACTTTGACAAAATAGTTTTAATAATAATGCCATAAATGTTTTTTTTACCAGATCAACCCGGCTCTTGTGGGGCTTTTTAATAATTAATGTGGCCCAAACAAAGGTTTGCATGTTTAGTGGTCAAAAAAAACAAAACAAAAAACATAATAGCCACTAATAGCCAATAATTGGGTGTTTCTTCATCTATGGCCACTTTTGACTCTGTGGAGAAAAGGAACAAAATTCCTTTACTTTATTCCCAAACAAAATTTAAAATTACTCATATGTCTTGCTAAAGCTAATTTCATAGCAGCTGTACAGAAAATGCATGTTTCTAAATTACAATTAAGAGTGATCTGTTATCAGAGGTGACTGTGTCAAAGTAATGGCCATGTGTCAGAAATGTACAATTCTAAGATAATAAAAATCATGCATTTGGCTAATAGCATGTATTTATTTAGGCAGAAACAATGAGCTTGAACCAATTCAAACAATTTGTGATTACAAAATGCAAAAACATTTGCTAACTACATGTGCACTAACTCGCATTTGTTTGTAACTACATGTCAACTAACTCTCTTTGGTGTACTGACTGTTATTTAAAGATAAGTTGACATGTAGTTGCAAAGTTACTTATAGTCAAGAGAATGTCTGTCGGGGAGCATCAAAATAAAGTGTTAGCAGATATTAAGCAAACAGTCTACTAATACTCTAATGATTGCTATTTGACATGGAGTTGCAAATTTACTTACAATTAGTAGAATGTCTAGTGGACAATCAAAATTGTTATCAATAAAAAAGTTAACATCTGTTTTAAAGGGTTATGCAGCTTATTACGAGATGTAAAATAAGTCTCGATGCCCCCTGAGTGTTCAGTTTTAGCTCAAATACCCCCAGATCTTTTTTTATAGCATGTTAAAATTGCCACTTTTTGGGGGTGAGCAAAAACGCATAGTTTTTTTGTGTGTATGTTTCTTTAACTGCAAATGAGTTGGTGCTCTTGGCCCCCTTTCAGAAAGAGGGTGGAGCTTTAAGAGCTCATGCTCTGGCATACTGGCAATAACAAAGCAGGACAATCTCATGCCCTGAAAATGCCAGAAACTCAGTAGCTGTGTTTAGCCTTATATGTTTCAGAATCAACCTTTGTGAAAATCCAGCATTGAAAAGATCCTTGTTTGTGAAGCAGTCCAGTGCAAAAGGATTGGCGCCAACGTATAAGACTTTACTGATTTAATTTGGGACACTTTCATGACATCATTGCAAGGGGGAATCTGAATAAGCTGAAGAGATCTGAAGAGACTGCTTTTGATTGATGGGAATTATTTTGGAATTATAGAGTGGATTTCTACCATTTTAGGCTGATTTTTCTCACACACTGCAGATACACATCAGTGTTCAAACACCTCATAAAAGTAAATTTTGCAATTTTCCCGTTTACTAAATAAAACTTGTGCCTGTAGTTCAAGAACTACTTATGTGCCCATTGTAAAATAATGGAATTAGTAGGACAGTTCAGCAAGTGTTAATCAATTTAATCAAGATTGTTTTATTTGCAAAATATGACAAAAGTTGCAAAATGTCCATGTGGGCAGTGTGGTTTAGTGGTTCAGGCTCAACTGAACAAAGAAATGGCAAAGACTTTTGAAATTAAATTAAATTAAGTTTCCCGCTGGGTGGCATCAAATCTTCAGTCTGAGACACATGATGGTTTGTAAACTAGAAATCCACAACCAGCAGACACTCTACAGCAAGCAGACACTCTGAGTACAATGTCTTCACATATTAGAAGTGTTCTCTGTCCAAACTCATCAACTGTCACTACATTATTATTATTACTCTTTTTTTTCATAGGCCTATTATTGTGGTACAAGCTATTTTAGATAAAACCACCACTAAATGGCATTTAAAAACGGAACAAACAGTGATTGGTGTTTTTAAATGTCAGTCAGACAATCCCTTCCTGTACACAGTTGTGGGTGGTTGTTGGTGGTTCTAGTTCAAGCTGCAATGTGGACCAGACTTCATGCCGCTCAAAGGTCTGACAAGCGAGACTAAGTAATGACCAAAAAGCAAGCAAGTCAGGACTGTTTTGTAGAACAACCTTTACTTGGAACTGGGTAAATCCACACATACACTTTCCTCGTCTCCTTCAATCAGTACATTTCCTTTCCCTCTTAGCAGATCAGCGGCATGTCTCTGTGCTGACTCAACCTCTGACATTTCCACCACAGGCTCCTGTGCTGAGGCCAAAACATGGGCTGAACAGCAGTGCCTGAATGTTTTGACTCCTCTTTGTTGTTTGTAATGGCACAAAGACACGCACACGCGTTCCACCAGTCCGAATCTGAGCTAAGATTTGTTATGGCACCTGCTTCTACCGTCTACTGTTTCATTCACAGTGGTTGCGTGCTAGTCATTCAATGAGAGAAAGAAAATGAAAGACAGCGAGTAATTCCAACATATTACAGTATTCAGATGGCATTACCATGGCATTGTGATATATGCCATGGTACTGAGAGACTACCATATTTACACTGGGTACGGAAAGTATTCAGACCCCCTTAAATGTGTCACTCTTTGTTATATTGCAGCCATTTGCTAAATCATTTAAGTTCATTTTTTTCCTCATTAATGTACACACAGCACCCCATATTGACAGAAAAACACAGAATTGTTGACATTTTTGCAGATTTATTGAAAAAGAAAAACTGAAATATCACATGGTCCTAAGTATTCAGACCATTTTCTCAGTATTTAGTAGAAGCACCCTATTCATCTAAAACAGCCATGAGTCTTTTTGGGAAAGATGCAACACATTTTTCACACCTGGATTCGGGGATCCTCTGCCATTCCTCCTTGCAGATCCTCTACAGTTCTGTCAGGTTGGATGGTAAACGTTGGTGGACAGCCATTTTTAGGTCTCTCCAGAGATGCTCAATTGGGTTTAAGTCAGGGAACTGGCTGGGCCATTCAAGAAAAGTCATGGAGTTGTTGTGAAGCCACTCCTTTGTTATTCTAAGGGTCATTGTCTTGTTGGAAGGTAAACCTTCGGCCCAGTCTGAGGTCCTGAGCACCGAGGACCGAGTTTGGACACCCCTGGCATAAGGGAATAAAACATGATGTTCTAAAATATAGAGCTACCTTCCTGTTTACTTGATAGGCAGTTGCCTTCTGGTTGCTTCCTAACTGAAGTGAACTTCACAGTTAAGTCTACTTACAAATGAATCTATTAGTTGACGTTCACCCAAAAAATGAAAATTCTGTTAACATTTACTCCCCCTCAAGTTGTCCTAATTACATATGTAACATGAACTTACTATTGTCATATACATCGATCAGACATAACATTATTAACACCTTCCTAACATTGTGTTAGTCCCCCTTTTGCTGTCAAAACAGCCCTGACCCATCGAGGCATGGACTCCACTAGGCCCCTGAAGGTGTGCTATACTATCTGGCACCAAGATGTGCAGAAATTCCTTTATTTCCTGTAAGATGATAGGTGGAGCCTCCATGGATCAGACTTGTTTGTTCAACACATCTCAAAGACATTCGATTGGATTGAGATCTGGGGAATTTGGAGGCTAAGTCAACACCTTAAACTCATTGTCTGGTTTCTCAAACCATTCCTAAACTATTTTTGCTTCATGGCACGACATATTATCCTTATGAAAGAGGCCACAGCTACCAGGGAATACCGTTTCCATGAAAGTTTGTACATGGTCTGCAACAATGCTTAGGTAGGAGGTACGTGTCAAAGTAACATCCACATCAATGACACGACCTAAGGTTTCCCAGCAGAACATTGCCCAAAGCATCACATTGCCTCTGCCGGCTTGACTTCTTCTCATTGTGCATCCTGGTGCTATGTGTTCCCCAGGTAAGCAATGCTCATCTACCCGGGCATTCACTTGATGTAAAAGAGAACCTGATTCATCAGACCAGGCCACCTTCTTCCATTGCTCCGTGGTCCAGTTCTGATGCTCATGTGCACACTACTGGTGCTTTCGGTGGTGGACAGGGGTCAACACCATGACTGGTCTGTAGCTAAGTAGCCCCACTTGGACCAATTTTGATTGATACTGACCACTGCAGACCAGGAACACCCTACAAGAGCTGCAGTTTTGTAGATGCTCTGACTCAGTCATCTGAGGCCCTTGTCAAACTCGCTCAAATCCTTACGCTTGCCCATTTTTCACATCAGGAGGACAAAATGTTCACTTTCTGCCTAATATATCCCACCCACTAACAGTTGTCGTGATGAAGACATAAGTGTTATTCACTTCACCTGTCACCAGGCACTGTTATGCCCGATCTGTGTATATGCAGGTATTAAAGAGATGCATGACGCAGAGGAATCACAGACAATACTTTTAATAAACAAGGAGTAAATGTGGAAGGAATTCAATAAACTAACATTACTTTGCGCAGCACAAGAACTGACAAAGAACTGAACAAAACAGAGAGTATATACACCATGACAGCTGGAGACTCTGGTGTGGCAGCCATTAAGGCTAGAGGCTATAGCATTGCAACCTTGATGGAGACTCTGGCTTGGCAGCCACCTTTCCCGAAGATTCTAGCTCAGTGACCATAACGTGAAGAGGCTCAGGCTCGGCAGACATCACATGAAGAGACCAAAGGCTTGGCAGGCATGATGGCGACCATTTTAGCTGAACACGCAGGTGTGGCGATCCTTCTGACTGAGGACTCAGTCATGGCGGCCATTCTGACTGAAGATTCAGGCATAGTGGCCATTTTAGCTGAAGCCCCCAGGCTTGACTCCATCGCAGAGATGCTAGCTGCTTGCACTGAACACGAAGACCCGTGTAGCATTCCAGTGTCCAGTCAGGGTCCCACAGCGGCATGCATAAACGGAGCGGCTCAGATAATCCCCCTGAAAGAAGATCATCTGGCAAACTTCGTCCATCTTAGTCAAACAAGCCCACCTGATAAATTCTAGCACATAGTCCTCAGTGTTGTGCTCTCCTTGACGAAGACGTGTTTCGGTCGTTCTGTGATGGAACAGAGGAATCAAAGATGGCTGGCAGAGGTGAAGATCCAAATGCGGGGAGATTTTAATGTAAATAAACATAAATCAGGAACAAAAAAACACGGGAACTGCAGACACCTGCATGACATCAAACAATGACTGACAGGGAAATACAGAAGGGTTAACAAGCTAAACAAGGGAAACTGACACATCTGGAGCAGACTAATAAAAATGGAAACACAACAAAACTACAACTTGGCCACAGGAAACAGGACACAGGAAAGAAACACAGAAACTAAGCTCAGAGAAACTTCAACATTAAAGTCCCACAGAGTGTAAGACATACATCTGGCGTATGCCTGTGATGCCTTGAAATGCTGACTTTGTATGCAGCTCACTAGGTTCTTTAAAATAGCAATCAAAACTGATTGCTGATGACAATATATTAAAAATGCCTTTTCTTTCTCCTATTAACCTTTGTCAATGTATTTAATTTAATATAAGGGTACTGAGCTTTTAGACATTTTAGCTTCCTTTTTAGTAACTCATCCATCTTTTGGTCGACACAAGCTGACAAATTGAAGGACTTCCTTCTTCTACATGCATTATTAATAGCAGTGGTGGCAGTAGCTGCTTACTGGAAATGTTAAGAGCTGAAAACACTCTGCGGTGTTAGACTAAGAACTAATGTTTACACCACTTTACATTGGCACTCTCAGACACGAGGAGCAGACTGCCACTGTGGGGAATGAAACCTGAGAGAACCTTTGGCTCTGTGAGGGTAACTGATGGGGTAACACCTCCATCTGCTGAGCAACACCATAGATCCACTGCATAGTGCTAATGAGGTCATTATATGTCTTTTGTATTGTGACTAATACGGCAGCCTTTTTATCACTGTTTTTTGGTTGAAAAGGATTAGACTGAACCTAGACTAGACTGAAAATTTGGTAGTTTTGAACACATCAAATGTCTGCATCCCCACACCCTAAATTTCAGTCTGTCCCACCAAATGTTTTGATCTTCAGAACTATATTGATTAAATATAAATTAAATTGAATTGATATCCTAACCCTAAGTACTAAAATCACACAAATCATTGTTTTAAACTTTATATAGACATTCAGTTTTGGAAAGAGGGTCGCAAAAATCAGAAACTTCATAAAAAATTTAAAATAAAAATAAAACTGCTCATTTAATATTTAGTTTAACCTCCTGAGGTTCTGAAGGTTAAGCGCCTCTTTTCACTGACCATTTGTTGGAAAATAAAGAAGTACTTCTTTTTTGTGTCAGGCTCTATTTTGTACCTATTTGAGTAAAGTGTTTTTTACATAGAAAACATTTTCTCTTCCCCTCTAAAATTTGATAACACACATTAATATGTATATGGTTAGCTAGGGTTATCATTTTTTAAGCTAATGTCCTAACTAAAAAAGATGGCAAAAATCTCATTTAAAAGCTTTCACAGCTTGCTACATTCCTTGTCAACTGTAAATAGTCTGCTTTTATTTTAATGAACTATATTACTATCTGCTGTGTAATTCGCTGTAACAGCAAGTGTAATGTTGTACCAGGTGATGTGCCAAGCAAGTTTACTACATCAGAAAAGCCAAATGGAGCTGGTTTTGTGATGTCGATGTCTAAATGTATTAGTTTACAAATCTTGCACTATGGTAAAAGCATTTTTGATAACATAGTATTGTGCCACAAACTCGTTTTTAATCAATAAGCTGCCACTCTAATCATGATTTTCTTTTCAGCTTATCTTTTTAATAGTCAGTAGCTTATTTTCAGAAGTCATCAAGCTTGTACACACTAGTAACAGACACAAAGATTTACCTTTAATTTCCTCAAATCCCAAAGTCATCATGTTTTCAGGCCATATTAAGTTTTATTTTGATGTGACATAAAGCAATGAAATGGCAGTATTGTGTATTTACTTTTTAATAGGTCTTTCCCATTCGTTCAGACCGATGAAAATGACGGAATTTATCGTGTGATCCAATCAAAGAGCGATAGATGCATTGCCTCCTCTCACATGACTTTCCCCCATTCGTTCTCAATCATCCCCCACTAAACCCATTGCACACATTTGGCTGTCTGTTTTTACTCAATGGGGACAGAGGAGGCAAGCCTCCCACTGTAACTTCACCTGCAGGTGTCGCTGTTGGAAACTATAAAAATGAGTGCACTTTTTAATGTCACGTTTTATAATATTTGCATCGTTTTATTTTTTTTAATATTGATTCTTTTGTAATATTGTCTGCTTCAATTCTTCCGTGAACACTTGATCCCCTCATAAAAAAAAAAAAAAAAAAACTTTCCTTCCCTTTTCCCTTCCCACTCTAGCTTATGGTACTGAGCAATGTATGAAACTTGTATTGTGAGCACTTCCTGTGTTATTTGCCAATTCATGAAGATTCGCTTGTTTGTTTTCCTCACTTGTAAGTCGCTTTGGATAAAAGCGTCTGCTAAATGACTAAATGTAAATGTAAACGTAAATTCCTTTCTCGGAGGAAACGCCCCTGGTATAGGAACGTTTTTTTGAAGTTTTGCAAAAATGTAGGTAGAGGCACAAATCATTTACAAAAGAACTGTGCAAAATTTGGTTTAGCAATAACAATGTTATATACCATAGTACTGTTTGATTACCATAATCAGATATTAAAGTGGTAGTGTAATTATTGAAGAATACCAAAACCATCATGGCCCAGATTTTTATTATTTTACCAGAGAGTTCTGAGAATCCTGCTGATTGTCAGTACACATCCTGAATCAACAGGAGTTATCGGTGCACGCCGGAGCTCATTACTACTAATATATTCTCTACAGATGACATTTCTCTTGCATTCAAACTCCGACTCTGACTCTGTCCTGGCATCTGCACCTGCTGCTCACCTGAGACCCACGGTGGGTTCCAGAGATTGTAACCTGGGAGTGGATAATGTAAACAACCATCTGAAGAAGGTGTCTCCACAGGTCTCGGTCAAACAGCTATTGTTGACTCTCTCAGACAGAAAAAGGGACAGATAGACTATCATAGACTCAAGGGAGGGCCTAGGGGTAACTTTACCTTTTGAGGTTATAATATCTCTTCTGGATGAAATTCAATAAGACAAACTTCTTTGAATTGAAGTGCTGGAGCGAAGCCAGGTCGATAACAATACAGTCACTAAGGCAGAGAGAGAGGGAGAAATGAAGCTATTAGACTTATCCCTGAGCTTATAACCTACTTCCATAGTTGACACATTTCCACCCTCGATACCTGAGGCACAAGTACTATGAGGATTAGTGAAGTAGCCAATGCAGTGCAGTGGATCAACACACATAAGGAGGCTCTGACGGAAGCCGACAGCTGACCTTTGCTGAATAAAGCCGTGACAGATATTAAAACTAATATCTCGAGGTTCCTAAAGGATGAAAAACGAAATCCTAGTCGCGTAATGCCAGCCAGACCGGTTCAATTACCTGTTTTTATGTGTTCCTCAATACAGACCTTTGGGACATGGGGCGGAAAAAAAGAAGAGAGCTTCTTCTCAAGACATGATCATGTTTTCAAAAAGTGTCATCTAAGCCGGCAATCCCCTGTCTATTATTCCATCAGCGCAATATAGTCTGCTTAGCACTGTAAATATCCTGTCAGGGTTTGAAAGGAGCAGGTGAAACGTCAAAGAAACTTGAATATGTTCCTTGTGTGTGTGTGTGTGTGTGTGTGTGTGTGTGTGTGTGTGTGTGTGTGTGTGTGTGTGTGTGTGTGTGTGTGTGTGGAGTTATAATTACTAAGCAGATGTGTGCCTCATAAGTAAACGTCACATCTGTGCTGTGGTATTTTTGAATGAATTTTGAATGAAAATAAGACAACTTATAATAATAATCATTGTAATAATAAATCCTGAATTATTAATGAATCTTGACAAACTTAAGATGAACATGTCCAGGTCATATTTTACCTCACCATCATAAAAAGAAACAGAAAATTTTATTTTGCTTCAAGAAAATTATTTAATGAATCATTTTTCTTTTCTTGTCTTCTTTACTATATATATATATATATATATATATATATATATATATATATATATATATATATATTTATATATTTATATATATATATATATATATATATATATATATATATATATATATATATATACACATAGATAGATAGATATTATGGTATATTGTGTCAATTGTAAGGTATTTCTACATCATTGTAGTATTTGTTGCACTTTTAATACTAAATTAAATAAAATAAATTGTACTGTAATCGCAAAAATAAATAAACCAAAATAAATGAGAAAATTTGAAATATAATTAATAAAAAATGTCACAATGTACATTTTTTGATGTTGATATGTAACCTGAGGGAAAAAAATCGATTTACATCTGGGGGAGGAGGTGTTTGGGAGGGAGTCCAGCTGTTAGTCTTATAATGTGTGGGTGGTCCAAGACGCGCATATATACATCACTACCTCAACATGATTGATGCACATTAAATCAGGCACAGATCCATGCAACGGGTGTCTAATAGGTCAGCTATGCTTCGCTTTATCACATAAGACCCAATCTCAAAAAAAAAAATCCGCCTGCCAATGCGAAACTAATTCCATTCCAGAACGTTGTGGGGAATACACTTTTACACTTTTTTGCTTACTTTTAAAAAGAGTAATTATTATGGAAATAATATATTTTTAAAGAATACTTAAGCATACACTTTATTAAATATAAATAAAAATAAATATTAAATATTAATAAAAATATATAAACTTTAAATGCATTACTGAATAAAAACACACTAAAGTTAAAATTATATTCAAGTACTTTACTTGTGCTCAACAATAAAGAAGTATAAGTAACTGAAGTATACTTCTTTAAAGCATGGCAAAAGATTATTAAAACTTAAAAAATTATAATGTAGAGCAGATTCAGTAACTCACCTCACACCATAGGAAAATCGGATAAAATAATCTGTACAACCATCAAGATAGTGGGGGATTGTCAGAAGGTGAGAATTGGGCCCAAAATCAGCCAGATTATTTTGTAGTGAGCGGGTGCCTTTCCTTAAGCAACCTTTTATTTCATCTGTAATATGGTTTTTAAATATATACTTTTAAGATTTAAAATACACTACAATGCACATTCAATACAATTAAGAGCACTTCTTTGTCATAAGGGTAAAATGTAGGAAGAATCTAGCAGTTCTAATGTCCAACAATGTCATTTTGTAAAATTGGTTTCAGTTTTTGATTGGGCACAAACTGATAATGAGCAGAGTGACCTTCAAAGTAGTCTTTCACTATGAGTAACAGCTGTTTCCATGGGCCGGAAGCTCACCACACGACGAAAACACAATGGCACTGAGAGGACACCTGTTCTTGAGAGGGTCGTAAGCACAGAGACATAGTCAACAAAGGTGGACATATGAAATATTAAAAAATAAAACAGTTGTTTTGAGTGACAGGGATGTTTATACTGAAATTGATTTATCATCACTGAATTCAAGAAAGCACTTTCGGGAAAGCCTAGAAATAGCGCTGCCCCCGATTAAAGATTTTTATGGTCAAGTACTACTCGTTCATTTAAGCCATTAGTCAACTAATCACACATTTATATTAATTTAATTACGTAAATATATATTGAGGAGAATACTAAACCATAATGAGCATTTAAAAGGCTCAAGCCGTGCTCAAGCGCACACATAAAGCTTGCAGCAAAAAGTAGGCTAATGATTATGAATGTGTGGGAAAAAATAGCAAGGAGACATTTGAATTATATACATTTACATTTACATTTAGTCATTTAGCAGACGCTTTTATCCAAAGCGACTTACAAGTGAGGAAAACAAACAAGCGATTCTTCATGAATTGGCAAATAACACAGGAAGTGCTCACAATACAAGTTTCATACATTGCTCAGTACCATAAGCTAGAGTAGGAAGGGAAAAGGGAAGGAAAGGGTTTTTTTTTTTTTTTTTTATGAGGGGATCAAGTGTTCACGGAAGAGATGAGAGAGAGATTATTTTTTAATAAACTTAGTAGTGTTGCCTGCAAAGATGAAGTCTCCATCTCCGCAGTATTGTTAACACACCTAAACAGACAAAAGCAACCTTCGAACGGATTACATGAGCAGAAAGTATTTCTTTTCTTTTAATTGGTTCATTTAAAAGTAGACATTTCGCTTTCTATGGATATATTTCTCATGTGTGTGAGGCAAGTATACTAGTCTATCCACTAAGTTTCGATTCATTTTTGTGACATGCTCCAGTTCATGAAAACCGAGACATTCATTCTTTAATTTACAAAGGCACAAAGTTTTCTATAGTGAGTTTGCACAAATAAAGGCAGGAACACACCAAGCCGACGGTCGGCCGTTGGGCAGTTTTTGTTCGTCGGCCGACTAAGTTTTCTCAGTGTGTTTCGCACCGTCGGCTGAAGTTGGTCTTCGTCGGCTGTTGAATCGTCGGTGAGAGAGAACTCTGATTGGCTGTTCAGTATAGCAAACGAGTAAGTACACGCGAATATAAGCAGAAGTTATGAAAGCAAGCAAAGAAGTCATGACGGCACAGACAGAAGGTTGTTCTAATTTTACGTTAACTTACCTGAGCACTCGAATGCACAAATATTTTCATAATAACATGAGCATAGTGGAATAAAAATTGCTCGACGGCCGACTGTCGGCTTGGTGTGTTGCTGCCTTCACAGTTTCGAATGATGTTATCCTCTTATCCTCTATTACAAAAAATGATGGAGTATTTTTAAGTTGTTTCCACTGTTATCAGAAATAGGTAGCAAACACTTGAAAATACTCCTAATAACAGTGTACATTTATCTAGGTTAACGTTAAAGCACGCGGCCATGTAAATTTGCTACTACTACTTAACCTTCATGTTTCATATGATAAGCCATATTTGAGGGTGATGATAGGCGAACATTTGAATGTCCTGCCTAACATACGCCGTTAACATATCTGTCCGTCACAAGGTTTTTTTTTCTTCTGCAATTAACCAACTAATAAAACTTTGTTCGACTTAAGCTGCGGTCACACTAGACTTTGAATGTGCAAAACTTTGTTGGATGCTGCTGTAACGATAGTCAGCTGAAGTGCTCGAAACAACCTCTAGAGGGCACTTCACTTTGGACTAGACACCACACACTTACACTGTCTATCTCGCACTCACTCACTCACCCAGACTACATTTCCCAGAAGTCCTGTACTCAGTCACTGATCACCGCGACCAGCTGCAACACATCACCCTGTCACTGATTACCCCAGCCAGCTGTTGCACATTATCTGTCATTATTTAAGCACACTGCACACATACTTCACTGCGAGGTCTTGATCTTCTGTATAGTTATCATTTCTGAGCATTATTCCCTGTCTTGTTTTCCTGGTTTTGATTCTGCCTGTTTTCCTGTTTTCTGATTGTTCCCTGCCTGCTGTTTTGGACTTACTGCCTTGGATTATTGGACTGTTGATTGTTTGCTGCCTACCTCGATCTGCTTTGCCTGTCTAACGTTTACAACTCTGCCTACCCTCTGACATTCCTGTTTGCTGTTGATTTGACCTTGCCTTTCCTTTGACTCGTAATTACAGCTGCAATGGTCGTGATATGATTTCACAGTCTACAACGTCTTTTTTATGCCATGACGAATCGTTCTTCAACCGGTTGCACGTCTTCACCAAAACTTGAACTTTGGAATGCAACGAAATGCGAAACTTCTCCTACGTTTCTGGTCTGACGCAATCGCATGTGTAAAAATGGAAGTCAATGGGACAAAAACTGCAGTGTGACCGTACCTTAAGCCTCTTCTAGTCGACTAACATTTAGTCGACTATTAGGGGGGAGCCCTGCATAGAGAACTGCTTGTATATTCTCTTATTCTTACAAACACAGGTTCAAACACCAGTTGAAATGGGTACTTATCATTGTTTTTTGCCGTTGTTATTAAAATTACGCATTTTGGTATTATAAAATTGAACAAAAGACATTCAGTCTCTTTTTGAACATTTTCCTTTTCACAACCTTCTGAAAACGTCTGGCAGACACTACAGCCATGTCAGAAACACTCATATTCTCTTGGAGGCCTTCACATTAGCGTTTGGTGTGGACCAGTCTGTTTGACAGGAGATATGGTTGTTGTTGGCATTAATAGTATTCTGAACTTGCTGGGTAGCAGTGAAATGCAACCAAAATCTCTTGAAACACGGTGCTTCATGTGGACTAGTATGGTTCGCAGTTCTCTTCCTGAGTTGTTTTCTAAATACAACGGCTGCTATTAACGTAATACTCACAGTGGTTCTCATGCTGATGACGCAAATGTACTCTGGTTTATCCTCAAATAATAGAGCATACAGAAAGAAATCCACAAGGAGAGAGGGTGGAGTTCAACTTGGGTTTGAACCATGTGTGAAACCAGCCTTGGGACCATGAAATGACCTTATAATTAGAACAAAGCCAATCTGCAAAAGACAGATCCTCCTCACCACAAAACACTGCAGTTTTCTGAACGAATTTCAACATTGACAATGATAAGAATTGTTTCTTGCGCAGCAAATCAGCTTGTTAGAATGATATCTTAAGACCATGTGACACTGAAGACTGGAATAATGAGTATAATTCAGCTTTGCCATAACAGGAATAAATTACTTTTTAAAATGTATTCAAATAAAAAACTGTTATTTTAAATTTCAATAATATTTCACAATATTACTGTTTTAGTTTTGTTTTTTCTTACCGACCACAAACAGTACTGTATGTACAGTAAGGGCTAAAACCATCAAACCAGCGGTCAATTTAAATATAAAAGATCCAAGAACAATAAAATATTGATCACAAAAAAGCATTACAGTTATTTTTAATGGCTTTCATGCAATTGGTAAATTGTCAAAACTCTTAAATACTAATATCACAACAGATCATGAAAAGTGCACTTTTTTCAACATTCCACCATATTTTCATTTGTGTTAGTACAATACACAAAACCACAAAATAAATGTTTCATCTATATAAATATTTCATTCACAATAACCGTAATCTCTTTTTGTTTTCATTTCATTTCTTTTCGAGTCATTTGCTACACCTATAGATTTCTATAGATATTGATTATATAGGCATATTTTCTATAGAACTTGCAATTTCCATTATGGATAACCAAATGTAATGAATTCTTTTTACATTATAAGCAATTTATCTTGAAAACCACAATTTTCAATACAATGTGTGTGTGTGCGCGCATTTTTTGTGATTTATATGGACACAAATTTGTATAATGACATGGGTATTACACTGGAATTACGACCTAAACATGAAATATGAGGACATTTCATGTGTCCTTATTAATAAAAATGTAAAAATGCAGAATGTTTTCTGTGATGGGTAGGTTTAGGAGTGGGGTTAGTGTAGGGGGAAAGTATGTACAGTTTGTACAGTATAAAAACCATTACGCCTATGA